>LR749581.1:231104-340862 GCA_902729485.2 Mus minutoides
TCCCAATGATGACCGACTAGGCCATCTTCTGCTACATATGGAGCTAGAGACACGAGTTCTGGGGGTTCTGGTTAGTTCATATTGTTGATCCTCTTCTAGGGTTGCAGACCCCTTCAGCTCCTGGGGTTCTATCTCTAGCTTCTCCATTGTGGGCCCTGTGTTTCCTCTTATAGATGATTATGAGCATCCACTTCTGTATTTTTTGTTCTCATCTACAATAGAATGACACCTCTCTAATGGTGGCTGAACAAACACTGATCAATGAGTATACCATAATGACTTTAGGAGACATTTTAAGACTATGTTCTTTTAGCAGAATATTAGTATTATTTTTCCCCTATGTCCCTGGCCTATCTAGTTTCTAGTTCTTAGTTATCTAAGTGTCAGGGACAGGTTGTCTTTCATAGATGGGGACCTGAAATCTAATCAGATATTGGTTGGTTTGTCACACAAGCTTGTGCCACTATTGCACAAGCACATCTTGCAGGAATGTCATCATGGTAGATTAAAGACTTTGTAGCTGGGCTGGTGTTTCTCCTTTGGTACTATGTAGACTACCCTCAAGTATCATGAACACTAACTAGTCAATAGGGTTGAAGACTTTAGGCAGGCAACAGGTTCAGTTCATGTTCAATGAGATGTGTAGGTGTTGTCTTCAGCAATAGAGACTTACCTTCAGTTTGTGAAGAGCAACCAATTGTCTGGATAATAGCCTGGGTTGTTTGTGGATTCTCATGAGCCCCTGTGACCAACAACTTGATTAGATGTAACCTATGCCTGGAAATGGAAGCTTCAGTTCATGAAAGATGTCCAGTTGGGTCTCTGTCTGCCATATTATGTAATAATTCCTTTCAGACCACCTTTATACATGTGTATATTTTAGGAATTTCTACTGCATTAGTAGTTTCTACAACTACTAGTTGTTACACTAACTAATACATTAGTTTATGCTGCTATTAGTTTCTCATATGAACCCCTAAATGACCCTTAGCTGTCCCTTCCCATAGTCTCTCTTTTACCTTCCTTTTCCCTGTTCCTCCCAGTTGATCTTCTTGTTCCTGTCCCTTCCCTCATCCATCCTTAACTATTCTATGTCCCCTTCCTAGGGAGATCCATACTCCATTCTATTTCTTTTAAATAAGGAATATTAATAGAACCATCTCATTTACTTAATGGATTATTTTTAAGTTTTCTGTTAATTTATAACCCATCCCAGCAAAAGTACCACAAAAACTGCAAAACAAAGTTATTCTGGTGGTTAATTCATTTATACTATTTGATGAGACACTCCTGGAGTTGGTAAGGTGGGATGTTCCAATACATTAAAAGCATAACTACTTTTAGATGGCTTAACTAATTCAAAGAACTGATTTATGTTCTTCATATACATAGTTTCATTTCATTAAAAACAATTGTAGAAGGGATACACTGACATCACCATAGACACTTCTACTCAAAAAAGTTCAGAAAGTCTCTTTTCTGGTCACAGGATGAGCAAGATAACCCAACCACTCCAGTGTCCTTTGTTTGTTCATCGGTCACCCACATAGCATCCTAGGAGAGATGGAGGCAGCTCTGTGAGATATGTTCCTTTATAACAGGAGAGTTGGCAAACAGATTTCTGTTATTCTCTACAGACAAAACTTATAGTAAACACAGTACCATGTTTGTCTACATGTAATCCAGGTTGAGAAAATTTCAAAGCTGTTTGGTCTGAAACTGTTAGTGGAGTCATATCACAGAGAATCATAAAAGCAATCTTTTTTTTTATTCTGGGTCTTGAATTTGGGATTATGTTACATTTAGAATAATTATTCCATAATAGCTAATTGAAAATTACCAAAAACAATATATCCTAAAATTTTCAAGAATTAATATCAACATTATTTAAATAGCTTTCCTCCTAAAAAGATATCATCTGTATTCTGGTTCTAAATAGTACCAGTGCCTAAGTCAGGAAATTTATGATGCTTTATCTTTTATTTACTTAGGGTTGTTTTGTTCATTATGGTCACCATCAAACAAAGTAAGCATGAAATAATGGAGTGCTTCTGCATGAAAAAAAAAATTAATTATAAGTGATAATAAATCAAAATCCTTAACTACCTCATTTAAATTTCTACTAATTGCAACAAATTTTAAAAAGTAATTATATATCTAATTTAATCTGCTCAATTAAATAAAGTATACTAAAATGAATTCTTAATATATTTCAAGGTCAAAAAAATCATTCCCTCTATTATCAATATAAATAGTTGAGACAAAATGTTTTTCCTTTCCTGAACTTTTATATGTTTGTTTCCAATAAAGTAGAGAAACTTTACTATGAATATTAGCTAAGTTTAGATTTTTTATCCACAACTTTATTAGGCAAAGGTTAGAAAATTCCTCCATGAACTAATCAGAAACATAGAGCTCATGTCTCTAGCTGCATATGTATTAGAAGATGGCCTAGTTGGCCATTATTGGGAAGAAAAGCCCTTGGTCTAGCAATCTTTATATACCCCAGTACAGGGTAATGCCAGGGCCAAGAAGTGGGAGTGGGTGGGTAGGGGAGCAGGGTTGGGGGGAAGGTATAGGGGACTTATGGGATAGCACTTGAAATGTAAATGAAGAAAATATCTAATAAAAAATGTGAAAAAAAGAGAGAAAATTCCTCCTATTGTAGTTTTAGAATCAAGTATATTCACTGGATTCATTGAAATTTTAACTTTCTTTTTAATAAATTCAGTTTACTTGAACACAGATTCTGTATTTTAGAGGATCTATCAGTGACAATTGGGATTTATTCACAGTTGCTTTTCTATGAAAGAAAACATCTTGATTTTTTTTCATGACATTGTTTTTTATTCTCTTCACCTTTTATTTGTTTTTTTTTCAATTTTTATTAGATATTTTCTTCATTTACATTTCAAATGCAATCCCCAAAGTTCCCTATATCCTCCCCCATCTCCTGCCCTGCTCCCCTACCCACTCACTCCCACATCTTGGCCCTGGCGTTCCCCTGTACTGGGGCATATAAAGTTTGCATGACCAAGGGGCCTCTGTTCCCAATGATGGCCCACTACGCCATCTTCTGTTACATATGCAGCTAGAGACACGAGCTCTGGGGGTACTGGTGAGTTTATAGTGTTCTTCAAACTATAGGGTTGGAGACCTGATTTTTTAAAAAGAATCCAAATCTACCCAGAACTGCATTCTTGTCAGCTAGAACAGTAGAAGCGGTAGGACCCTATTGATTTAATAACAGATCTCTTATGTTAGCTTGACTGGATAACACATGTCTGCTCAACCCAGTTAGGGAGGCTACAACAAACCAAAATACAGATACCAGCAAGTTCAACTTGGTGAACCAGTTAATTGGATTTATTTGTAGTAGTATGGGGGAGGAGTTATTTACAGGAGCAGAAATGACTCAAAGACAATTGCATCACCAAACCCCATCCCAGCATTTTGTCGTATGTCATAAAACCTGAGAACCTGGATCCCACTGGAAAACCTGCAGGTAGCTTTTTGGTGAGTGTCACTTCCGAGGGTCTAAGTTGGTCTAAAGCTCTTCTATAAAGCTCAGCTGTTTTCTGCATCTTCTAGGCAGCTTATCTTATGTCAGTCTTCTTTGCAGTGTGGCTTGTCTGAGATAGACTCTTGGCAGTCTTCATTGCCTACTCTGGCAGAGAGAGGCCTAGTGAATCTGGTCAGTTTCAGGAACTTCCTAAAGCTATTTTATGTTGTTTTCCTGGTGGCTTAAGAAGCTTCTCTGCAAGATAGATGGTTTTAACCTTGAGGAAACTACCACATAACAGCTATAGATGACACATGGTTGATAAAACACTCCCCCCCCCCCTTTTTTAACTGTGGTCTCTAAAAGTGTTTTCATGTATTACTAGTGAATAGGCATTATCTAAACCATATCAGGCCTACTTAGTGAATGGGTAGAGGAGATGTTAATTTTCTTTTCTCTTTGGTGCTATGGCTTACATTATGAGAATATTATAAGAAGCTGAAGTGCTCAGCTTTCAGGCTTTCAAGGTTTATTGGCACCACCATAGTACAGATGGTATCTCTTGGGACTCACAGTCCATGATCACTATGGACTTCATTTTATATATTTCTGTATATGCTATTGGTTCTGCTTTTCTAGAGACTACTAATACAGTGGCATAATGGGTCAGTGAGCAATTTACAGATATAAAAATGTGAAGTGGATTGTGTCTCATGTGCCACATTAAGAAGTGTGTTCAACCATTTACAATGGAAGAAGCTCACAATAGTCACAAAGCCTGAGATAGCATACTTTTGCCCATGAGTTCATTCATTCATTCATTCATTCACCTAGTGCATAGTGGATATGTACTTTGTCTTAATCACTGTGCTAGATTCTGGGACTACAAAACATTAGCATAGCTTGGGCTATAACCTCCAGGATTTGTAGAGCAGCAATATACATGGACAATTTCCATGCAATGTGAGGAAGTCAATGCTAGAAAATCGCAATAGGGGAGGATATGAGACTCACAATAGGGGAGGATATGTTAAATTGGGGTCAGATCATTTAGGCCTTGCCAATGAGTGAGATAGCAGCCAGCCATAAAGAGGCTGATATGAAATCCATGGAAATGAATAATGTCTTCAAGAAATAAAGTAAGCCTTAAAACAGAAGAACAGAGTGAAGACAGAATCATCCACTTCCTCCCATAAATTAACTCAGGAAGTCTGGGAAGACTTGTCTGCACTAAGTGCTAATTTTACTAGTCTTCACCTATGACACAAAGATTATTGATGCACCATTAGGAGGCCCCAGGTTGAGATGGTTTCCCAGCAGAGGGATGAGTCTGTACTAAATGTCAACACAGCCTTGTTATCAACATTTTCAGGAAAGCTGGAAGCATTTAAGAGTGGTAGGCTAGGCTCAGGCTCAGACAAAATTACAAAGTAGGCAAACTTGCATTTTGGTCCCTATAGAATTTGCTAAAGGGGCTCAGAGAGAGGGAGGTCTCATAAGTGTATACATAAGAAATACTTTCATTTAGGATTTGAAAGCTATTGTAGATTGTAATAAAATGTCACTCACTCAAAAACAATGATTCAACAAAACTTGATTTGTCACAAATACTATTTCTAATTGCCTAGGATATTTCATCTAGACCTCCATCAGGTTCTTTCATTTGCAGTACAAATTGGAGAATTTCTAGATCTCAATGAAGCCTGTGTCATGAGAGATATGAGTTTTCTTCTTTACATTGTAATAGCACGATGCAGTCACCTAGTCCTAATTATGAGGATGGCAAGAATCGTGTAAAATCAGTCTAAATAGAAGACAATTATTCATGAACACTAATTTCTGCAAACACAGATGTATACCTGGGAGTCAGTTCATCCTTCTGAGATGCATATGAGAGGGAAACACAAACCACAAAAACAGTTTGCTAATATAATTACAAGCTAAGCCTTGTAAATTGGCTACTTTGATTCTCTACTGCTGGCTGACTGGCTAGGGAGTGACCTTGGGCAGTTTCAGAAGAAAAAAAAAAAAGAAAATTGGAGGCAAAAAAGGGGGTGAGTAGAGGAAGCAACTTCTCATTTTTCAAGCTGAACTGTGAACACTCTTCACAGACAAAAAAGACCAACTGCACATATTTGTGGAATTTGAATATACAGGCATGCCACTAATGTCCCTAACACTATACGTGACATCTCATTTTAATTTTTATTTTCCAGAAACAGTTTCAGCAATGAAATGTTACTTCCGCCCACATTAACATAAATGAAAATCTCTTAGTTCTAAGAACTGGCATACAAATATTTTGACCCCTGCTCATCCATAAATGAATTTATTTAAACTTTTAATTTGCCTTTTTGAAGTCTTCTCAGAGCATTCGGTTTGACAGTCAGTGTGGCAAGGACACATATATCAAAGATCCTATGCAGGACAAGCCTTTTGAGGAAGATGTAAGTACTGCTTAGTTCTTAAGACATCTTCCTGCATATGATCACAATTCGCTTACATCTGAAATAAAGAAGAATTTGCAATTGTTTAAGTTAAAATAAAGTTGAAATTCTTTACTTTCCCAGAATTTAGTCCAAAACATGAAGTCTGTAGAGGGCAGGAAGAAATTATTTAAATTATGTAATGTTTATCTTGTTTCTTAAAAAAGCACATTCAATTGAATAGAAATGCAAAAGTCTGTATTAGGAAGATAGTGCTGAGAGATTCCATTTTTCTGGTCAGCAGTAGAAAAGGAATCAAGACACACATAGATGGGAGACTTTGCTTCTCAGCACATTTGCAGTCCCAATGCATCTTAGCACACATTAATGAGCAGTTGTGTTGTGTACTTTGAAATTTTAAGATGATTTATTATAAATAAATGCTGTGGCATATAAGACCCACAATTAATTTGGTGCAATTTCCCTTCACACCATTATTTTTTTCAACAGTACCACAAATTCCTCAGTCCTGAAGTTTTGCCAAAACCATCTTCACTTTCCAGTTTTCTGTTTATGGTTAGCTGAAGTGTGCTTTTTCTTTCTTCAGTTCTAACCTCTAGCCCATGGGAACGTGTCCTTCTTACCCCCAGAACTCGAGTCTCTAGCATCATATGTAACAGAAGATGGCCTGGTCAGCCATCATTTGGAGGAGAGGCCCCTTGGTACTGCAATCTTTATATGCCCCAATACAGGGGAACGCCAGGGCCAAGAAGTGGGAGTGGGTGGGCAGGGGAGCAGAGAGGGGGAGGGGGAAGGGGGCTTTCAGAATAGCATTTGAAATGTAAATTAAGAAAATATCTAATAAAAATGTGAATTATGAAAAAAAGAAATGTAAATGAAGAAAATATCTAATAAAAAATTGAAAAAAAAAAGAAAAGAAAAGAATGCCTATCTTAGTCTGTTTTTGCTGCTGAAACAAAATATCTTACTCTAGGTCATTTGTATGTCATAGAAACTGTTGATTGTTCTGAAAGCTAGCTAGTACATCCAAGTTCTAGGTGCCAGGAGATTAATGTCTTGATAGGTCATGTTTCTCATTAATAGTGGTGTCTATACTGTCTCGTATTATGGAAAGACGAGATTATTAAGATAGGTTTGCAGCCGATATGATTATGGCCTTGTAAGGGGGGGAAATTAGGGCATGCATAGATACACAGACACCCATAGAACACAGAGCAAAGCCCAGAGTGATAAAAACAAAAACAAAAACTAAGAACCATAAGAAGGCAGAAGGATGGCTCAGAAATACCATCCTTATATTGGAATTCTGTTCCCTACAAGTTTGACTGTAAAATTACACCATTTATTAGTTTTGGCTATCTTCTTACAGTAGCCATAGCAAACTAATACAGTCTCCCAATTATGCTACTTTACTGTTGTCTGCATTGGGTCTTTCAAGATCTATGCGGCTTTGCTGCTTTCCCTGAGAACATTTGATGCTCAACTCCTTAAGCAATAAGATTCTGCTTACCATAGTTATAGGCTTCTCATTCCACTGTACCTGATCTCAAATTGTACTACAAAGATATAGCAAAATAAACCTATTGTATTGCTCTAAATACAGAGATACTCATCAATCAAATTGAATTTAAGATCCAGACATAATTCCACACAACTATAGACTCCTGAATTATATATATACATATATATAGCAAGATATGTACTTTGGAAAAAGACATCTCCAACAAACACTGCTGGGTAAAATAGATGACTGCATGTAGTAGAATACAGATTCTGACTTATCATACTTTACAAAATTTAACTCCAAATGTTATGAAGTACCTCAACATAAGTTCAGAAACACTGAATCACATAGAAGTAAGGAATAGTCTTGAACTCTTTGGCACATAGAAAATCACAACAAGGTACTAATAGTGTAGGCACTAAGAACACAATAAATGGGACTCTTGAAACTGAAGTTTGTGTGTCAAAGGACACCATAATTTGGACAAAGCAGTACAATAAGAATGAAAAAGAAAATTTTAACAACTATACATTTCATAGAGAGCTAATATCTAAAATATACAAAGAACAAAAAACAAAAAAACAAAAACAAAACCCAAGACTGAAACAAACAAACAACCTAACTTAAAAATGGTTTACAGATCTACAGAGTTCTCAAAAGATAAAACACTGGCTGAGAAGCACTTAAAGAAATATTCAACACCTCTAATCAACAGGGCAACACAAATCAAAACTGTTTGGAGATTTCATCTTATATGTGTCAGAATGGCCAAGAACAATAAAGCAAATGGAAATTAATGCTGGAGAGATTATGGTACAAAGGGAATATTCATCCACTGCTAATGGGAGTACAAATTTGTAGAATCATTATGGAAATCAGTGTGGTATTTCCCAAGAAGCTAAGAATAGACCTACCTTGAGACCTAACTATGCCACTAGATTATATACCCCCAAGAACCCTACAGCCTACTGCTGCTCTATTCAGAATAGTCAGAAATCAAAATCAAATATTTGTCTATGAATGAATGGATAAGGAAAAAGTCTTTTTTATTAGATATTTTCTTTATTTATATTTCAAATGTTATCCCCTTTCCTCATTTTCCCTCCAAAAACCCTTCTATCTCATACCCATCCCCCTATTCACTAACCCACCCACTTCTGCTTCCCTGTCCTGGTATTCCCCTACACTGGGGCAACAAGCCTTCACAGGACCAAGAGCCCCTCCTCTCACTGATGTCCCACAAGGCCATCCTCTGCTACATATGTGGCTGGAGCCATGGGTACTCTTTGGTTGGTGGTTTAGTCCGTGGGAGCTCTGGGGGGGGGTGGTACTGGTTGGTTCATATTGTTGTTTCTCCTATGGGGCTGCAAACCACTTCTGCTACTTGGGTCCATTCTCTAGCTTTTCCATTGGGGAACCCTGTGCTCAGTCCAATGGATGGCCGTGAGCATCCACTTCTGTATTTGTCAGGCAGTGGCAGAGCCTCTCAGGAGACTGTTATATCAGGCTCCTGTCAGCAAGCACTTGTTGGCATCCACAATAGCCAGAAGCTGGAAAGAACCCAGATGTCTCTCCACAGAGGATTCGATACAGAAAATGTGATACATTTACACAATGGAGTGCTACTTAGCTATTTAAAAAGATGCATTCATTAAATACTTAGGAAAATGGATAAAATTAGAAAATATCATCCTGAGTAAAGTATACCAATCACTAGAGAACACACATGGTATGCACTCACTGTTAAGTGGATATTAGCTCAAAAGCTCTAAATAACCAAGATACAATTAGCAGATCACATGAAGCTCAAGAAGAAGAAAGACCAAAGGGTGGGTGTTTTGGTCCTTCTTAGAAGGAGAACAAAATATTCACAGGAGCAGATATGGAGATAAAATGTATAGCAGAGACTGAATGAAAGGCCATCCAGAGACTGCCCCACCTGGGGATTCATCTCATATACAATTACCAAACCCAAACACTACTGTGGCTGCCAAAACTGTAGTTTTTATACGATGGAACAATATATAGTTGTTAAGAAAATGAAATCGTAAAATTTACAGAGAAGTAAATGGCAGTAAGGAAAAAACTTGTATGAGGGAACTCAGACCCATAAGGACAAATATGCCATGGATTCACTTATATGTAGATATTAGTTGTTAAGTCTGTGATAAGCAGGATATAATCCATAGAACCACAGAAATTAGATATAGAGTAAGGAAATGGAGATGAGGAAAGCATCATCCAAGAAAAGGATAGTAGGATATGTAATCCGGGTGGACTGGGGCTGACAGGGGTGGGAACTTGACCCAAAGGACTAAACAAAGAAAGAGGGGGGAGAGGGAGTTAGATGGTGAATATCTGGAGGGATAACTAAATCTGAGAACCATTTGAAGGATCTTAGGGAAACCTCTTACATATATACTGAAGAAAATCTAAATGGAAATACCAAATGATGGGGAAAACAAAGCCCCAACTAGCCATCTCTCACCACCAACTGACATCTTCAGTGTCAGCAGTGGATTACAATGAATTGAACTCTTTCCAAACAGGCCCTATGGGAATCCTGAAATAACTCAGGATAGTGACACAGCTATTGTTTGGTCTCCTCAACTCCTGGTAAGGCCTATTGCTGAAGAAAACACCTACATGACTTGCTGAAAATGGGAAGTGGAGTTACTTAGAGCATTCACTCCTCCTGAATAGTGTGCATGGTACTGGAAGATACTCTTGAACTCAATCAGAGGAGAAAGGTAAATATCTACTTAGCTGCTAACTCTGATCTACAATGATGACCTGCCCTGTAAAAACAGTACTTCAATGGTAGCATAAATGTGATAGTAACTAACAGATATCTTACTGTATTAAAGTCCACTCCATGAGATGAAACTCATCCCAACCAAGAACATGAGACTAAATAGGCCATGGATCTAAGGGGAAACAAACAAACAAACAAAAAAACTGCTTTGCTAAAGAAATGTAGCTCCTAATCAATCTCGCTATACCCTAAAATGGAAGTTTCTGGATATGTCAGGTGATACAGACTCACAGGGTGTAGTGCTAATGCAGACTCACATAGTATTTTGCTGAGGCAAGACCCATGGTAGGACACATGATGGAGAGAGTATAAATAGGACTCAACAGACACTGAAGGTGTGCTTGGCTTACATAGCTGCCTTTGCAAAGCTTTGTTGGTCTTGCATCTTCACTGAGCTTTGCTTCCTTACAATAGGCATGGCAGAGAACTTCTCCTGTTATCCTGGTCAATTCTGTTTGCTCCCTTTGACACTAATTCATGCCAATTTGTCAGAGACCTGGCTGTTTCTGCTGGATTGTGCCATGCTGTTGATTCCTGTTTGGTGTCTTGATACTACTGAACTAGGCTGATGGTGTCTTGACAAATAGAGATTTGAATTGCCTCAAAGAACTATTTTTAAACAGGTCCACATCTTGTCATATTTATCATCTTTTCACCCCAACCTTTGGGCAGTGGGCTAGAAGGGGAGTTGAAGCATTTGAAAACTCTTATTAAAAGTAGGGTTTTTTTTAATGTAAGCCTATAATACCCATAAATCAGCCATCACCTAAGAAGCTTCCTGCTACACTAGATGGGAACATATGCAAAGACCCACAACTGACCATTGTTCAGAGTGTAAAAGGCTTTGTAATACTCAGTCCTAAAAGGAATGTCTCCACTGAATATCTCCCCTTAGGGCTCAGAGAAGTCTGCAGAAGAGGGAGCAGTTAGAATCTAAGAGCCAGTGGGGATATAAGATACCAAGGAAACAAGGCCTAGACAGAATAGGACTGCCACACATGTGAGCTCACAGAGACTGTGGCAGCATCCACAAAGCCTCTACAGGTCTAAGCTAGATGTGGTCTCAGCACCGAGATACAAAATGGATCCATGTCCCCAAGCCTAACCCAGAACTTATCAGTCATTCTTAATTACTCTCAAATGAAAAATGGAATTTTTCTCCAGTCAAGTGCCACAGGGTACACAAGCCACACTTAAGTGCACACACCCATCCCAGATGTAGATGATCAAAACTAAAAGAAACTCAATGGTATTTTTGGAATCCCTTTTCCCTCATGATTCTATCTTAGCTTTTAGTTTTCTTTAAACCTACAAGTCTCTTGCTTATATATTATTGCTTTGAGGGGCAAAGTGTATTTTAAAATTAGATACTGGAAATAAAATGTACATTATTTGGTATAAAAAGTTATATTTAAGGTGTATATTTAATTACTCTCTGTTGTGTACTAGTAACCTGTAGCTTTAGCTATAAAGAAGATAATTAAAAAGAACACCTATCATATTATGACAAATTAAATTATATGGTATGTTAAGAAATAAATATTATATGGCTTCAGTTTCCTTTTCCAGTTTTTTATTCACTTTTCTTACAAACATTATATTTTCTAACAAACTAGCTCTTATCTATTCTTCAAAAATCCAACAGATCCATTTAGCCATATTGTTTTTATGTAGTTCAGTTGTTCTTTCTTTTTGCTTTTCTTTTGTTTTTAAATTCTGTGTTTGCATCATGGACCATGCATCGACGGGTTACAAACATGCAAATTCTTTGAGTTCATAAGCCAGCCTTATGAAATTTAACAATGTATTTCAGGCTGTTTATATTTTCCTCTGAAATATACATGGCTGGAATTAGTTCCACATCTAAATGTGAAGGATTAACTTATTTCTTTACAGCAGTTGTGTCTTATTCAGATAAGCCCCTTACATAATATGGATGGATGCAATACACAGAATAGTCATTAAGAAAATAGGCATATTAAAAGAAAAAATAGTGTATAGTTAATAAGACATAATCAAATATAATTCTTCCAGAATTTTCACCAACTTGAAGACAAAGAAGAGGAGGGATTGTCTGAGGGCAAAAGAAGTTTGTGTGCTAAAGACAAGAAGGAGAAAGATTGTCCCTTAAAATGCCAGAAGAAGCATCCCTGCCCACACTGAGTTTAGTTCCATGAAACTGGTTCTGAATGCTAGGAAAGTTAGTTTATATTGTTTGAAGCACACCGATGATTTATGACAACATCAATCAGAAACGAATACTAATGCAGAAATATTAGGTTGAGTCAAAAGAAATTTCAGCTTTGAATTCTGAAATTTAGAACATGATAACTGGGTTCCAACACATCTTTATTAATCAAAATAGCAATCATTACAGTCAATGCAGTTTTGCCCATGGGAAGTAAGTTTGCTTATTCCTTTAGTGTAAAACCCATGCTTCAGCTTGGCAGTGGTGCCACATACCTTTAATCACAGCACTCTGGAGGCATAGGCAGGTGATACTTGGGGCTTGAAACCAGCCCAGTCTACAAAGCAAGTTCCAGGACAACCAGGGCTGCACAGAGAAACCCTGTCTTCAAAGAAAAACAAAAGATAAAAAAGCCTTTGCCAAACTCATAGAATGTTTTTTTTTTTTTCTACTTTCTGTTGGTTGTTCAAAGGGCTTCCCTGCAGAGATGCTGAGTTGCTTGAAGAAGCTACAGTTGATACATAAGAGGTAAGGTAAATATAGTAGAAGAGGCAAAATTTCCTAACCCAATTGATTCACTTGGGTATGAGCCATGCGATATCTTAATCAATATTCTATTGTTATGGAGAAACATCATGGCCATAACTTATAGAGGAAAACATGTAACTGGGGATGGCAGAGGATTGTTCCCTTTTCATCAGGGTGTGGAGCATGAGTTCCCAGGCAGACATAGTACTGGAGAGGGAGCTGAGAGTTCTATACCCAGATCAGTAGGTAGCAGGAGGAGGGAGAAAACACTGAGCCTGGCTTGGGCATTTGAAACTCAAAGCTGTCCCTCAGTGATACACTTCTATCAACAACATCACATCTCCTAATGTCACTCCTTAGCATTCAAATATATGAGTCTATGGGAGCCATTTTTATTCAAACCAACAGACATGGTCAGGTGGTGCGGAGAGAATTGAGCTCTCTGCTCAGCACTTGAGAGCTGCAAGAATCACAGTTCTCAGTACACCACGTGAGATTTCTGACAACCTAACCAGGTATAATGGTTTTGTTGGAATTCAGAAGGTTGTAAAGGACCAGTGCAGCAGTGACCATGAGCTTCCTTTGGTTCGAATTGGGTTTCAGATAGTGTTTTAGAGCTTCTTCTGGGTCCTACTACTGGTCTGATCAACATGAGTTGTGTTATGGTGTACACTTTTTGTTGCACATCAAAAACTGAGTGAGGAATAGAACACTATTATGTAGAATAAAACAGAACAATATTTCAAAATGACGAGTTTTTAAAAAGTATTTTATTTTATGTATATGAGTGTTTTGCCTCCATGTATGTAAGGGCATTTTGAGTGTTCCTCGTACCTGTGGGGGCTTAGAGGGATGGTCCTGGGTCTCTTGGAACTAGAGTTATAGACAGTTGTAAGCTACCGTGTAAATGTTGGGAACTGAACCCAAGTCCCATGAAAAGAGCAGCCCATGTTTTAATTGCTGAGTCATCTCCCCAGCCCTACCTTTTAAACTCTTTAGTTCTTATTTGGCTCACCACCCTCCACATAGCATGTGTCGCCTCTTCAGTTTGTCTCAAGTGTGTTGAGTGGCCTTTGGATGGGCTGTGCTGAGGTCCTTTGTAACTTCTTATGTAGTTGTAAAAGGATCAGCTTGGGAGATGACTCTCAATTGGTCAGCATCAAATTCTGCTAGCACACCACTGTGTCCCTCCTCTAAAGACTCTTGTCTGCTTTGCAAATCTTCTTTAACTACCATGGCACTGTAAATTCATTAATTGTTCAAATGACTCAATTGAGCTGTTGACCTTGCAAGTCTTTCTCAGCTATTTTAGGACTCATTTTGAACTTGAAAAAGAACCCTTGAATTTGCTTTCCATATAACATAATTTTCACATGAAAAATGAATATAAAGCAAACTGCAAGTAGTGATTTGCTCCCTAAAACTATAAAACAAAAAATGCAGATTAAAATGAAGTATCACATAAGCTCATTTTCTGATAATTACTGTATTCCAAAATCAAATGGATATTTTCAACAATACAAAAACAGTAAATAATTTTATTCCAGTTTCATAAAGTTATTATCCAGAATTTTCAACATTTCCTTAGATGAAATGCTATGAGATAAAAACTATTGTAGCCAAATAATTTTGTGGAGTGTGGCATGTCCACCTTAGACAATGAAAATTAAATCATGGGGCTGGAGAGATGATTTTATGTTCAAGAGTGTTTACTTTTCTTGCAGAGGACCCGAGTTTATTTCTTAGTATCAATTTCAGGTGGATTACAACTGCTCTTAACTACAGCCTCAAGGAATCTGATGCCCTCTTTTGTAGTCTGTGGGCACTTACCTGTACTCACAGATACACACACACACACACACACACACACACACACACCTGTACTCAAAGTTCAGGAATACTCAAACACCACCACCACCACCACCAGCATCGCCACCACCATGAATATCATCATGATCATCATCATTAATAATATAAACATCATATTAGGACCAGAAGAAGTATACAGTATAGAGCCTATTTAATTCCTCTCTCAGAAAAAGTATATTTTATTACAATAATATTCTGCCATACACCACACATACACACACATACCCACACGCACCCTATTTATTAACCTCTCACAATCACAAAATTCAACTGTTAGCTCATTAGTTCAAGTCAAATGTTGTTTCACTGTTAAGTCATTTCCTTAGAATGCCCTCAAATTATATAATGCAAAAAAAATTCTAGCTATCAAATATGAGCTCATCTCGATTAATGTCACATTCATTATGAACATACTCAGCAAAGGGTAATAAACAGTGTGTGTGACATTCAAAATAGTAAAAGTATTTTGACCTTTGAAACTTCAGTGCTTTACAATGCTTAGAAAATATAAGAAGTCAAAGTTCATATCGTCAATTTTAGTGACATCATCAAGAATTCATTGCATTGCTTCTTATAGGACATCATAGATGCCCAGGGAATGGTTTCCTTCATGTTTCCTTTTCATGTATCAAGTTAAAAATTGTAGTAAAATATATAATATTTTATATATATATATATATATATATATATATATATATATATATATATATATATATATATACAGTCTACAGTCATGTGTAACCATCAACATCATTCACCCCTGGGGCTTATTTCATCTTGTAAAACCAAAACTTTATTCTGTCCCATAAATTACTCATCTTGTCTTGTGACACACTGCTCTGAAAAAAGGGAAACAAGGAAGGAAGGGAGGGAGGGAGGGAGGGAGGAAGGAAGGAAGGAAGAGCCAACTCTCAAATACAGTTCTAGGGTATAGTGCTTTCTGGTGGAGAAATCATAGGGACATGAGATTGAGGGATCTGATCACATGGCAATTGCAGCTAGCAAGCAGGAGATGATGCTGGTGCTCAGTTGTTCTCCCTAATACTCAGAGCTTGGTCCATGGATCATGTACCCATATTTAGGGTGGGTCTTTGTCCTCAGTTAACCTATTATAGAGAAGCCCTCACAGAGACACTGAGATGCATTTCCATGGAGACTTTTTTGTTTGTTTGTTTGTTTGTTTGTTTGTTTTGGTTGTTGTTGTTTTTTGTTTGTTTGAGACAGGGTTTCTCTGTGCAGCCCTAGATGTCCTGGAACTCACTCTGTAGACCAGGCTGGCCTCGAACTCAGAAATCTGCCTGCCTCTGCCTCCCAAGTGCTGGGATCAAAGGCATGCGCCACCACGCCCAGCTCCCAATGGACACTCATATCTCACTATGGCATCCAAGATAAAGCATTGCATTGGTGACAAGCAATTTTTGCTGTTACAGATCCCGTGGAACTGGAATCAGGGAGGATTGTAAACCACCATGTAGGCGCTGGGAATCAAACTCAATTCTTCCTTAAGAGTAGACTCTGATCTTAACCACTGAACCATCTCTTCAGATAAGATTTGGACTTTTTATATGGAATCAGAGGCTGGCGCTTGGGTTTTTGACTGTGCCACTTTCCCACCACAATTGAGAATTTTAAAGGGCATGTTTGATAAGCAGTGTTCTAGACATTGGATAAGAGGTGACCCCTTGAAATGTTCATTGGTCAGACAAGGGGAGGATTGTGTGGGCTGTGGTTGCAGTTTAATGGTCTGGATAAAGAAATAATGTCATAGAAATTCTGGGGTTGCATTTGTTAACTGTATTAAACAAAGCTGACTTAAAATGATAGAAATTCCATACACATTCATATTTAGTGTGTCCTTTGTCATCTACTGGTGTTATGTTTCTACGGGGTAAATTTGGTGATGGTCAAGATTAAGATAAAGATTTATCAATGACATCTGATTAATTTTTCCTACCTTTTCTAGTGTTAGTCAAAACTATTATTTACCTAAAAAATTTTACTATAAGAATTGCCAAAAAGGAAAACAAATTCAATTGAAAACTTACAAGTCATCCATTCTCCTAAGACTCTAAACAGTCACTATAGAATCAAACAATGTTGAAATATTTTTATTTGTTAGTAATTATATATGTTACTATAGTAACATGTAATAAGTAAAGTAACCATTTGTTAGTAATTTTATATATGTATACACACACACACACACACACACACACACACACACACACACACCAGTAAGCCTAAGTAAGACACATCCATGTTTAGTTTAGCATGCATTACATATATCCATGTTTTATTATAGTTGTCAAATAATGTTTTCCAAGACCCATTACTTGGATTTATATGGATGTAACTTTACAAATGCAATTAAGATAGATTATTGTTTAAAAATAAACTACTTATAAATAATGAAAGAACTATCACATTCATTAACCTCTAACTCATGCCAACTTCATTCACACCCTATTTTGTCTCTGTAGTTTGCAGTANTGCATAATCTGAAATCAATTTTTCTTATACTACATGAGCATTACTCAATTTATTCATTTTATCCAACCAATATTTGTCGATTTAATATTTGCATGTTGCTGAAGTAATAGCAACAAAGAAGACAAAGGTAAAAACTTCCATTATTGGGAAGAGAGGCCCCTTAGTCTTACAAACTTTATATGCCCCAGTACAGGGGAATGCCAGGGCCAAGAAGTGGGAGTGGGCAGGTAGGAGAGCAGGGCAGAGAGAGGGTACAGGGAACTTTCGGGATAGCATTTGAAATGTAAATAAAGAAAATATCTAATAAAAAATAAAATAAAAAATGCAGTATTAAAAAAAATCTTCTCCTATGTACTGATAAAACTTTCAGTGCAATAGAACGGTCAGGCAGATGACACTAATCTCAAAATTAAATAATAGGTCAATTGGGCAATCCAGGAACATACTATCACCATTTAGTTACAACAGCATTCATTTAAATATGAGCTGGTTTCTAAGACAATCAAACACAAACAGCTTTCTTATGGAGAAAATAATATACATACTCTTGATTGTTCCAAAGGATAAAAATCTATTAGTATTTTATATGTATAAAATCTGTGTATACTTTTCCTATTAGGTTTAAGAACAGGACTTCTAAGTGAATTTATGAAGGAAGCAAACATAACAAAACATGCAGTAAGTTACAGTGTAATTGTCAGAATGCAAAACCTAGGGCACTGTCAATGGATAACGTGGGTAGAGGGTAGAGTTTTAAAGAGTGGGCAATTTACAAATGTGGTAAATCAAGGTGAATGGAATTTCAGAACTCCATATCTTCAAAATAGAATGGCTGCAAAAACCCCACTAGGATCAAAATAGTAATATTTTAAGCCAAGACGACCATATTATCACATTCACTTCCTTTGTTGTAGGCTCTAGCCTGGCTCAGTGGAGCACTGTAATTAACTTCAGCAGGGCAGGTGTTTTAGCTATTATCTGTGTGTCCAACCTGATTTAGACTCTATTCTCTCCAACTCCCTTTGTGTCCCTTGAGGTTAAGTTGTAGGGACTTGTGTTAATGTTCTCTTGTTCTAGGGCTTTGGGATTGGGTTCAGCCAATGGGAAAGGTACGCAGTTTATTGAAGGATACAGAATGATGAGCGTGGTGATGGTCTGCATGTTCTTTTTCTCCCAAAGCAATAGGAAGGTCATGGATGTGGTTCCCTGCTAAAGTCACAACACACTTTCAATCTCCCTCTCCTTCACCTATAAATTCCTTACCTGTGCTCTGCTTAACCTAGAAATCGTGATGGCTTTTTGCTGTGGTCAGAAAATTTCAACATCCCTCACTGGTTTCTATACATATCCCTGTCCTCAACTCCACAAATAGATTCTTTATTAAACTACCTTCAAATACCTTGTTTGAATAGATCAAACACACCCTGCTGAAACCCCATAGTCTTGGAACAAGGAAGGTTTTATGTAATGCCAATGTATAAACCATGACTGATGCAATTCTTTACATTCTGTGATTAAATGCCTAGTGTAATAGGCTCTGTCCCCACAGTCATGCTTTTGTATGATCCCTTAAATATTGGCTTGCCCTCATAGCATGTACAGTTGTCTAATTCAGGCAACTTCAGTATTCTGTGGAGCACGAGCAGTTTTTAATGTCTGCTGAGACTTTTAAGACTAGAAATAAATTTAAGTTGGAAAAGTTTGAAGCTGAGGAGTTGTTCAAGCAGTAAAATGTTTGTCTACAAGTCTAAGGACTTGAGTTCAAATACACAGCACCCAAGTCAAAAAGGCATGCTAGCTCTCCACTGTAATCCAATTGCTGAATAGGTAAAAATGAATGATCTATGGAGCGCGCTGGCCAACCAGTCTATTCAGATTGGTGAGTTCCCAGCTCAGTGAGAGACCTTGTCTCAAGTAATCAGGGAGGAAAGGGAACAATCAAGGAAAACATGTTGATCTCTGGTTTCCCTTCACCACATACAGTGTTGCATATCCACACACACTGACATATACTACCAATAACACACTCAGGTGTGTATGCACGCATGCGCACACATACACACACACACACAGGCATGCACACACACATGGACATGCACACACATACACATGGACACACACACACACATACACAGTCCAGTGCATGCACACACACACTTGAAAAAACTGACAAAGACATAGACCTAATGAATCTGTATTCAACATTTATTTTGTTTTCTGTAATTTAGTCATCCAACCAATCTGTCCCTTAATTTTTTGGCAAACTTGAGTACATTTTTTTGAGTATTCTTTTAGTCTTTAGAAAAACTCTATGTTGACTCTAGAATAGACTTGGGTAATCAAACTCCAAGTTGACTCTAGAATAGACTTGGACTGAGTTAATATCAATAGAATTAGTAATATGACTGCATCAGTTTTTCCCTTTTACAAATTGTATTTGTCATGTCCATTCCAAGAAAAATAATACTGAGAGTAGTTTTTATGGACTAAACTGAGTATTCTTCTAACACATGCCTCTCATGGGGATCTTAAACTGTGATTCACTTAATTTATTCACATTCTTGACTATGTGGTGGTAACTCAGATATTATTACACTAATGTTTTCTGTTTCCCAATTTTAGTTTATGCTAATTTTGCCTCACCTTTTTGAGTATGGGTTTTAATTGCAATATTATATCATAAGAAAACTGTATCATTTAACAACAGATGAGCTTTATTAAGGGTCTAAAAGAAGGTGGGTATTTAGATATAGCTACATAGATAATATGTAGAGATTTTTCAATATTAGTGAAAAAAGATAGTTAAAGCCTATACTTATTTATTATCCTAAAAATTAATTTCTATATACAAGTTTGTGTTTCATGGCAAATCTTGTTGTAAAGACAACATAATATCAATAAGCAAATCTAGCTTATATTCCTTTAAAACTCCCTGACTTCCTCAAAAGAACAGGATTAAATAAATAAAAATTAGTAATCTATCTGCAATGTCCTGATTATAACACATGCTATACTCCATGTATTCATAATCAGTCATATAACTAATCTCTTCAAGTTTAGATCACAGTGTATTTATATTTACATTTCATCAAGAGAAGATAAGAGATATAAAATTTACTCATTGAACTCTTTCCTATGTTCTTTATATTACTTTTTTGGGATGGGAACTCCTTGCTTATTTGTGACAAAGTATTGATGCATAACCCAAACGGCACTCCAAAACTCACTATGTAGCCTAGACTCACTGTATAGATCACACTCAAAAGTATCATCCTCCTGTGTTAGCTTTCTGAGTGCAGAGCTGAAGTCATAGACCACTAGGATGCCTTTGTTTTATCCTCTTTGTTGTTGTTATCTATTGGGCATTTCAGAACGTGAGGAGACATGTGGGTATTGACATCACTTCCCATGTACAAATGTTCCGTTTAAAATCAATTGTTCTGGGTAAGAACTCCACTCACATTACTCTTTTATTGCTGTAATATTTCAAGTTGCATTTACCTCGAGTCAGAACACTGACCTTTCAGGCATATTCAAACAGGAGCAAGCAGATGGCCCACCAGGTAAAAGCTCTTGCCAGCGAAGCCCGGCAATGTGAAGTCAGGAGCTTGATGTCACATAGGACAGAATCCAGTCCTGAAAGTTGTCCTTTAAAGCCCCCCCCCATGTGTACCACGCACAGAGGCAAATAGACACACACCACACACACAGCACAAATACATTCCCCAAACACAAACACACACATGCACTAAAACCAAATTAAACAAATGAAAGCTTGGCATCCTGAGTTTGATTCCTGGATCCATGGAAGAAGAACTAACTCCCCGCAAATGTCCTCTGTCCTCCACACTTGAACTATGGTACATATGTACTTCTAGTCAAATACACATAGGTCATAATCACCTGATAATAATAAATAGAAACATTTAAGCAATCAAGATGTTCAAACAACCCAATACCCAAATTCTTCTACCATTAAGGAGAAGTTATTGGACACATGTGGAGACAAGTCAGTTAATTTCTGGTCAAGATGGATCCTATAGGATGTACGGAAATGAGGACAATTCTGGCAGCCACAAAGATGTTGCACTAAATGCAGGCCCCAAATTACGCGTATTTTCATTTAAAAATATAAGAGCTTAATTGGAAGCATATTGAAATTCCTTATAATAAAATAATAGTTGTAAGTTGCCTATCAAGACTCTACATTTAACTCATCCGTGTTTTCTTTTTCATTTTGTTAGATATTTTCTTTATTTACATTTCAAATGTTTTCCCCTTTCCTGGTTTCCCCTCCAACCCCCCCTATCCCTTTCCTCACCCCACCCCTGCTCACCAACCCACCCACACCTGCTTCCTGGCCCTGGCATTCTCCTACACTGGGGCATAGAAACTTTCACAGGACCAAGGGCCTCTCCTCCCAATGATGACCGACTAGACCATCCTCTGCTATATAAGCAGCTGGAGACACGGAGTTCCACCATGTGTTTTCTTTGGTTGGTGGTTTAGTCCCAGGGAACTCTGAGTGTACTGGTTAGTTCATATTGTTGATCCTCCTAGGAGGCTGCAAACCCCTTCAGTTCCTTGGGTACTTACCAGTTCCTTGGGAACACTTACCAATATGCCTGTAATAGAGATTCATTCCGGACACTTCCTTTAATGACAGTATAGGTATATTTAAAATGTAAATTAGAATACCTACTGAAGCAGATTAAAAAGAATATTTGCAGCCGGGCGTGGTGGCGCATGCCTTTAATCCCAGCACTCGGGAGGCAGAGGCAGGCGGATTTCTGAGTTCGAGGCCAGCCTGGTCTACAAAGTGAGTTCCAGGACAGCCAGGGCTATATAGAGAAACCCTGTCTCGAAAAACCAAAAAAAAAAAAAAAAAAAAAAAAAAAAAAAAAAAAAAAAAAAAAAAAAAAAAAAAAAAAAAAAAAAAAAAAAAAAAAAAAAAAAAAAAAAAAAAAAAAAAAAAAAAAAAAAAAAAGAATATTTGCAAGATCAGTTTCACCAGCTGAAGGAGAAAAAAAATCTAGTGAAAATAAAAATAGCAAAGATGTTAGATGATTTGGCGAAAAAGTGTATAGTTCTTGTGACATAGTATTTGTGTCTCAATGGTAATGGAATGTTCTACTTTGGTGTTTGGTGATTTGGGGGTTCCACTATGCAAATTCTTTTACACCTTTATTCTTTCTTTAAGCATTTAATTGGCACAAGGAGTTCTATAATTAATTACCCCAGTGCTGTGGTCCCATGGCGACCACTATCATATACTATGGATCAATCACCATAGTAGCACTGCAGAGGGTCTTTTGGGTGCATTGGGGACTGGGTGTTCAATGAGGGTAGCTGGGGTGTAGATATGTTCATTTTATTGATGTTTTTCATCCTTTCTGATAAAGTTCTAAGCAACTCATTTCCATTGAAAAGTCACATAAAAGGCTTAGATGGGCTCATGCGCAGACTGTGTACACACTTGCGAGACAGGTGACTCAGGATTTTCTCAGGCCTCATAGCATTATTGGTTTGCTTCACTGTTGAGTTCCTGACAAGGTATCACTAAGCCTTGCTTTTGCCACCTGTACATGGAAAATAGTAACAGAGGATCTGGTCCACATAGCTGCTGTAAGGGTTACTTAAGTACAACTGACAAGTAACCCGGCAGTATCCTAATGCTCCAGGAGATAGCTATTCATCTGAGTAGCTTCCAAGTGTTTCCGCATTTTTCCCTTGCTTCTCCTCAGCCTCTCCCTCCTTATTCTCTAGCCCCATTCTTGTCCATGATATGCAGTCCTAGGAAGAGTGCTCAGTGTCTTCCCTGCCTGAATTCTGATTTCTTGTTTAGCTTCTATCAGTCTTCCTGCGCCTTTCCAGCAAGATCCATTGGACTATGCACAATCCACACTTCTGAGACTTTTTTTGAATTCACATCTTTGTACAAGCTCCCAGACTGTGTGACAATTACAGTTCTAGGACTTCACTCAGGAGAAGAGTTAATGTTCTTCCTATACTGTGTCCTGCTGTATATTCTAGTTGACCCCTTCGCTGATCCATGTGCATTGTAATTACTGTCTTTTGTCCTTTTCCATCTCATAGTAATGAATAGAGATCACACACCAGTATCCCTAGAATATTCTGTGCATAGACAAAGCAATCCTGATCCTGTAGACACTGATAGTCTTAAATGGGAGGTGGGCATGTCGATGAACAATTACCATATACTGAATAGGAAAGGGGGTTTTAGTAGACTCCAGAGAAAAATAATTCATTTTATATGAAAAAAAAAAAACAGCCTGAAACCACTAATGTAAAAGAGTGTGTTTCAGAAGGACATCCTTAGATCATTATTAATACTCTTTATTTGTGAATATTTAGAACAAAAATTTTCAACCTATAACAAATTATAGTGTCTGTGAACTTATTAGTCTTATTAACACATACTACTATGCATAGAATATTATTAGTTTTATGTGATAACGTAACATAATTCCTATTAATAACCTTCTTTGCAATAAAATTAAATTGAGCATAACTATGTCTTTGATCACTCAGAAAGCACTTTGGGATGCTGCAGGGACTGAAGGTCAGGGTGAAATGAAGTCATTAATATATAACTAATACAGTTCTGGAACATTATACTGTTTAAGGTAATTGTAAGCAACCATATGGAAGGCACACGTAGGTGATACGTCAAAGGCCATTAGCTGCTATCAATATCATAGCATATACACTCTCTTCCACCTTGTCTTCTGTTTTAAAAACAATCAGATTACAACTTTATATAAATAAAGACATGGAAAAAGTAATCTCTGCAAAATTATATTGATGTTAAATTTATAGTAATTATCAAGATTGTTATTAATAAATAGCATACTAAATATGGCATTAAATTTTATCATTTTTAAAAATAAGTTATGATGTTAAGACTGACAGTATGAAACAATTTCAAAACAGTAAGGAGGCAGGGCTGTGATAAACATCCGTTCAGATTGTATTTAAGTCTTTCATTTCGCACTGTGGCCATTTTTCTATGAGAGGTCTTTCATGATGAAAGGTCTTTCACTCATGTTTGAAGATCTAGTTCCTATAATTTTTGTAGTCTATCTCATTCATTTGGCAAGTTTTCACCATTTTTTTTTCTATTTGGGGAAATGTGGTTCTTTCTTAAAATGTTTGGAAGCAACTAAAATACATAATGTTTAACTTCAAGTACATACCCTTAGTCTACCTCTTTTCAACTGATACACAAAATGAGTTATTCTGCTTGCTTTTTTTCAGTATATGGAAATATCTAAAAGCCAGGTATGGTGGCAAACTCCTGTTATCACAACACTCCATGGAGTTACACTGGCTATATTAACCACACTTCAGAGGAGGCCCCATTCCCAGAAGCAGATGGCCAATGGACTTGAGGCTATTTATGTAGACATTTAGTTTCATATTGTTTTGTTTGTGCATTGTTTGCCTTATTGCTCCTTTGCTTGTATATTATCGCTATAATATAATAGAAAACTTGATAAATGTATCTTCCCAAAATTAAAATGAAGTGTATGAAAAAACAAAGAAATTACAGATCACTACTCATAGAAATCTGTTTTGCTTTTCTATCTGCCTATTTTAAAACTAATGTTGTTCTGTCTTTCCTCTTTGTAGCACATCTGGATGTCCCTAGGAGCATGGCTCAGATTCATCAGCAATGAGGAGTACAGGTGTACAATTATCATTTTATACGATTCCACAACAAATGGAAATATTTAGTGTCATGCAGAATGGATTTATTTCCCTGCATTAACGTCACTCATTCTAAAACCATGGCCCAGGAAAAAAAAAAAAACCCACACAAATATAGAGGCTGAAGTTAGCAGCCTCTGCAGCGTTGATCATGGTATTCCTGGCAGACACTTGGTCATCTGCAGCTCCCGATTATAGTAGTACAGAGCTTCCCAAAGCAGCTGTGGTTGGAAAGAACGTCTAATCCTAAAAGAAGACAAAAGGGCTCTGCTAAAAACACTCACTCTATTACCTGTAGTACTCTGGCAAAAATAGTGTTTCTTTTTTTATACTCTGGCTTCCATAAAGGTGAAAACAATGACTGGAAAATCAAAAGTAATTAGCCTTGTTTCTCACTTTCAGCCTTATTCTTCCAGGAGAAATGAAGTTAAAGCTCCTTTTCTTTTGCACCTATGATTTTCTTTTGTTTAAAATGAGATTCAAGTTTTCTTTTTAAGTGAAGATCTTGTATTTGTGTGTGTCGGACTATTCTATTGCTCTTAACAGTTCTCGAATTAACACATTTGCATAATGAGTGATTCATATACTTTATGTCTTACTTAAAAAAAAAGTTCCTAAGTGATATGATACTATTTAAGGAAAAAGGCAGAAAAGTGATTAAGTCTGCTGCCCTTATACTGCTGAAGGATGCTATAGCCACAAACAAAGACACTTTAATTTCAAGTTTGTGTTATCTGTGTCTCTACATAAAGGAAGACATATGTAGTTAAATATAGGTGCAATGAAAGTCATCTCTATGAAAATCAGTCAATTACTGACCACAAAAACAATTATTTAAGGTTTACTCAAATTATATGCTGCTAGTAATACTACATTATTCTTTGTGGCTTATTAACAGATTTTTCCTTCCTTTTTGAATTAGTAAAATACTTCCTTTCCATGCTTTTTGTCTCTCAGCAGGACAGAGTTGAGGGAAGTAGGATTTTTCAGGGACATAGTCTGTTTTAGCAATGGATGTGGGTTAGGTCTTTGTAGGAGACAATTTTTCAAATATAAGTTTATGGTATTTTCTAAGGAGTTCATTGGATTATATGAACTATTTTTCATCTGTATGCAGACTAAGCAATTAAATAATTAAACTTAGTAAATTAGTATGTAGACTCAGTAATTAAAAGGAAAGATGTTGCTGTAATTTTGGAAGAGGTTTAGAAATCTGCAATCATAAATAGAGAGACAGAATTGAGAGAGAGAGAATTTATGATGTGGCTTATTTGAGAGATAATTCAAAGGAGCATAGAACAGTTCTACAGTTGAGGACAGATGAACCAGGGTGGTATGCTTGGTCTGAAGTGAATTCCTCCCTATGAATAAACCAGGAAGTGTGTATGTGGCTGCACTAAGCCTTGAAGGATAATGAGAAAAACCTCGTATGTCACTTATGATGATATTAACAATAATTTGAAATGTTAAAAATGTATTTCAAAGGTATTTTAATAGGAATTCATTTTCGCAATTTCAAAGACTGTCAGTGCAAATGACTAAGTTCTGCTCAGCTTGTTCCTAAGACAAGATCAGCTCCATTGTATTTCCTAGGTGGAGCGGTGAGCTTATTCAATTAATAACTATCAATTACATCTAAATACTATCTGTTCTACATTTGGGGGGTACAGTAGTACTATCTTGTTGAGAAGAATGAACAAACAAATAAAAATAAGACTTTTTTTTTTCAAAAAAAGGTGATAAGTATAGTAAAAACAATAAAGGTAAGATACTAGAGAAGAGAGTTGGGCTGAGTAGTAAGATTGGTTGGAGAAGGTTCTTTAGGATGAATTATATTCCTCAAACACATTTTAAAGTCCTAAGGACTGAGCCTCAAGTGTGGCCTAATTTGAAGATAAGATTGTCAATAAAATAGGAACATTAGAATAAACCCTAGTCCAATAGGACTTTTTTTTTCCTTTTTACAAAGAGACAACCCAGATACTTCAATGAAGATAATGTGGAGAACATGAATATGGCCACTGGCAAGCCAAGGAGAAAAGCCTAGAACAGACCTGAATCTCCAGAATTAATGCATCCAGGGTGGGCTCTGTAGCAGTGGTCTCAGTAACTAGTACTGAGAGATTGTCTGTGAACATAGCATTTAAGCGCCGCGGAAGCATTGATAATGGAGGGTTGCTTTGAGTTTTGTTTGTTTGTTTGTTTGTTTTGGCTTTGTTTTATTTGTTTTGATGGGAAATAGTGCCCAAAGCAGAAAGCTATGTCTAAAGCATTCAGGCATAATGTGCTCTCTTTTATATTCTTGAGACAGCATATATATTAGTATGTTTGGAATGAGACATGACAAACAGAATTCAATGTCAGAGTAATGAGTGGTATATGGATAAGGACAAACTTTATGAAGCCTGTAAGCCAATGTTAGTATTTTAGCCCTGACTTGAAATGAGGCAAGAAGTTTTCAGAGAGTTTTAAGCAGAGAAGTGAAATAGTTTTTACTCAGCAAGACACATTTCCTGCTGTATTACGACTTTAAGTCTATAAGCTAACCTGACAGAGACTGGAAAGCTAGAATCAGGAGTCTTTTCAGCAGCAATAGTGATTCTCTGGAGAAGAAGAGATGATAGCTTCCATAAGGTTCGCATAGGTGAGAAATGAGTGTATCACAGAAATATTTTGAAAGACAGAGCAAATGCTTGATTGTGTGGGTGTGGAATGTGAGAGGAAGATATGGATTCTTTCCTACTTTCGTCCCAAGAAATCAAAAGACTGGAATTCTCATCAGGATGGATGAGGAAAATTCAGAATTGCATTCCACTTAAAATTTCCAGGTTGTTATGAAACAAAGTTGTGTCACTTTAAGGGGAAAAAAATCACATATTCTTTCTTGCTTGACTAAATGTGTTTCAGTTGATGGAGCCAAGCTCACTGGGGTGGGCTGTTGGCTTTGGACAAAATTTGGTTTCCAGCACCCATGTCAGGTGGCTCATGACCAACTATAACTTCAGCTCCAAGAGATTTGATACCTCTGATCAACGTAGATATTTGTACTCATGTGCAACACACACACAACACACACACACACAATCCATACTCATTTTAAAGGGGAAGTAAACTGTGAATAAAATTGGATTTCATGTGTTTATTATGTTCTGAGTGCACCAGTTTTATCCTCAGAATTGAAATGGTCTAGAAAACAAAGCTACTCATTGATGTTAGCCATGTGGGGAGATCACTGTGGACATGGTTTCTATTAGAATGGCAATGCAAAGTTATGATTGGCATAGACATTTAAAAATATGAATTGGGCATCTAATAGAGCACAATTCCAAGAGATTTTTGTTACAAAGGGAAGCAAGAAAAGTTTAGGGATTTGAAAGGGCAAAGGAACTAAGGGATACTTAGGAGGAAGGAAGAAAGTGTGAATGTGACTGTTACAGATGTAATGACTCTGGAACCACTAATGATCATGAAGCAAGATCCATCAATGAGCAGAGAACTAATAGAATCTAGTCAACATGAGGCTTGCTTAGAAGACCATAGAGAGTTTATTATAGTAGTTTGTCACATTGGCTAAAGTCCTTCCATGATGATGTTTGTCAAGGTATCATAAGAAAGGTTACTAATGGAAGCTAGAGTCTGCTAAGGATTCTACAGGGCAGAGCATATCTTCCCACATCAGTTACTACAGAGAGGTCTTTTATTGTGAGCTCTTCATAGACACAGGTATAGATTATCCATGAGCACCTATGCTAGATGGCTAGGAATGAAAAGAGAGACAGCAAAATAATTTTGTCAAGGAAGGTAGCTGAAGGGAGAGCTAACAATTGAAAAGAATCACAGAGAAGTTTGCTTATCTGTCATCTACTAAGAAAAGTCCGAAAAAAATTTCACATCAGCCTTGCTTTGGTCATACCACTCATATCTAGGCCTGGCCAATTTCTATGTCCACGGGAGTAAGGTCTTGAATTTGACAGTGGTCACAAGCTCCACATTTCTATTGTTAGAATTAAATATTGAAGTTATTAAAGAGTAAGAAAAAGGAACAGAATTAAATGAAGCCAAAGTAATGGGACCAAAATGAATGTCATCTTCAAGAATGGTTTTGAAGTGATGTATGTTGCTTAACTGTGATAAAGGTGAAAAAGATGGTAGCGAACTATTATCATTGCATCATTGTGCTATTTGAAAGACAAGATAGAGAATAAAGTAAGCCTATTTACAAAGAAAAATGGAAGTCTTCAATCGCAAATCCTTGGATCCTAAGAATTTCTTGACTTTTCTCATCTCACGTATTTCACCTTTAAATTGGGAGAGATAATTTCCATAAATATATCCTGCATATTGGTTACTATTACTGTGGAGCCAATACATTCACAAGTATTCTTTTTAAAGCAGAGAGACAACTGCGGCTTATGGCATAGCTACACCTCTTTCGTGAAGTAGGGTTGAACAACATTTCTCAGTCCACATTTAGAATTTACTGTCAGAAAAGAAATACAATTTCAATTCTCCTGTGTAGATTTTCCAGTCCATTTCATTGATTGTCCACACTTAGTTTTGTTTGTTTGTTTGTTTGTTTGTTTGTTTGTTTTGAGACAATATCTTACAGTGTAAACTACACTGGTCACAATCCCACAAAGATCTGCTGGAATTAAAGGTCGATTTACTATGCCCAGCTCAGTGTATCTACTTAGTTTTAATGATTGGCTTTTGAATAGAAAATAAGAAAAAAATGTGTTGGACAGGTAAATAAACTGGGTGTCTAAAAATAGAATGCAAAATTTAAACCCACAGGGACAAAATGTCAGAATAAAAAAAGAAAGAAGTTAACAAAAGATGTTAGCCTATTGATCTAGAACAAGAATCTCAGTGTTTATCAAAGGTTAGGTCTCATCTTAGGGAACCCTAAACATATTTAGATAGATTTTCACCATAATATTTACATTCAAATAAATTTCTGTTCTAATTTAATTAGCTAACTTGTTAGATATCTTGAACATCTCTGAGCCTTAGTGAATATACTACTTGAAATATGAATTGATGTACAACATTAGTTATCATTCTTATGAAGCTGTTATAGTTGCTATATGCATGTTTATGTATGCATCTTTAGCCAGAATATTTTTGTGAATGTATATAAAGCATGTGAGTGAGCGAATACATTATCTTACATGCCTGTGGCTACATTCTTGCACATGGAGGCCTGATATTGATGTCACATGTGCCTCTAAATCACTGTCCACCTTATCTGTTGAAGAAGAGTGACTCATGAAACCTGGAGCCTATTATTTTAACTAGTCTGGCTAGCCAGCTTGTTTCTTGATGTCCATGTTCCTGTCTTCTATGTTCTGGGACAGCAATCAGATCTCCATCCCTACCTGGCTTTTACATGAGTACTGGAAACCAGAAATCTGGTCTTCACACTTACAAAGCAAGTATTTTACCCACAAAGCCCTTCCTCTGGTCTGACTCAGGATATCTGTTTTGTTTTGTTTTGTTTTGTTTTTTTAAGGTCTATGCATCACATAGTAATTTACAGCCTTGACAGCATGTTCGTTTTCTGCGAGGTTTTATTTATCATGAGGATATCGGTAGACTTCTTTTGAGGAGTGAGCATATTTGCGACATGGAAGTTAGAAAAACTAGAAAATGTAATACAGCAGTGAGGAATCAGAGTTCATGATCCTTTAAAGACTTTTGATAACTAACTTTCCGTTCTTCATGCTCAGTTATAAAGCTATAATTATCCCAATCATATAATTCCTATAAAACTTCATTCATATCAGCAGGAAAAGAGACTTAAGACTGGTATGCAAATAGCAGAATGGTGAATGTGTATGCATGTATGTGTGTTTGTGTGTGTGTCACACACAACATAGCAATAGTACATAAGTAATAATAGAAACAACTAATTGTCCTCATTCATAGAAGATGTTTTCAAAGATTTCAAATGGAGCCTGAATCTAAAGATAATAATAAATCCTTCATATATTATATTTGTTACTATATAGACACATATATGTTGAAATTCAACTTATCAGATCATCAAAGTAAAATATGAAAAACCAGAAAAAAACTGGAAGAATTCTAACAATATATTATAATAGTGTTTCTTTTAAAACAATTAAATCATAGTTCTCAAATTGCCATTCAATATTGCACACTAGAGTGAACCACAAGTGTCTACAATTTTAAAAGTGAAAGGGCAGATAAAGCACAATTCAAAAAGTCATAGTAATTACTACATGTACTTCATTTGCTCTGCTGTGTTTCATGCCAATCACATTTCTACATTCCAATGTGACACTCGCTGTATTTTGTGAAACCTTTACCAGCATCATTTTTTTTAATAATCGATATACTATAGAATTAAGCACATGAAGTTTAAAATGCAGTTCAAGTAACTTCGCTGTTTTGTACAGGCATTATCAAAGTTAAGAAAAACCCATTTGAAACAAACCCCAAATCCTAAGTACCCACATCTGTCTTCTCCATCTCTCACAGTCTTATTCTCCATGATGACATATTTTCTTCCTTAATAAATTTGTCTGTTTAAAATATTTGTATGTAAATGAAGCTGTGCAATGTGCAGACACTTGTGAATGGCTTCTTTAGTTAACATAATGTTTTCAAGGTCCATAAACATCACAGCGTGGAACACACTTCCTCCTTTTATCTGTCAAGAGATGACCTACTCTATGGATATGTCATGTTTTATTTGTACATGTATTTAAGGGATATTTGTACAAATTCTACTTCAAACAGCCTTAGAAAATGCTGCTATGAACATTCATCTAACGAACATTTGTGTGCATGTGTTTTAATGTCTCACAGGTCTCACTGAAGCCAAATGCATTTTATCTTAGAATTTCAATAGTGGATTAACAGTTAAATTTATATAAATATGACATGTCATGCTAGCAGAAATAATCATAAGGTTATACGATCTTTTGATAGATGTTTAAACAGATTTAATCAAGTTCAGTACCAGTTTAGTTTAACAATCAATGAAACTCTTAATTAGCTGTGAATCAAAGGGAACTTATTAATCTCATTCTCCAACAGTCCCACAGTAAATTCATTAGATAATTTTGTAATCATAGTCCTTTTGTGATTCTAAACAAAATACCAGAAAAGGAGAACTTTTTACATGATCAAAATCCATTTTTTCATAGTTCTGGGGGATTGGAAAGACCAAGATCAGGGTTGTGGGTAGTGCAGTCTCTGCTTTCAAATGGACCTTGAATGTTGTATTAGACCCCTCAATCCCATTCAAAAACTGTGATTACAATGAAGGAATATGACTTGTACATAAATGAGTTTAAATTGTGACATTTCCATCTAACTGTGCAGCACACTTTGCCCATATCACCTCTCCTAACTGCCTCTTATCTGTCTTTTTCTTCCCTCTCTCCCCTCAGTCCTCTTATCCCTTCTTCTATTTGTACTTTTATTATTGTGGTTTTATTTTCTTATGATGACAGGACTATGTGGTACTTGTCTTCTTATATTTATTTACTTTCAAATGGAAGTATTTAATGATTTTCAATTTATTAATACTCCATTTGTGTGCAGAATGAATTTTCTCTGACAACTCATCTATTAATGAGCAGATTCCATAATATGCCTATTTATGTTGAACACCTCAGGTTCCTTTAAAAAAAAAAAAAAACCTTTGATAAACCCATCATGGGAAATCCATTTTCAGTATTAACTCTTCTAAAGACGAATCCAAGTAGACCCCCCCCCCCAGCTCCCAGGGACTAAACCACCAACCAAAGAGTACATATGGAGGGACCCATGGCTCCTACCACATATGTAGCAGAGGATGGCCTTGTTGGGCATCAATGGGAGGAGAGGCCCTTGGTCCTGTGAAGACTCTATGCCCCAGTGTAGGGGAATGCCAGGGAAGGGAGGTGGGAGTACACCCTCATAGAGGCAAGGTGGGGGATGTCATAGAGGGTTTGGGGGAGGGACAAGGAAAGGGGATAACATTTGAAATGTAAATAAATAAAATATCCAATAAAATTTAAAAAAACTGAAAAAAATATTGCATAGATTTTGAAGTTTCAATGCCTGAATCATATGGGCAACTTTAGATTATATATCTTACATATTTCAATATTCACAATACATTTCAAACATATCAGATCCTCTCTCCTGTCATTGTCTCTGATCAGGCTCCTTCTATCTTTCACAGGCATGTTCTCTAGACTTGTCCAGATTCATTTCTTTCTCCTTTCAATGCCCACAGGATACGTAAATTGGGATTTGACCCTATTTTTTCCCAATAATCTCAGCATATTTTTATTTGTCTTCTGAACAAAAGAAGTGTGTGTTGTTCCCGCTCTATGAGCATCACATCCACTGACACCCTGCCATGCCCTTCAGCCTGGTTCCATTTGGACTTCTGCAGACATACTAGTTTCTGAGCAGGAATACGGGGTTCTCAAACTCATTCTCCTCCACTTTTGGTGGATGAGAGAAAGAAATTTTCTCAGGGCTGTTATAATTCTGAGAGTCCTAGAGAGCCTGGACTCTGCTCTCTTTTCTTTGATGACACAGTTTTCAGGGATATGAAGTAGATCAGGTTTATAATCTACAAAATGACTATTATAGTAAGATTGGTAGTTTATTTTTCTTGATTTATAAAATGTATATGTAGGGAATAATAGTAACAACTAAATATATAAAGGTAAAAAAGAGAGATCAAAGCCTATGTCTTCCAAGAGGAAGAATTCAGTACAATTTTCTTATTGTAACCTATGACATCACAGTTCTTTTATACACCACCATAAGCATGGTTCTAAACCTGTGATAATCTATCATTAAGAAACATCATAATATGTTCTTTGGTGTGAATTGTATTTTGACTTTTTCTGCTATACATTATGTTCAGGTAGTATCTTCAGCTGCTATTTCTTGGTTGTGTATAATCTAGTTCAAAACTACAATTTTGTAGTAAGTGCTATATAACATCATGTCTTTACATTAAGTTTGACAATCCTACACAAAAACTTCAGAGACCATATCCAGTGGATAGGCATGGCCCCCAATTTAGGGACAGGTTCACATATGCACCGCAAAAATATTAATCCAGAATTCCTCCTGTTAAAAGGAAATGCAGGGACAAAGAGTGGAGCAGAAACTGAAGCCATCCAGAGCCTGCCCCACCCATCCAACTGCTGACACCAAACCCAAACATTATTGCAGATGCCAAGAAGAACTTGCTGACAGGAGCCTGGTATAGCTGACCCCTGAGAGGCTCTTCCAGAGATGGACCAATACAGATGCAGATGTACACAGCCAAACACTGGACTGAGCACCAGGTTCCCAGTGGAGAAGTTAGGGCAAGGACTGTAGGAGCTGAAGGGGATTCCAACCTCATAGGAAGAAAAACAATATCAACCAACCAGACCTTCCAAAGCTCCCAGGGACTAAACCACCAACCAATGAGTACACAGGGTGTACCCATGGCTCCAGCTGCATATGCTGGAAGGGGAGTTCCTTTGTCCTGTTGGGGCATGATGACCTAGGGGAAGAGAATGCTAGGACTCTGAGGCACGAGTGAGTGAATGAACAGGTGGGGGAGCACCCTCATAAAGGCAGGGGAAGGGGATGGGTGCTTGTTGAGGGGAAACTGAAAAGGAGGATAACATTTAAAATGTAAATAAATAAAATAACCAATTTAAAAAAAGATTGACAGTCCTAAACTCTTTTTCTAGAAGACTCAGATACTGCCTATCCCTGTGTAGTCTTCCTAAGACTGGATTTCCTGGACTTTAAAATTATTTTCTTGCTGTGTAATAGAAACCATGTTTCAATTTAGGGAACAAAACCTCTATTTGCCTCATGGCACATATTTTCTATGCAGTTTTAAGACTGGGCTGTACTTACTTTTGTGTGTATGATTCTCACTATGCTGCTATCATAAGAAAACTGGTTGTATGCAATACCTCTACTGGGCACCAAACATAGACACTATATCATATGCCAGCAAGATGGTGCTGAAAGGGCCCGGATATAGCGGTCTCGGGGGAAAATATACCAATGCCTGGCAAACATGGAGGTGGAAGCTCACGGTCAGCTATTAGATGGAACACAGGGTTCCCAAGGAAGAAGGAGCTAGAGAAAGTACCCAAGGAGCTGAAGGGGTCTTCAACNTTTATGAAAACACCTGATTCCTTACTTAAATCCTTTGCTCCCCCTTCAAGGTAGCATGAAATATTAGAAAAAGTTTAAGTCATGAAATTCATAAGGCATGATGTCTGTTCTCTACTGGGGAAAGGTTGCTGATAAAATCATTAATTAGCAGCTTATCAAGATATCCATGTCATTGTGTATTGTAAAATGCCCATGGGCCGAACGTAAATTATTCATAAGTGAAAAGTGGAGAAAGCAAAAGCAAGATCAGCAAGTTGAAGGTCGCATTTACCTGATAGACAAAAATGCTAATCAGTGTATAATAATTAAACACGAATGCAAATACAAATAACAAATAACAGTTTCTGAACAAAGAGTAGATACTATAATCTAAACTGGATAGAACTATTAAAGGTGAATTGTGTTCTTCTAATTCATCAAATTTTTAATAAAATCATCCTATAGGGAAAAATCAAGAGAAGCAAGTCCCAGTGTCTTATATCTCTGATTTTCTAATGCACATTTTCTGTTTTATTTGTGATATTTTTCATGTAACTTTATGATTAAAAAAAATTATCAGTGGTCTGGTAAACACAGTTGCCACACAAGCAAAAGGACCTCAGTTTAATTTCCAAAGCCTTCCAAGACAAATGTGACACCAGGTCCTTTGTACCCAGTGCTGGAGGTGTGAAGCCAGATCTGTGAACTGTGCCTAATGAGCAAGCTCCAGTTCAAGTAGAGATTGTGGGGTTTTTTAAATTAGATATTTTCTTTATTTACATTTCAAATACTATCCTGAATGTCCGCTATACCCTCCTACCACCCTGCTCCCCAACCCACCCACTCCTGTTTCCTGGCCCTGGCATTCCCCTGTACTGGGGCATATGATCCTCACCAAGGGCTTCTCTTCCCATTGATGGCCGACTAGGCCATTCTCTGCTACATATGTAGCTAGAACCACAGTTCTGGGGGGGGGGGTACTGGTTAGTTCATATTGTTGATCCCCCTATAGGGTTGTAGACCCCTTCAACTCCTTGGGTACTTTCTCTAGCTCCTTCATTAGGGGCCCTGTGTTCCATCCAATAGATGACTGTGAGCATCCACTTCTGTATTTGCCAGGCACTGGCATAGCTTCTCAAGAGATAGCTATATCAGGGTCCTGTCAGCAAAATCTTGCTGGCATATGCAATAGTGTCTGCATTTGGTGGTTGTATATGGGATGGATCCCCGGGTGGGGCCATCTCTGGATGGTCCTTTCTTCTGTCTCAGCTCTGAAATTTTTCTCTGTAACTCCTATCATCGGTATTTTGTTCCCCATTCTAAAAAGAAACAAAGTATTCACACTTTGATCTTCCTTCTTCTTGAGTTTCATGTATTTTGCAAATTGCATCTTGGGTACTCTAAGTTTCTAGATTAATATCTGCTTATCAGTGAGTGCATATCATGTGTGTTCTTTTGTGACTGGGTTACCTCACTCAGGATTATATCCTCCAGATCCATCCATTTGCCTAAGAATTCCATAAATTCATTGTTTTTAATTGCTGAGTAGTACTCCATTGTGTAAATGTACATTTTCTGTAACCATTCTTCTGTTGAGGGACATCTGAGTTCTTTCCAGCTTCTGGCTATTTTTGGTTTTTAGAGACAGGGTTTCTCTCTGTAGCCCTGGCTGTCCTGAAACACACTCTGTAGACCAGGCTGGCCTTGAACTCAGAAATTCACCTGCATCTGCCTCCCAAATGCTGGGATTAAAGGCATAAGCCACCACTGCTGAATGATTGTGTTTTAAAGATAAGATGAACAGCATTCCTGGGAAACAACACCGAAGTCTGCCCTCCGGCTCACACATTATTTCTTCAATATTACCTTATTAATTTTTTTTAACTAAAGTGCCCAGTTTCAATTTATGATCAAATGTCTGGGGAGATATCTAAGTGGATAGTTCCCTTGCCACATAAACACAAGAACCCACGTTTAGATTTCCATTACCTGCCATCCCAGTAGCAAGCAGGAAATACTACATCAGACAAATTAGGAAGCAAAGATAGACCTTTGTGGTTGACTTCCCACCTCGACAGCACACTTCTTTGGCAACCATGTCCACCTGGCGCTCTTGGTTCCTTTTGGTCTTTATTTAGAATTAATTTTATTATTTCATGTTAAAATAGAATACATTGTGTAAGCAGAAACTGACCCTGGTTAGTACTCACTTTAGCTCATCCTAACTGCTTCTTGGTGCTTTCTTTGTTACAACTAAGTCATGCCGTGAATGAATACTCTGACTGACTAAATGTGGACAGAAGTAGTTTAAAAAGTTCTGTTTCTTTTTTTTTTCAATTAGTTTTTATTAGATATTTTCTTAATTCACATTTCAAATGTCATCTCGAAAGTTTCTCCCTCCCCCCGCCCTGTTCCCCTGCCCACCCACTCCCACTTCCTAGCCCTGGCATTCCCCTGCACTGGGGCACATAAAGATTACAACACCAAGGGGCCTCTCCACCCAATGATGGCTGACCAGGCCATCCTCTGCCACATGTAGAACCAGAGACACATGTTCTGGGGGTTCTGGTTAGTTCATATTGTTGTTCCTCTTCTAGGGTTGCAGACCCCTTCAGCTCCTAGGGTTTTATCTCTAGCTTCTCCATTGTGTATATCCAACATCTACAAAGAGCTAAAGAAGCTGGACTCCAGAAAAACGAATAACCCTTTTAAAAAATGGGCTACAGATCTAAACAAAGAATTCTCAACTGAGGAATTCTGAATGGCTGAGAAACATCTGAAAAAATGTTCAACATCCTTAATCATCAGGGAAATGAAAATCAAAACAACACTGAGATTCCACCTCACACCAGTCAGAATGGCTAAAATCAAAAATTCAGGTGACAGCAGATGCTGGCGAGGATGTGGAGAAAGAGGAACACTCCTCCATTGCTGGTGGGATTGCAAGCTTGTACAACCACTCTGGAAGTCAGTCTGGCGTTTTCTCAGAAAATTGGACATAGTACTACCGAAAGATCCTGCAATACCTCTCCTGGGCATCTATCCAGAAGATGTTCCAACTGGTAAAAAGGACACATGTTCCACTATGTTCATAGCAGCCTTATTTATAATAGCCAGAAGCTGGAAAGAACCCAGATGTCCCTCAACAGAGGGATGGATACAGAAAATGTGGTACATTTACACAATGGAGTACTATTCCACTATTAAAAATGTTCTGCTTCTTAACTGTAGCTATCACTAACACTGTCAACTCACACCTGTGCCAGGAAACCAACAAATCCATACATGTAAGAACAGAAGGAAACCAAATTTATCCAAATAAAGAAAAAAATGAAAACTTTAAATTTTATATTGAGAACAAGCCCAACTTTATTTAAGAACAATGAAAATACAATTATTTGGGACGATTTAGAAACTCAACCCAAGACAGCACACTGCCAAGTAATCTATGAAAATGTGCACATGTGGTCTCACAAGGGGGAGGGAGTGTGTACTTTCAGCTCTTTCCGGCATGAGGCTTAGAAGTTACATCATTTCTTGCTAGCCACAATTAAGTTTTCTAGTAAGAGAGATATTGAGTGCCATCTCAGTCTCTGTGGGAAAGAGTCTATTATACAGAAAGTTAACAAAGGTCACCACAGAGTTTAATGACTATAGATTTGACTCAGTCCAAAAGTTGTGCTGGGGCCATGTCTGAGATCTGATTAACAGTGTCCTTCAAACCTCATTGTAGTGCCTCAGATCAATGGTGTCAATTTGACTTTACACATTTCATTGATGTATTTATGGGGTGTATTTCCTGTACTGAATAGAATAGGAAATAGTGTGTATGTATGTATAAAATGCACATATGTGGGCTGGAGAAATAGGTCAGTAAGTCAGGGCACCTGCTACTCTTTCAGAGGACTGTTGTTCAGTTCTCAGCATTCCAGTCAGGCAGCTGTAACCTCAGTCCCCTGGGATCTAGCACCCTCTTCTGGACTCCAGATGCACAAATATAATTAATAAAATCCAGATACACTTTCGCCTGATAATGTAAATATGTTATTTTATGAAGCCTGCCTACAGTAGAGAAATGCACTAGGGAGCCACTCAGTACATCAAGTTCCCTAACTATTAAGCAATTCTGTTGAGTCAGTTTTCAGCTCCCTGGCCTGAGGACTTTTACCATTATGCGTGTCTTTTTCAAGGCCAATTCAGTGATGTCAGTGCTGTTTAACTTCCATAGCAGGATGCAAAAGTTTTCTAGTAAATATTCTCTACATGAGGGGAGTATACTGGCTAGTTCTGTGTCAACTTGACACAGCTGGAGTTATTGCAGAGAAAGGAGCTTCAGTTGAGAAAATGCCTCCATGAGATCCAACTGTAAGGTATTTTCTCAAGTAGTGATCAAAGGGGAAAGGCCCCTTTGTGGGTGGGACCATCTCTGGGCTGGCAGTCTTGGGTTCTATAAGAAAGAAGGCTGAGCAAGCCAGGGGAAGCAAGCCAGTAAGGAATATCCCTCCATGGCTTATGCATTAGCTCCTGCTTGCTGACCTACTTGAGTTCCAGTCCTGACTTCCTTGGTGATAAACAGCAGTGTGGAAGTGTAAGTCAAATAAACCCTTTCCTCCCCAACTTCTTCTTGGTCATGATGTTTGTGCAGGAATAGAAACCCTGGCTAAGACAGGGAGTAATGAAATCTCACAGGCTCCCATAGAGTTCTCTCATTTCCTTGTGAACATGCAAAGCTACAGAATTTTCTCCCTTCTTTGTACTCTGGCAACTATTTCCTTTCTATTGTATATCACCTTTAGTTAGGTGCCCATAAAAGAAAGAGGGAAAGATTCTGTTAAACAATTATTTAAATGTGGTGTGAAGTAAAATTGTCAAAGCTGTGGGAAAATGAGATCCACTATAGCAGTGTCAATACAATGTTTCTGTACACATCAAATATTTAATGTTTGTAGACTTGACCAAATCATATTTTTAAAGATATAACTAGGCTCTTGAGTGTTTTTCAGACTTTCAATGGGGCTCATGATGCTAAAATTAGTTGGTGATTTCTTTATATTTGTACTGAATTGGCCTCATTCAGCTAACAGAAAATGTGTTTAGGTCATATGATACCTAAGGCATATGACCACTTCTTGGAAAGGATGACTCTGTATGGAAAATGAAAAGGGGGGATGAGACCGAGGATGGGAAGGATCCTGCAAAATAAGCAAATACAGTGGCCAAGAAACACAACAAGAGTGGGTGGCAGAGAGAAAAACCAGACTTTCTAGAGGATCACTTGTCCAGAATCATTAGGAAGCTCAGATAAGGAGACAAATAAGGCCTCCTGAAGTTTACAAAAAGCTCTCTTTTCCAAAAGCACTGACCCATTCATTTGTAATTGCTTTAAATAGACCAACCTTACTTCACAGCTAAGTCAATAAAGCTTTTATGGTCAATTATATGTCTTCAGGTGGGGACTGCCAAGCTAATTAGTGGGAAGACCTGTGTAAAGGCAGAATCCACTGCCTGAATCCTTGATTCAAGCATCATCATGGAAATTCCATTTCTTCCATTGCTATCATCAAACAAAGCAAATGATAGAATGGTTGGAAGTGAGATTTACTTTTGTATTTCATAAAAATGTAGTGATATTCCTTTTTAACATTCTATGAAGTCAGTTGTTCTTACAGTTTTAGAAATAGGTAAATTATCATGCAAACGTACTGCTTCTTCGGCTACTCTTATTGACTATAAAGCGGTACTGTGTCTGACACCCAACCCAGTAAAGAAACAGCAATGGGTAAGTTTTCAAAAGGTGTTCTTCAGCTTTTGTTGATAAAACAAAATATTTGGTGATATTTTTAAAATACTGTTAAACTGATGTTTCAGACATTTATATGGCTTGTTGCTGAATACTAAAAACATTTCTATGAAAAGATGAACAGGTAATAACTTTCATAGTGATGGGCCATTGATCAAGTGAGATAATGAAAGATCTTTGTAAAGTCTACTGTGTTATTCAAAATTAAGGCATGGTTTTGATAAATAATATTAAAAGGAATAACAACCAACAGTCATTTACACTTTAATCTAATTGAAACAGGTATATGCCTCTATGATTTATGTATATGCCAAATGAGCAGCAGACAGCATCCCATCCTTGTCCACCAGATGATGCAAAAGTTCACGTGCAGGTGAATTTTCTTGTGGTTTCGAAAGCATGTCATGTTCTACTTTCAAGATTTTTCTACCATTCTTGGAAACTCCAAAACTTAAGCTTTTAATTGAATGATGCTTTTCTTTCCTCTCAGCCCAGCTCTCCTTTGAGGGTGTGAGTGCATGAGTTTGGAAACTTGTCAGGCCAGTGGTGCCTCTTCCCTGCTTTTCTCACACATAGGACACAGAATCTCTTAGCCAACCAAATGAGCATAGATGCAAAAATAGGCCAAGACATAAGTGAACATGACCATAGATGCCTTGCTCAGATTACTCTCCCCACATCCTCTTTATCATCTCCAGTGTTTGAGATAAGGCCTTGAGTCAACGATGCATGGATTAAAAGATTCACTGGTCTGTGGATCCATTGACTCCCCCGTCATATATTCACAGTCTTTTATAATTATAAGGTTTGATGAGCTCTCAATACAGAAACAATTGCATATATATTTATGCAATTACTTATATTTTCATATAAATATATATATACACATATATGTATATAGATGTATGTGTATATGAAAATCACATATATGAAATATACATATGGAAATCATGTTTATAGACAAAAGAACAAATAGTATGGTTGGAAAATATGAATCTGTAAAATCCTATCCTAAGATAGTAACAATTCAAAATCAACAATATTACTGCCAATTTATTATGGGGCTCAAGTAGACAAACCATAGCATAAATAATCCTGTAAAGTGCCTGGAGGTGCCATTGTCCTTGTTAGCTTTGTTTTAAAAGTTTCAGAGAGATTACACTAATATTTGTGAAAATAAAATGTGAACAAATGGGTCTGTGGTGGTTTGAGTAAGATGCCTCTAATAGTCTCATGCACTTTAACACTTAGCTCCCAGTTGATGCAGCTGTGTGGGAGGCTTAAGAAGTGTGGCATTACTGGGGGGAAATATGCACTAGAGATGTGCTTTGGGAGTTCAATGAATTAATCACACCACGTTCTGGATAGTTTTGTGTCAACTTTACACAGCTAAAGGAATCTGAGAGAAAGGAACCTCAATTTAGAAAATGACACCATAAGATCAGGCTGTAGGCAAGCCTGTCGGGCATTTTTCTTAATTAGTGACTGATGGGGGGAGGCCCACTCCATTGTGGTTGGTGGCATTCCTGGGAAAGTAGTACTGGGTTCTGTAAGAAAGCAGGTTGAACTACCCATGATGAGCAATCCAGTAAGCAGCACCCTTCCATGCTTGGCTTCCTCTGATGATTAATTCTGATGTGAAAGTAGAAGAAAATAAGCCCTTTATTTCCCATTGCTTTGGCTATGGCATATCCTCACAGTAAATAGTAGCCCCACCTAAGACACACCATGACCAGTTCACTTTTTCTGCTTCCTACGTGCAGTTCACGTCGGCACCTCTCAGCTTGCTACTCCAGCATCTGCCTACTGCTTTCCTGCTGCCATGATGAAATTTTAGTCTTCTGGAACTATAAGTGCATACAGTTTCTTTCTTCTAGAACGTGGTCTTGGTCATGGTGTTTATCATAGCACCAGAAAAGTAACACAGGTATATTTGGTAATTCTGTTCTCTCCTTGATGATATTTAAAGATAGTTTATTATCTTAAAACAGACATATTGGTGGAAGCAGGAGAGAAACTGTCTAGAGGAGAGAAAAAATCTAATAAGAGGATAAAGAGGATGGAGAGATGTGCTCAATGTATCATATACACTCAGATGAAAATGTCCCTGTGAACCATAGTGCCATGTAAAATGATTATATAAATTTTTATAGTTTAAGATTTTTATATTTATTGCTTATTTCATGTAAATTAATAAATATTGGATCATTTGCCCTTAAATGAGTTATGGTCTAGGAAAGCTTGTGTATGTAATATTAATAAATGTAATTCACATAAACCAAAACATTATTGTGGATGTTTAAATTAAAATTTTATGGAAAAGAATGAATATCCCAGTGATGTGTAATTCAGAAATTCATGCTAAATTGTTAAAAAGCAATATGTTTTATATAATCTAGTAGTTGTACCTGGTAGAAAATTCCTTGCTCTGATTTAGGGAAGTCAGAAATGACTATAGCAAAAGCTGTCAGAAATAGTGACTATGCCAAAGGCATTAGCAGGATTATTTTGTGTCACAAAACTGATGAATTGCACAAGGTTTCCCCCCAGAACTACATAATTTGTGGAATTTTAAACATTACAACATTAACAAAAACAAAGTAGCCAGCGGTTTTTATTATTAACATGAGGGGTGTGGACAGGACCCTGAAATCTCACCACCATACAGGGTAAAATTAATTTATGGTTCAGGATATCCTGTGTTAACAAGGCTCAGTCAGAACCCTGAGAAGCACCTTCAGAACAAATGGTGGTCTCCTCTGTGACTAATCCTCACAGTGTTAATTTGTGCAAGAACTTTGAAGTCACAAGAGCCAAGTTTCTATTAAGACCCACTTTCCAGTAATTATGTGCCTCTAAACATCAATTAACATGTTCAAGCCTTCATTTTATCTGTAATGGGAGAATAATTATAGTACCTACCTCACCCATAAGTGCATGTGTGATAACAGCAACTACCTCACAGAGCTGTTGGGCTTAAAGAGAATAAATGTAGAGCATTTAGACCAACATACAATGATCAGTGCCTTAATAGTGTTAAGACTAAGTGATAAACGTGTTAGATTTTCAATATTCAGACTTTGCAAATAAGCAAGCCAAGGATCAGAACAAGTCCATGAAAAAGCTGCAAAATAGACAACTAGAAAGTAACAGGGTGAGAGTTAATACCCAGATATACTTGATTACAAAGCACTTTCCTTTCACATATCACCTACAAGGCTACCCATGGGTCAAAATAAAAGATTTTTTAAAAGAAGATAGAAGAGAAACAGGAAAAGAAACAACAACCCACTAGCCCATTGTTCTGAGAAAAGCGATGGGGGCAGGGGGCTGATTAACTGTAGAATGGTGAGCCTAAGACTCTTGTCTACAGTTATTTAAGCCCATGACTTGATTTAGGATATGATTGTGAAAATGAGCAAGTTAAGAAAGCGTAATCGTGGTGGCTACATCTTAAAAGCTATTCAAAATTTCACTCTATCGTTGAGTCTGTGATATAGGATTACATACAAATCTCTCCTTGCTCTATATCTGAACAGTCTTGTTAACTAGAGACAGATCAAATTATCCTTTAGTTCTTTTCTCATTTAAATCTTTGACTCGGTGATACACAATTGGTATGAGGTTTCTGTTCACCTAAACTTCTCTCACATATTTAGTGAATTCTTGATGACTCCTTAAAGAAAACGTTTTCATAGTCTTTAGTAAGAATATAAGCTAGAACATTATTCAACTATCTAAACACGCGTGCACAAACACACACACATACACACAGAGGCCATCAGTAACTCTGCAGACTCACATATTGCAGAAGGAGAGCAAGGTACTTACACAAAATATTCAACAGGAACCATTTGTTTCTCTTTTTAATATACACTTGACCTTAAAATTTTGTGCAGGAGTTTGGAATTGGTAGAGTTTTTCAGATATGCTGTTCAAATAAAGTATAGAATTCACATGTGCAGACAACAGAGGAAGACAGAGATATTGTGATCAAGTTCAGAAACTATGAGATACACAAACTGAAGTAGACTAGTTAGAACTTAGAGGATGTGAAAGGGGTAGAAGACAGGCTCTAGTTTTTCAGTATTGGATTTCATTAGATGTCAATAAGCCCTGTAGGGTTCAGTGGGTTAGATAATAAAGCTTTTAGGCAGAATAAAACAAGCCAGAGCTACAAATTTGTAAGAATATGTGCTATATGGTTTGGAGAATAAAAGAAACATCAATTAGCCAGACAATTAAAAAGTGCAATTTCCAACTGAAACACTGCATAGGCAATTCAGGGCCATTGATTAATTCACATATAAAGTGCCAAATGAAGGACATATAATAGCTTAATGTTAATAAAAATAGACAAATGGCTCTAATGATCCATAATAAAATGCAATATACTTAGATTGACAAAGAATAGCATTCCTGACAAAACATATAATGGAATTATAGTAAACAAGTTAAAGAACACAAGTTTGTTTCGCCATAATACCAGAAATATAATACAATACATTAAAATGTCCAAGTTATTTGCAAAACATCCTTGTTCAATATTTTATTTTAGCATATTTCCATAGATGCAATCAAGACTCTAATAAATTTTGCAACTAAACTTGTGTTATGAAATATGATAGTCTGGCTGAATAATACTGCAATTACATGGGCTTGCAATATTTACACTAAATCAAAGACAAAATTTCTTCCTTAATTTGTCGCAAAATTAATTGATGATTCTTTCTGCAAAATTTCTCCCCTGCTCCACTTGAGTGTGTGTATAAAGGAATTGAATTATAATACTAGATGAAGGAAGTCATTTAAGCATTAATTAGCATGGATCCTCATTAAAGTACCCTGTAAATAAAGATTCTACAAAGTAAAATTCTTAATAGCTATTCTCTCCTTAAATGCATTTTCTGGTATTAGAGCAGAACATGCTTTTTTATTTGGCCAGGGAGTCAGTTACTCCAGCTTACAGAATTACTAGCTCTGTGTTCTCAATGGCTATACAACTTTTCCTTTCTCCTAAGACTTCTGGGTAATTTTATGACTTATTAAATGATCAATTTTCTAAGAATGAACAAGGGTTTTGTTCCCCTAGAATGCCACTTGGGACCAGAGTCATTGCTTCTAGAATCTTTCATCCACTCCAGTTTTCATATCTACCCTGTTATCTAGAAAGTGGAAAAGGCAGGAGACTCTGGTTTTGAACAACTTCCTACTTATGCTCCTGTATAATCATTAGCACCCAGTCAGAGACCCAAGAAAAACCCCCTAAAGTAGAAGTACATTATATTCTCCTATCTTCTTATATTAACATTTACCATTGACTTATTATTCAAAAATTTTAATACAGTGAAATGTTATAGAATTGATAGTTGTATATCTTAATATTTTATGCACAATCTACTTACTTGTTAATATTTATTAAGGTTCAGTTTCTCAATGTGGGTTTACAGACTAGAAATCCATTTCTTTTTTTCAAAAAACCCAACAGAGTTCTTACATTTGAGGGTAAAATACATTAATTTTTCCTTTGAAACCAGTCTGTTTGTCCTCCTTAGATATAATCAGTTAAATTTAATACTTATATTAGTATGTTTTTCAAAGAGATTATGATGGAGAAATGATTCCTTTACTCCTGTCCTATCACTTCAACTAAGCTCTTAATTAAAATATAAGAGTGTTATTAAGCAAAACTAGAATACATTGGCTTGGGTAAAAAATGCAAATGAAAGCCGACAAGCTTAGAACTCAAGCAAGTATTTTGGAAACTAGACAGAGTGAAGATGAGACATTTAGTCCTAACACTTACATCGCAGAAATAATTCATAAGATACAATAGTATTTTGCTTTCAGTGATTTAAAATGCTGTTTACACATAGACAGTACTTAAATATTGTGTTATAAAGCTACAGATGAGATAAAAGCAAATGTATCAGTATATAATCTTACAGATTAAGTTTACATATGTATATATTTTACTAACACTTTTGTGAATATGTGTACATATATACATATTTTCACCTTTGTGTAAAAAGCCTAGATGTCTATTCTCATTTTTTTTAACCCACATCAACATATTCCATCTTTGCCGTGGTTTTATACCCTGCTAAACCAGCTCCCCCTAAGTCTGTTATAATTAAGGGACAAAGAACAGCTACAAATGGACAGTATCAAGTATTTCTTCTACTCAGAAGCTTGACGAGGGGATATCACTTCAGCTTCTTCTAAAGGTCTTGAGAGGCTGGCAAGTTCAGGTTGATCAAATTACACAGCTGAAAGGCGCATTTGCAGATCACAGTCACTGTGTGGGTCTCCATGAGAAGTGCAGATGCAAAAAAAATAAGTAACTAAAGTCTTGAGTTTGTAAGCAATCCAGTGTCACATGCTTGCTGAAACTGTTGACGTGGAAATAGTTTACATATTGTGGCTATTTAGAAGAAATAGTTTGTGGAATAGTAATACATACTCTTTTGACGGGAGAGAGGACACATCAAGTATAATTTTAAGAATAGTGTTAAAAAACATTTTCATTCCTAGAACAATTAAACTGTATTCATATCTACAATGTTCACATAACAGTTCGCCTTTGTATGGCTTATGATGCAAAAATTTTTCACAATACCCAGTATATATAAATCAAATGATATTTGAAAATGAACCATGTACTATATATCTAGTTGATAATTTTAAAAAAATGTAGTCATTGAACAACATAATATTTATGGTAGTTAGACATTTAGCAACATCAACTATGGCAGATTCCTCCTTTACTTGATTACTTGGTAACTGGGCTCCAGACGCTTCTTATAAATCATTTTTGCAGACAGGCACATGAACAAATAAATCCTTGAAATAAATCTCTAGGGAATTTAAAATACAGAGAAGATTGCACAAGGCAGAAAATTCAAGATTTTACAGATGAGGATCTGTTCTTGTTGCCCCTTGAATGTAACAATGCTTATTTAATATAAAGAAAATCATCTAACCCCAGTTTCCCATTAGAGGTAAGAAGGACTAGTATTGTGACAAAGAGTTGAGTGTATTTCATTTAGCCTGTACCAACTTTGAAAGCTTTGAGAATGAACCACCATAGAAAAAGTCCTCAAAATGAACTCACACATTTAGGTCCTTTATTTTTCCAAGATACCAAATTTCTTTTCCTGACTTTAGTTTCACACCTCAGTGTGAAGATATTAGAAGAGTCTCGCAGAATGCAATAGATCAGCTGACTTCCTTTCTCTTAGTTTATTATGTAGAGGGCATCTTTATTAAGCATTATGAACTAGTTACAGCCAAGGCTGCTGCTTCCCAACTTTGTCTAGATTCTTTCTTAGACAATTCATGTAGAAAAAATGGATTTCAAAGAATTTTAAACTCAACTTATCTTTTGTAATTCTCAACTGTAGAGTTTAGTTGGAAAATGAAAAAACTTAACGTTCCTCTCTCTAAATCTGTCATCTGCTAGCATTTTGGAAAAAGCAAATAGCTTTCATTCATGTGCCTAGATTTCTCCCAGACAGATGCCTCCTGGAAACTTTCAACATCATTCCAGACCTCTTTCCTTTCCTTCCTCAATCTATTCCCCTTTTCTCTTTTGTTGCTCCTAAGTTTTTAAATTCCAAGCAATTGAGAGATACACGGTTATACTTCTCAAGGTCCAGGAAGTCAGACTTATGCTTGGACCTTTGCTGCCTATAAGGCTGCTAAATATAAACGCAAATGAGCCTTCTCATTCTTCCATCAAGCAAGAGGATGTGGTTTGACTTAGGAATGTGGACTTGAGAATGTGAAGGACGGAGTGAGAACTTCTCAAATTTAACTTGGAATTCACTCAAGTTTACCGTTGTTCACTTCCTTAGCTCCTTAACGACACCTCTGAAGATTTACCATAATTTTTTTTCTTTGCTGATATCCTTCAAATTAAGTAGGACCCCATTATCACTTCTCCACCCTTAGTCAAATATTAGCTCAAACTCTCCAGTACTATTTTTGCATGTAAATATTGTGTTTCCTGGTACATAAGGTTAAGTCAAGAAGAAAGGCTTTGCTTTCGCAGTTAGAAATTTACATCTGGAATCTGAGAGTCAGATCACAGTTCCCCTTTATCATCATCCAGTTCAGTGGCTTCATTGTAGTGACGAGTGCGGGAAACCACTTTACAGGTGCCCATTAATGTCGGACACAGTGTACCCATGAATGTGCATGTCTGCTTGCTGGCTGAAAGTGGCTCACCTGCTCGTTGAGCCACACTCATCATCTTCCTGTGGCTGGCAGCATTTATTAACAATCCACCTCTGTGTGAAACAGCGTTAGATGCTAAGCAAATGGAACAGAAGCGAAGCAGCCACAGGTGAGGCAGATAATACTGAAATACACAAGTATATTAACGGTGAAAGATGGCGTACGGTGAACATGGGAGAACAGGGGCAAGCTCTAGAGGCCAGCAATGCAGCACTAGGATGGTCACCAAGCACGAAACTTCTCGGAAATGACAGTTTTGATCTCATGGAACCTGCTAATCCTTTACAGTGAGTAAAGACCAAGTTTGGTAAAACTGTTTGATTTTAACAAAAGGGGAAAAAGTGAAGTTCGGGGAAGTATTTAGGAAGTCTGGGGACTCGCTAATTAGGTTGTGTGCCGTGTCAACGACTGCTTAAGTGTAGAAGCAATTGGTTTGGAAAGATGTCTTCTAAATTAGGTTTACATTTCTAATTTGTTCTAGTGTCATATATAGTAATTTCTTTCTAATTTTCAAATTTAAAGCACGTATTTCATGGTTGATAAAAGAAAAAAAAAACACAACTTTACCTGAAGTTATATGTTTACCTCTTGAAAATATTTGAGTAAGTAGAAACATTTGTGTGTGTGTGTGTGTGTGTGTGTGTGTGTGTGTGTGTGAAATGGAATTCTTAGCATTGTTGATTATCAAAATATCAATCAATTCTGAAAGACTTTGAAGATATTTTGTCCTCTAGTATCTAATATTCATCCACAATATAATTCTCTATGTGTGAATAAATAAGCATATTTGTTTAAAAATTATTCTTCTCTTTCCTAAAAGAGAAAATTCTTTAAATGGTATTCAGGAATGGCTACCTGTGTGGTATGTTTTTCTTCTGGAAGGAAAAATAGATTTAAAGTTTAAAACGTGAAACAAGCGCCAATCCCTGACAGTATTAATACGTCTTTGCTATGCTTGCAGACAGGAGCCTACCATAACTGTCCTGTGAGAGGCTCCACCCAGCTGCTGAAACAGATGCAGAGACACACAGAAAAACATTAGACAGAGATGGGGGAGTCTTATGGAAGAGTTAGGGGAAGTATTGCGGGACCCAAAAGAGATAGGGGTTCCACAAGAAGACAGTCAGCAAACCTGTACCCTTGGAGGCTTCCAGAGACTGAACCACCAACTAAAGAGCATGCAACAGTTGGACCTAGACCTCCCTCATAATTGTGTAGCAGGATGCAACTTGGTCTTTATGAGGTTCCTCCAATGACTGGACCAGTGGCTACCCCGACTCTCTTGCCTGCCTGTGGATCCCATTTCCCTAAATGAACACTAGGCGTTGTCTAGCCTCGGTGGAAGAGGATGTGCAAGTCCCCTGCAGAGACTTGATGTCCCAGGATGGGTTGATTCCTGGGAGGTGGGAGTGGGGGTGGTGGACTCTCCATTCTCTGAGGAAAAGATGAGGGGCAAGGGAGGAAGGGCTGGAAAGTGAATAAATAAATTAAAGGGGAAAAAGTGAAGTCAGACAGAACTGGAAGCAGACGAGTGCTGCAGACAGAGGACAAGTGGATAGATTCTTTTTTTTTTTAAATCTTTTATTTATTTATCTATTTATTATACTCCATATTTTATTCCTCACCCCCGGTCCATCCCATGACTGTTTCACAACCCATACCTCCTCCCCAGACCCTGTCTCCAGGAGGATGTCCCCACTCCACCCTACCAGACCTCTAAACTCCCAGGGGCATCCAAAAGATCCAGCAAGCAGCTGAAAGAGTCAGATGCAGATATTTGCACCCAATCAATGGACACTGCTGACCCCTGTGGTTGAATTAGGGAAGAGTTGAAAGAAGCTGAAGAGGAGGGCAACCCTCTAAGAGGACCAGCAGTCTCAACTAACCTAGACCCCAAGATCTCTCAAACACTGGACCACCAACCAAGCAGCATACACCAGCTGGTATGAGGCTCCCAACAGAGGAGTGCTGGGTCTGTGTTCAGTCATAGAAGCAGATACTTCTAAGTAGAGAAGGTGACATTAACATGACAGTCTAGCAATGATACAGGCAGAACATTTGTGATGGAAACTTAATACACTGCCTCTATAAATACATAACTAGAAATATTTAGATGAAATGTACATTAATATAACTCAAACACCACATAAAAAGAAAATAGAAGCTACATTTCTTATATTGTACCTGTAGTCCCTAGTAATGATATCAGCTATTAGTGTTCATTTCTTTTCAAAAAGTTTTGGGATTGTCTCCATCTCTACTTCTGTAACATATGTGTTCACCCATCCATCAGCCCATCATTCAGTCTATCCATGCATCTTTTATTATATGAGTACATTTATTTTAGGTTAATAAGGATTTTCTTAGATATGAAATTATTATACAGTCAGCCCTTGAGCTATCGTTTTTATTTTAAAAGTTAACATGTTTTAGCATCTCTACAAACTCTGAAATACATTTTATCTCATTTTTCCAGTTCCAAAATATACCATTATTTGAGCATATTTTTAACTGATAGCTTCTTTCCTGACAGACATTTATATCATTTCAAAGGTTGGTATAATTAACTTCCAAGAACATTTATTTCTGAGATAGATTTGGAGTGTCTCAAAGGCCTTTAACAAGAAGATTAAGGGAGCAGCCTAAGAGAAGCATACAGCTATAAGGAGATCTAGAAGAGAACAAAAAACTACCAAGTAAACATGATTTTAACCAGACTTGAAATACTGAATGCAGTCAGTCATAATCACATTACACAGAAACAAACACGTATGAAATTCCTCATGATAAGGGAGTTATTTTTAGTAAAGGCCAAGGAAACACTGAAATATCCACTCAGTATTGATTGTATAAATCAAGCCAGTGCTCCATATGTTATGAGGTGTTCTGTTTGACAGAGTGAAAAGGGATTATAGAGAGTTAGCAAGAGCACGTTTGCCTAAGCAGAGCTTTCCTTTATTTGTTTTAACATAAGTCAACAATGAGTCTGTACAGAAATTGAGTTCTATGCTAATTTATACTCTACTCAACTGTTGTACAGAACATCAAAAACTATGAATGTTTTTTCACCTCAAGCCTGGTAGTTCCTGCTGATATTAAGACAAGGAAATTCCATTTGGGGAAATCCTTCCAATAAAATTATAGCTCACTCCAAATCTTAGGTTTAGAGTAAAGCTCTCTCATGTGGATAGTATATAGGCAATGCTTAGATTATTGGTGTATTTATAAAAACCACTCATAGTAAACACATTTTATACTGATTCCATATTGGACATGGTAGTGCACACCTGTAATGCCAGCACTCGAGAGGCAGAAGCAGTATAATTACTATAATTGCTGTAATTTATACACAGGCCTGATTTATGCAATGAGTTCCATGCTAGCTGAGGCTTCATAGTGTGACACTATCTCAAGCAAGAAAAAAAAATAGTGAATTTGGTTGTGTGCAAAATGATAAGGGCTAACAAGGGAAACGAGAAATCGGTTTTATTTTTTCAGATTCTTTTTTTTTGTACTTAAAATATATTTTTATTATATAAATTATGTATACAAACAATATTTTATTATTATTATTATTATTAGAGAGTTTCTTCATTTACATTTCAAGTGTTATCCAAAAGTCCCCTATATCCTCCCCCCACCCTGCTCCCCTACCCTCCCTCTCCTGCTACTTGGCCCTGGCCTTCCCCTGTACTGGGGCCTATAAACATTGCTAGACCAAGGGCCTTTCTTCCCAAATAATGGCCAACTAGGCCGTCTTCTAATACATATACAGCTAGAGACATGAGCTCTGGGGGTTCTGATTAGATCATATTGTTGTTCCATCTAGAGGGTTGCAGACCCCTACAACTCTTGGGTACTCTCTCTAGCTCCTACATTGGGGACCCTGTGTACTGCCCTATAGATGATTGTGAGCATCCACTTCTGCGTTTGTCAGGAACTGTCAAAGCTTCCCAGGAGACAGCTATATCAGGGTCCTTTCAGCAATGTCCTGCTGGTGTATGCAGTAGTGACTGTGTTTGGTGGCTGATTATGTGATGGACCATGGGCTGGGGCACTCTCTGGATAGCCCATCCTTTCATTTTAGCTCCAAGCTTCTTAAATGTATACAGTTTTGAATTTTTTATTTTATGCTTCTTTTCTCACATTATGGAATAGAATAGTCTCATTAGCTTCCCCTTCCTCTACTCCTCCCAGTTCCTCCCCACATTCCCTCCCTTTTAGATGCCCCCCTTCTGTCTCTCATTAGAAAATAGTCTTGTAAGCAAAAAATTTATATATATATATATATATATATATATATATATATATATATATATATGATTTTAAAAACTAATACATTGGAAATTGAAAATTGAATACATAAAACAAACAAAAGGAAAAGTGTGAGAAAAGATGCATGAACCAGATACAGCTACAGATACACAACGGTTCAAGAAATCCCATAAAAACACTACACTCTGAAGCCATAAGGCACATACAAAGGATGCTCTTTTGCCTACTATTTTCCAGGGTTCTCTGATCCACAAGGGGAAGAATTTGATGGAGATATCCAGTTTAGGGCTGAGAATTCCAAAATCTCTAACTCTCTGCATAATGTCTGGCTTAGGGTCTCTGTAATTGTTCCCATCTTCTGCAAGAGGGAGCATCTCTGATGGTGGTTGAAAAGGGCACTGGTCTACAAGTATTGTAGAATGCTATTAGTAGTCATTTTATTGACTCCGTTGTTTTGTTTGTTTGTTTGTTTGTTTGTTGGATTTAGAACAATAATCTTTAGTTATACCCCAGACCTCTTTGCTATTTAGTCTCAGGTTCTTGGTAGCCCAAGTAGTGTTGAGTATAGATTATATGCTCATGAAGTGAGCATTAAGTCCAACATTGATTTCTTTTCCACTTAAGCTTTGTTCCACCATTGCCCTAGCAAATCTTGATGGCAGGACACCTTTGTAGGTCAAAGGATTTGTGGCTAGAATGATGTTTATATTTCTTCTTTGGTAGCATGCCGAGTGCCTTCCTGTATCAAGGATGCTAATTTGTAGGGAGGAAGGCTCTAGGCAGGCTCTAGCAAACTTGTGTGTGTCCCATGAGCTGTGTAGATGTTGTCTTCGGCAATGGTGCTTTACTGTCAGTTAGTGGAGAGCTACCTCTAACAGACTTGACAGGAGTCTGGGTTGTCTGGCGATTCCTATGGGATCCCTCTGTAAAAGTTTAAATAGATGTAACCCAATAATAATAACCCTCATTGGATGATAGGAGATAACCAGTTGGGATTCTGTCTCCTTATCATTTTTCAATTTCATTTAGAGCCCTTTTATATGTGTATATATTTTATAGAACTTCTATTTATTTGGTTTTCATACCATCCCTCAAATGACTTTAATTTTAGATATCTCTTTTCATATTCCCTTCTTCATCCCCCGTCCCTTTCCCCACTGGATCCTCTCTTCCAATCCCTTATCCATCCTTACTTATTTGCCTTTGCTAGTGCAATCTATCTGCCCCAACCTAGTCACTTACTCTACATCTAACCTCCTAGGACCTATTGATTATAGCATGGCTACCACTGACTTAACAGCTAATATCCATATATATGTGAATATATATACTTTGTCTTTTGTCTTTCTGGGTCTGTTTTACCTCACTCAGGGTGATTTTTTTTTTCTAGTTCCATCCGTTTATCAGTGAATTCCATGATTCCATTCCTTTTAAACAACTAAGTAATAAATGTTCTATTGTATAAATGTACCACACTTCTTTATAAAAGGACATCTAATTGTTTCCAATTTCTGGTGATACTAACAGAACAGCAATGAACATGGTTAAACAAGTGTCTCTGCTGTAGGACAAAGTATTCTTTTAGTATTTATACGAGAGTAGTCTATTTCCAGATTTTTGAGGAACCACAACATTGATGTCCACAGTTGCTACACAAGCTTCCACATTCACCAGCAACTGATGTGTGTTTCCCGTACTAATTCCCTTGACATCATGAACTGTCATTTGTCTTATCGAATTTGGTCACTCTCATTATTTAAAATGATGTCACAGTTATTTGCATTTCGCCTGTGACTGAGGGTGTTGACCATTTCTTTTAGTGTTTCTCAGCCATTTTGAGTTTTCTGTTTGAATCTTTACCCCATTTTAAAATTGATTTATTTCTTTTCCTGATATCTAGCTCTTTGCATTCTGTATACATACTTGACATGAGGATGTGAGCCCTCTATAAGATGTATAGTTGGGTTTTTTTCCATTTCTATACACTACTGATTTATACAGTTGATGGTGTCCACTGCTACATAGAATCTTCTCAGTGTCATGAAGTTTCACTTACTGATTGTTGATTTTACTGTGTGTGCTAACTGTTCTGTTCAGAAAGTCTTTTTCTGTGCCACCGAGTTCAAGAATCTTCTCCACTTTTTCTTCTATCAGGTTCAGATTATGTGGTTTTATGTTGAGGTCACTGATGCATTCGAAGTTGAGTTTTGTGCATGGTGATATGTTTGGATCTACTTGAATTCTTCCATGTATTGGCATGCAGTTGGACAATCACTCTTTATTGAAGATGTTGTTTGTATTCTAGGGTGTGCATTTGGTCTTCTTTATAAATAAAAATCAGGTTTCCATAGGTTTATGTGGATTCATGTCTGGATCTTCAATTTAGTTCCATTGATGGGACTGGTTTTGTGGCAATATACTGTTTTTATTACTATTGCTCTGTAGTAATATTTGAGGTCTGGGGTGTTAATATCTCCAGCAATTCTTTTATTATTCAGAAGTATTATAGCTATACTAGGTTTTTTGTTACCATATGAAGCTGAAATTTTTCTGTTCAAGTTTTTTAAAGTATTGTTTTGTTATTTGGATGTAGATTGATTGCACTAAATCTTTAGATTGCTTTTGGTAGGATGAGCATTTTTATGACATTAATCTTGCAGGTCTATGAGAATAGGAGATCTATACATCTTCTGATTATTGCTCAATTTCTTTCTTCGATGTCTCTAAGATTTTACCATACACATCTTTCACTTGCTTGGTTAGAGTTACCCCAGTATATTTGATTTTATTTGATGCTATTGTGAAAGGTTTGGCTTCTCAACCTCTCTCTCAGTTGTTTGTCATTTGCACAGAGAATTGCACACTGAGGTTTGTGGGTTAACTTTGTATCCAGCTCTTTTGCTGAAAATATTTATCAGCTATAGGGGTTTCCAGTCGAATGTTTAGGGTGACTTATGTATACTATCATATTATCATCAAATAAAGATACTATAACTTTTCTCCAATTTGTATACCCCCCGGTCTCCTTCAGTTTCCTTATTGCCCTAGACAAGACTTCTAGTACTATATTACATAGTTCATTGAGAGAGTGAAAAACTTTGCCTTATTTATCATCTCAGCAGAATTCTTCTGACTTTCTCTTCATTTAAGTTGATGTTGGCTATGGGCTTGCTGTAAATTACCTTTATTATATGCAGGTATTATAATTTATATAATTCATAATTTATAATAATAAATATAAATTATATTTATATCCCCTTTACTCTTAATCCCTCTACTGGCCTTTTATCATGAATGGTATAGGATTTTGCCAAAAAAGTCTTTTTTGTATCTCATGAGATCACTACGTGGCTTTTGTCTTTCACTTTGCATTTGGTGGATTAAATTTATTGATTTTTTTTTACTGTACCACTCCTGAATCTCTGAGATGAAGCCTACTTGATCATAGTAGATGATCTTTTTGATGAGTTCTTGAATTTGCCATTGCACATATTTTATTGAGTATTTTTGTATACATTTTTATGAGGGAAATTGGTCTATAATTCTCTTTCTTTGTTGGGTTTTATGTGGTTTGAGTATTAGGGTAACTGTGGTCTCATACAATGGATTAGGCAATGTTTACTATTTTGTGGAATAATTTTAAAGGCATTCATTTGTATTAACTCCTCTTTGAAAGGTCTGGCCCTAGGCCTTTTATGGCTGGGAGAGTTTTAATGACTGTTTCTATTTTACTAGTGGTTATAGGCCTATTTAAATTGTTCATCTGGTCTTGACTTAACCTTGCTTAGTGGTACCTATTGAGAAGATTAGCTATCTGGTTTACATTTTCATTTGGTTGAGTATTTTTTTAAGTATGCACTTAAAATTCTCTACATTCCCTCAGTGTATGTTTCTATATCTCCCTTTCATCATTAATGTTATTAAATTTAATGTTCTTTAGCCACCTTTTAATTAATTAGAATAAGGGTTTGTTAATTTTAATAATTTTCTCAAAGAAACAATGGCTTGTTTCAGTGATTGTTTGGATGAGATTCCATTTATTTCAGGCCTGAGTTTAATTAATTGTTTTCTTCTATGCCTTTTGAAGGTGATTCCTTCTTTTAGTACTAGAGTTTCAGGTATACTGTTGAATTTCTAGTATACAATCATACCAAGTTTTTCAGCTGTGCAAAAGTAAAGTATTTAAGTTTCCCTGTATCAGTGTATGAGGGTCAATATGTGATTTAAGCTATAGAAGTATCCTGGGGAAGCTTGATGCCCCAGTGTAGAGGAATGCTTGGAGAATGAGGCAAGAGTGGGTCAGTAGGTGGGGGAGCACCCTAATGAAGGCAGGGAGAGAAGGATGGGATGAGGAGGTTGTGGTGTGGAAATCTGGAATGGGGATAATATTTGAAATGTAAATAAATAAAATAATCAATTGAAAAAAAGAATTATTTCTTTATGAGTTGGTGTACAGATGCTAAAAATTGCAGTATCCTCTTGGTGGATATATTTTTTTAATGAGTATATGGCGTCCTTCCCTATCTCTTCTGATTAGCTTTGGTTTAAAGTCTATTCTGTTAGATATTAAAATGGCTACACTAGTTTGCTACTTAAGCACATTGGAATATCTTGTCACATCCTTTAACCCAGGGATGGTATCTATCCTTGATGTTAAGGTGTGTTTTTTGAATGCAGGACAATGTTGGATTCTGTTTTTTAATCCATTCTATTAGTCTTTGTTTTTTTGATTCAGGTATTGAGACCACTGATGCTGAGAGATTACAATGTGCTGTGTTGGATGATTCCTATTATTTGGCTGTAATGGTGTGTGTGTGTGTGTGTGTGTGTGTGTGTGTGTGTGTGTGTGTTCCTTTTTTGACTTGCTAGTCTGTGAATACTAATTTATTGTGTTTTCTTGGGTGGCTTACCCTCTTTGAGTTGGAAATTTTCTTCTAGTGACTTTTACAGGGCTGCATGTATAGATGGATATTGCTGAAATTTGGTTTTATTATGAAATATCTTATTTTCTCCATTTATTGTGATTAGACTTTTTCCAGGATATAATAGTCTGGGCTAGCATCTGTGGCTTCCCAGAAATTGTAGAATATCTATCTATGCAGGCCCCTCTGGCATTTGGAGTCTCCATTGAGATTTCAAGTATTTATTGTAATAACACTTTATGTTACTTGGTCTTTCTCTTTGGGGCCTTTAATATTCTGTCTTTGTTAGATACGATTTTCTTTGATTACTAGGTGCCAAAAGCAATTTCTTATCTGGTCTAATATCTGTCGTATTGTGCATCCTTGTTGTACCTTGTTACGCATCCTGCTCTTTATGTTACAGAAGGTTTCTTCCAACAATTTTGTTGAAAATGATTTTTGTGCTTCTGTCCCTGGCTTTCATCATCTTCCTCTAGTCTGATTATCCTGAGATTTGGTCTTTTCATAGTGTCCCAGATTTCCTGGATATTCTGTGCTATGATTTTTCAAGTTTAACATTTTCTTTGGACAAAGTGTCCAGTTCCTCTCTCAGGTCTTTACTACCTGAATTTTTTTCCACCTGTTATATTCTATTGGTGAGGCTTGCCTCTGTGCTTATGTTCAGGTTCCTAAATTTTTCATTTCAAGATTTCCCTCAGTTTAAGTTATTGATTGCATTTCTAATTTTAGAATGTTATCAATTCATTTCCATTCTTTGTGTTTTTATAGATTTCTTTAATAGTTATTTATTTCATCTTTAAATGCCTCTATCATGTCCACTAAGGGTATTTTAAGGTCTTTGTCTTGTTCTTCAGCTAAGTTGCAATTCTTAGGGCCTACTATGATAAGGTTGTTGGGTTCTAGTGGAGACATATTGTCCTGACTGATATTGACTGTGCTTTCACACTGGTATCTAGGCATCTGGTTTTGTAATTATAATTATAGGTCCATATATTTGGTCTTGTCTTTGTTTGGTATTTCTACTTGTTGTTGTTGTTGTTCTTTGATTCTTAGTAGAATGTGTTGCCTAGTAAGGAATTCTTCTGGGACCTTGGTTTCTGTGACTACTTGGGGGTCTTGATTAAACAAAAACTATATGTACTGGAGCCTAACACTTAAAATTGGGGTTGGGCTAGGAGAGAAGCTTAGCGGCTCTACAGGCGTGAGGAGAGCAAGGTGTTCTGTCAGAAAGTTCTCTGAAAATAGGGTCAAAGAGTTCACTGGTCTACTTCTCTGGCAGGCTTGGCTGCTGGGTTCCCAGGGAATGTCTGCGGGAGGTTGTGGATAACAGAATGAGTGGAGAAGAAGGCTAGAGGAGAAGATTTTCATGATCCACTGGAAATGGGGACAGAGAAAGGGGAAGGCCAGGCCATAGCAGGTCCAATATAGTACATAGTTGTAGAAAAGATTGAGGGACTGAAATTAGAAGAGAGTCCAGAGATCAGAAGATCCACAGTAAGGCTCCCTGCTTCCCTTGCAGGAATGACTTATTAATTCCCATGGAAAATTGGCTGGAATTGGAGTCAGAGATAACTGGCTGAGAAGTAGGGAGGAAGTCTGTACAGTAAGATTTGAGTGATACACTAGAGTTGGTGGTCTGCTACAGAGCTGTTAGTAAAATTGGGGAATATGATTTGGAGGAAAGTAGGGAGAGATAAAATCTGCAGTTAGGGTACATGCTTCTCTGACCAGAGGGGCTAGTTTTCACATCTTAAAGCAATTGTTAAACTATATTATTCTTTTGAATGCAGTAACCTTCCATGGAATACATGGAACTGAATTTAATATATCTTTGTGGTTATGAAATTTGTAACTGGATTTTTCACCTTACCCCAATAAAGGTCTATGAAAAAAGAACTCAGAAGTTGTAAATAACATCTTCTAGGAACAGCCAGACTTATATTTACTCCTAAATGTTATAGCATATTACTGATTCAATATCATACTTCAATTTTAAATGTTTTTAAGTTTAGATTGTTTCTAACAAGAAAAACACAACATATATTATATAGGACTATAATTCCTGCATATTTTGTCTTATCATCTGCTAAAGCTTCAACTAAATATGTCCTTTATGCTATGCCTAAATATTCATTAAGGTCTGGCATTTTGCATTTGTTGAGGAAGCATATTTATTAGCTAAATAAGACTCTAAGAATTTGAAGTGATTGCATTTTGAAAGGATCATAAATTCAAAATGTATTGACTTCAAAATGTTCTGTTTAAAAGCTTTTGTATTTTACATATTTTATTCATGTGTATTTACAATTAACTTTCTTGTTTTGAGCAAAATTTGATGTGTCCTTCACCCAATATTACAGTTGTTAGGAATGGTTACCCCTGACACTTTCACTTGCAATCAGATTTTAAAATCTAGAGTTAAAGCTTTAGAAGAATCAGATAATTTAAGAAAACAAAAGAGGCTCCCTTGCATTTTTTCAATATTTCTTATTAGTACTATGGTCTTAGACTTTCTTGGGAGCATATTGAAAGGACTTATATGTTTCTACCAATATTAAGAAGTTAAAATATCTAAGCTTAAAAATATAGCAAAAACATTTTAAGTTTTCCCAATTGAGTTAGAAGGGAAATTATCAATCAACAACATTTATTGAGCTCTTAGAGTATTGGGGATAGATTATATGGAAAGGTGTTGAAAACACTTGCACATGTAAGCAGTCTAGAATAGCTGATTCTTTCACAAAGGGCAGAGCCCTTTAGATGCCAGTGAAAACTAGGACAGGATGAGAGGTGAGAAATTTACAAAACATTCATAGCTAATGCAAAAGTGCAAACAGATAATACCTAACTTAATTATCATGGTGTTGATTAGTAAAGAGTAAAAGTAAAAATAAACTTTGTTCCCTGCATCTAGAAATCTAAGTCAGAGAAAAAAATAAGTGACATTAGCTATAAGAAATTATGTGATTTGAGAGGAGGAGTCCTATCTACATGTATACTTTACTATTTACCAAGTGGCTATCAAATTTCTTTGATTCAAAATCAGAATTTAAGTACAGTGATATTTTTTCTCTCAGACTTATGACTTAAAAGGGTTATCTCAACATGACAAATAATAATATCATCCTAAGGAAGATATTCTAGGGATGGAGAGAAGTCTCAGTAGCTAACATGATTATTGCATATCCTGAAGACTAAAATTGGAATAATCTGAACACATGTATTGTGGTCCACATATGATCGTAACACACTAGAGCAGTAGTTCTCAATCTTTTTAATGCTATTGGGATGCTTTAATACAGTCTTTTAGGTTTTTGGTGACTCTCAAACATAAAATTACATAGTTGCTACTTCATAACTGTAATTTTGCTACTCTTATGAGTCATAATGTAAATATCTGATATGCAAGATATCTGATTTGTGACCCTTATAAAAGGATTATTTGATTCCCTAGAGGGATCAAGACCCACAAGTTGAGAAACACTTCTCTAGAGGCAGAGAGACAGGAGATTCCTGGCACAAGCAGGTTAGGTAGATTCGCAAAAATTGATGAGCTCTCAATTCAGTAAGAGATTCTACCTCAATAAGCAAAGTGACACAAGATTAATGAAGACATAAGACATCAACATTGAGCATCATAGAGATGCAACCCACTTGTACACAACTTTTCCCTTTTCCCCAACAAACACACACTTTCCAGTCTTCAGTATCATGGACACAGAAAAACTATAAGGCTATGCTCTGCACTATCCTCTTTTGTGAGCATCTGTTGAAGAGTCATCAGGCTGAACATTGCTTTATTAAAAGCAGAGCACTTTTTATGTTCTGCTATATTACTCAATGTGAAATTTCTATAGTTATAGTTCTATTTTACTTACTTGACTCTAGATATTTTAAAATCAATAATAAAGTCTAAAATGCAATACAACTTGATTTGAAGCCACATTTACAAAAGTGTGCACAATACTGAATCATACTGGAAATGCACAGAAAATGACATACTACTGTATCAGAACTCTGTGTGTCCTGTAAAGAGTTCACTACCTTTTTTACTTGTTGGTATATTTTGCTTCTTAAATCTCCACAGTACAGTATTAACAAGCACAAGTCATGTGCATGATCTTCCGTTAAGCTACTCCTAAGTTTGTCTTCACATTCTCTTCTAACTGCTATCAATAGACAATGATTAAATCAACAACAACAACTGGAGTTGATGCTGGTAGTATTAGCGGCTAAAATGATTTACATCATTAAGATTGATGCAGGCTAAGTAGTATTTTCTTGTTTATCGTTTTTAATAAATGGGACTATCATAGGCATGATGTTTACATAATAAACCACAAGCCTTGCTTTGTTCCTCTGAAACACAAAGAATTCGTCATGGGAAAGCTTGTTGCTAAAATCTCTGGAAATATGCCAAGAGCAACGAATACAGAGAATTTCAAGTTCTGCTCGGTTCTGATTTGTCTCCATCTGCTTAGGGCACAATCTAAATGTACTTAGAAATTTTGCAGAATCATTGTCAAGCTTTGATTGTATCTTTATTACGTTCTTGGATTTTGGTATCTATGGAAAGTAAAAAAAAATTAAATATAGATTCCTTTGATGTCTTAGGTGAAGAATTTTACCTACAGAGTCATGATAAAATTTTCATTTATTTATCTTTCTTTTTGTTTTCATACTTATTTGCATAGAAGAGATTTTGTCTTTTGTAAAGAGATTAGAAAGGCCTTATATAAAAATTGCAATGAGCTGCTCAGATCAGCTCACAGACTGCAGAGGGTCAAGGAGTAGACTGCAGTAGTGACACAGCTTCTGGGACAGGCAGAAGCAACACAGCTTCTGGGACAGGCGCCCATTTCGGGCTCCAGACATCCAGGTACCTTCCCCGCCAGAGCAGGAGAGGGAGCCATCTTGTCTCCCGGGTCCCTCTGAGACCAGTCTATACAGTTCAAGGACTGCTGAGGGTAAGCAAGCAGACTGCAGAAGTGGCACAGCTTCTGGGACAGACCCCCGTTTGGGGCTACAGACATCCAGGCACCTTCCCAGCCAAAGGAGAGGTGACCACCTGGGAGGCCTCCAGAGCAGGTGAGGGAACCAACTTGTGTCTTGGGTTCCTTGGAGACCAGTCTGTGCAGGTGAGCACTCAGACATCAGAGGCAACCCGTCTTCTGGGACAGGCCCTGTTTTGGGCCTTCATCTTCAGCCAGGAGTCAGGTCTGAATGCCAGACTTCTGTGAGGCTTCCCTGCAAGAGGAGAGCTTGCCTGAAGAGAGTACTCTGACCACTGAGACTCAGAAGAGAGCTGGAAGGTTGACAGAGGCCAACAGAATCACAGGAGGAACAGGCTCCAGCCAGAGACAACTATAACAACTAAAACAAGAGATTACCAGATGGCGAAAGGCAAACATAAGAATCTTACCAACAGAAACCAAGAACACTCACCGTCATCAGAACCTAGCACTCCCACCTCAGCTAGTCCTGGATACGCCAACACACCCAAAAAGCAAGATTCTGGTTCAAAAATCATATCTCATGATGTTGGTAGAGGACCTTGAGAAGGGCAATAATAACTCACTTGAAGAAATACCGGAGAACACTGCTAAACAGGTAGAAGTCCTTAAAGAATCACTGGAAAACACTGTTAAACAGGTAGAATTTCTTAAAGAGGAAACACAAAAATTCATTAAAGAATTACAAGAAAACACAACCAAACCGGTGATGGAATTGAACAAAACAATCCAAGACCTAAAAAGGGAAGTAGAAACAATAAAGAAAACCCAAAGTGAGACAATTCTGGAGATAGAAACCCTAGGAAAGAAATCAGGAAGCATAGATGCAAGAATCAGCAACAGAAAACAAGAGATGGAAGAGAGAATCTCAGATGCAGAAGATTCCATAGAGAACATGGACATAACAATCAAAGAAAATACAAAATGCAAAAAGATCCTAACTCAAAACATCCAGGAAATCCAGGACACAATGAGAAGACCAAATATATGGATAATAGGAGTAGATGGGAAAGAAGATTTTCAACTTAAAGGGGCAGCAAATATCTTCAAAAAACTAATAGAAAAAAAAAAAAAACCTCCCCAAACCTAAAGAAAGAGATGCCCTTGAACATACAAGAAACCTACAGAACTCCAAATAGACTGGACCAGAAAAGAAATTCTTCCCGACACATAATAATCAGAACAAATGCACTAAATAAAGACAGAATATTAAAAGAAGTGGAAAAGGTCAAGTAACACATAAAGGCAAGCCTATTAGAATTACACCAGACTTCTCACCAGAGACTATGAAACCCAGAAGATCCTGGACAGACCCTAAGAGAACACAAATGCCAGCCCAGGCTGCTACACCCAGCAAAACTCTCAATTACCATAGGTGGAAAAACCAAAGTATTCCATGACAAAACCAAATTCACACAATCTTTCCATGAATCCAGCAATTCAAAGGATAATAACAGGAAAACACCAACACAAAGATGGAAACTATACCCTAGAAAAAGCAAGAAAGTAATCCCTCAACAAACCTAAAATAAGACAGCCACAAGAACATAATCCCAACTTTAACAACAAAAATAATAGGAAGCAACAATTACTTTTCTTTAATTTCTCTTAACATCAATGGATTCAAATCCCAAATAAAAAGACATAGACTAATAGACTGGCTACAGAAACAGGACCAAACATTTTGCTGCTTACAGGAAACCCACCTCAGGGAAAAATACAGGCACTACCTCAGAGTGAAAGTCTGGAAAACAATTTTCCAAGCAAATGGTCTGAAGAAACAAGCTGGAGTAGCCATTCTAATAATGTGAACTCAGAAAACCCTCCTTTCGTGGTGCCTTAAGGTTCAAGTGAAAAGAATAAATGACACGGGGTAGATGTTACTGATAGGTTTCTATTCTGTTAATACTAGTTAGAGCGTGAACTTCACCTGACAAAGCCTGTAGATGATTCTCTCGATTGCCTTTAATAGGATTAAAGTCATTGCTTAGGAACTGGAGAGTTAAATAGAAAAAAAAAATCTTGGCAACTATGTCTTTCATGTATCCTATTTACTCTAAAATATAATATATTACCTAAGGCAAGACAAACACAATCAGCTATCTTCGTACTTTGCTTTTAAAGTAAAGTATTTTTCCTAGTAAGTTTAAGCTTACCCAAAGTTAGAAAAGAGAAATTGATCTGTATATATGAATTAAACTTAACTCATTATGTTCTCTAGGATCGTTCTTCCCAAATGACTTAGAGTCAAAGGCAATGCTGAATAAGAAGCTTATTGTGTTAGTAAAAGTAATTAGTTTTGTGAGGTGGACAATCCCACCAAGTATACAAGGCAAATTTTCATAAAGGTCACTTACCTTTCTTTTATCTATATTTTATGAACTGTAGCAAATGCAGTCCATCTCTGTAGAAATTGAGTAACTGAGCAGAAGCCAAATTATACTTTGAATACTATATCCAAAAGCGTACTTCAAATACAAGTGTGATCACTGAAAAATAAAAAAAACAATGAAAACAAACAAAAACAAACAAAAAAGAATTCTCAAGTGAGGAATACCGAAGGGCTGAGAAGCACCTGAAAAAATGTTCAACAACCTTAATCATCAGGGAAATGCAAATCAAAACAACCTTGAGATTCCACCTCCTTCCAGTCAGAATGGCTAAGATCACAAATTCAGGTGACAGAAGATGCTGGCGAGGATGTGCAGAAAGAGGAACACTCCTCCATTGTTGGTGAGATTGCAAGCTGGTACAACCATTCTAGAAATCAGTCTGGTGGTTCCTCAGAAGATTGGGCATAGTATTTCCTGAAGATCCTGCAATACCTCTTTTGGGCATATACCCAGAAGATGGTCCAACTGGTAATAAGCACATATGCTCCACTATGTTCATAGCAGAATTATAACAGCCAGAAGGTGGAAAGAACCCAGATGTCCCTCAGCAGTGGAATGTATACAGAAAATGTGGTACATTTACACAATGGAGTACTACTAAGCTATTATAAACAATGAATTTATGAAATTCTTGGGCAAATGGATATATCTGGAGGATATCATCCTTAGTGAGGTAACCCAATCACAAAAGAAGTCACTTGATATGCACTCAGTGATAAGTGGACATTAGCCCAGAACCTTAGATTACCGAAGATACAATTTGCAAAATACAAGAAATCAAGAAGAACGAAGACCAAAGTGTGGATATTTCATTCCTCCTTAGAATAGGGAACAAAACACCCATGGAAGGAATTACAGAGACAAAGTTTAGAGCTAAGACGGAAAGATGGACTAATCAGAGACTACCCCACCTGAGGATCTATCCCATAATCAGCCACCAAACCCAGACACTATTGCATATGCCAGCAAGATTTTGCTGAAAAGACCCTGATATAGCTTTCTCGAGTGAGGCTATGCCAGTACCTGGCAAATATAGAAGTGGATGCTCACAGTCATCTATAGGATGGAACAAAGAGACCCCAATAGAAGAGCTAGAGAAAGTACCCAAGGAGCTTAAGGGGTCTACAACCCTATAGGTGGAACAACAATATGAACTAATCAGTACCCCCAGAACTTGTGTCTCTAACTGCATATGTAGCAGAAGATGGCCTAGTGGGCCATCACTGGGAAGAGAGGCCCCTTGGTCTTGCAAACTTTATATGCCCCAGTAAAGGGGAATGCCAGGGCCAAGAAGTGGGAGTGGGCGGGTAGGGGGGATCAGGGCGGGGGAGGGTATAGGGAACTTTCGGGATAGCATTTGAAATGTAAATAAAGAAAATATCTAATAAGAAAGATAAAAACAATTGCAATGGAATTTTGTCAAGAAATGAGATACCATATAACGTGGATCAAGAAGTTCTTTCTTCCTTTCTTCTTTCTTTCATTCTGTCTTTTTAAAATTTTCTTTTAAACATTATGAACAAAGCCATTTTAATTTATTATTTTTCCTTCAAAGGACAGGTAACATTTCTTGCAACATTGACTTGAATTCATAATCCCCTTCTGGCAAGCAAAAGAGAATTATTATAGGGAAACTATTCGCAGTAGAATAGGTGCAAGAATGAATTCTACAGAACATTTCACTTCAGCCAAACCAGTAAAATCCTTCCGTTTCCAATTTTTCTTTTACATTTTAAAATTGGTCTCTCAACAAAGATTTAATTCATACCATGTAAAAATAAGTCTAGTGTCTGCAAAGCAGAAAATTTGGACTGTGATTTCAATGTTATGAGAGGTTCCATTTATGAGTCCAGAGAGAGCTTAGAATCAAAGACAGCCAAAGTCCATGATTCTGTGGTAAAATTTGTCATAGGGTTTATGAATCTTATTTAAAATATGCATAGAAGTTATGCATGACAGAGAAATATCACTGCATATATTACATGGCATATTAAGCATTTTTAGCTCCATGCAGAATATTTATTTAAATTAGGAGGTGACACTCTATGATGGTACTTGTTTTGTACTGCATACCCAAAGTAAAATTTTGAATTTGATGTGGAATATCCTTTACCTGTCATTATTTCATAAGAATTTTACCATTGCCTTCTTAAAATTAAATATAAAATTGGTGGTAGTTCTCCAGGACCTATCTGAACTTTCAAGATTACTGCCAACTGTTTAAAAACTGTACATTCTATAATGCTTATTTAGAACTCTCTACTCATCAAACGGTGATTTCAAACTTTGTTCTGCAAGATTGAGCCTGTGGCTGATTGGGGATAGAGGAAGTTCTGTCTAACAACCTCTGTGGCCCAAGACTAGATGGGTTTTCTGAAAATTCTACAAAATCTTCAAAGAAGAATTAACACCAATATTAATCAAATTAGTGTGTAATACATAAAAGGAAGGAGCATACCTAAACAAGTGTGAAGAAAGTAGTCTTATATGAATAAAATAAAACAGATAAAGACATAAGAAAAGAGAAATGTATAGACCCCTGTCTTATTTTAGATGCAAAATTCTCAACAAATTACTTTCAAACAAAATTCAAGATTACATTAAGAAGATCATTCATCATGACTAACTTGGCTTTATTCTAGTGGTGCATAATGGTTCAAGGTATGTATATAAAATGTAATTCCTCACATAAAAGAACTCAAGGCAGAATCATCTCAGAGGCAGATAAGGCCTTTGATAAAATCCAATGTTTCTTTACAGTGAATTTCTGGAGAATCTAAGAACCAGAAAGAATCATACTTGAGCATATTAAAAGGCACATACAGCAGACAAACAGCCAACAGCAAACAAAATGAAGAAAAACTAAAAAACGTTTCCTTTGGAATCAGGCACAAGACAGGGGTGTACATTTTCTCCACTTCTATTCAATGAAGTGCTTGAAGTCCAAGAGAGATAACAAAGAAAAGGAAATAAAAAGATACCAATAGGAAAAAAGTCAAAGCGTTCATATTTGAAGATTGATATGATTCCATATGTGAAACCTAATTCAGACTTCCATAAAAATCTTTTATACTCGAGAGACACTTTCTGCAATGTGGAAGAATATAAAATAAATTTCAGACAACCAGTAAGTATCTTATATACCAATGACAAACACAATGAAAACCAATCAAGCAAAAAAATCCCATTCACCCCCCTACACACACACACACACACACACACACACACACTACCTAGGAGAAAGCATAATCAAAGAAAGAAAGTTCTATACTAAAACAATAAAAACTTTAATACACTGGAAAAGAAACTGAGGAATCAGTGAAATATGGAAGACCTCCAATGTTTGTAAAGAGATAGGATTGATATTATAAAATTTCTGTTCTAAGAAAACCAATCTGTAAATTAAATGCAACCTCAATCGAAGCATGAGGGTGTTTTTTCAAATATGTAAAAACAAACAAATGAACAAACTAAAAAAACCTGAAAATTTATTTGGAAGCCCAAGGGTATTCAATGCAAAAAGAATACTACAGAAGTTACTATTATACCTGATTTCTAGTTACTCTCCAAAGCCAACAGCAATGAGATCAGCATAGTCGTGAAACAAAAGTAGACATGCAGAAGCAGACATGCAAATCAACAGAAGAGGGTGAAGAACCCAGACAGAAAGCTGTAAAATTACAAATACCTCATTTTTGGAAAAAGTGCCAAAAAGATAACAATATCATATACTTGACAAATGACAGCATCTTCAACAAATGATATTAGAATAACTGGATTGTACATACAGGGAATGAAGCTAGATCTGTCTTTCGCACCCTGCACAATAAGTGGTACTCACATGTTAGTGGAAACAAACAGCTGTATAACTGGCCTTAAGGTAGCATATGATGACTGGCAGTAGAAAGCTAGCCAACTTTCTGGGGCTAGTGATACTAGTGATGGCATTGATTTTAGCATTGATCCTGCAAGACCTGTATAATTTCTGAAAGTATTCTAAATCTTGTGTTTATGCACTCAGATAAGTCTAGCTACTAACCTTCATCAAAGATGCATCTCTTTTGAGTAAATAGAGGCAATTGCCGAAAATCACAACTGGACACAAGTTGTATGTTTATAAATATATGTATATAAATATTTATGTATATAAATATATAAGTGGGGCGGGAGAGATGGCTAAGTGGTAAAGAGAACTGGATGTTCTTTCAGAGGTCTTGAGTTGAGTTCTCAGCAACCACATGGTGGCTTACAACCATCTACAATGAGTTCTCATGCCCTCTTCTGGCAGGCATGTATATAAGAAAAGACAGAGATCAACTGAGCAGGATGATCCCATGCCCAGTGAAGGCACTTACACCACAGGTCTTGCATTCATGGCACTGAAACTTTGGAAGAGAGGAGGTGAAAGGATTTTAAGAGGTAGAATACCAAGAAATCTGCTGTCAAGCAATCTTTCCTAGAAAAGACTACACCAGAGTAGAGCAAAGGCACTATCAGTGGACATGTTAAGGTGGAAGGGAAAGTTACACAGAGTACAACTCTCTTACAGGAAACTTCTGGCAAATAATGGCTGCTGGAAGGAGAATTAATGTCTCCCAGCAATGAGTCTCCTTACTTGTGGTCTATACATTTTCATTCATTCATATATATATATATATATATATATATATATACATATATATATATATATATTCACAAATATATGTATCTATTTACATATACATATATGTATATGTAATGAGTGTGTATGTATTTATACATGATATGTATATATGTATATATGTGTGTGTGTATATATGTGTGAATATTTATATGTGTGTATGAGTATATATATATATATATTTTTTAAAGATTTATCTATTTTATAGATGAGTGCTCTATCTGCATGTATACATGCCTTCCAGAAGAGGGCATGAGAACTCATTGTAGATGGTTGTAATCCACCATGTGGTTGCTGAGAACTCAACTCAAGACCTCTGAAAGAACATCCAGTTCTCTTTACCACTGAGCCATCTCTCCCGCCCCACTTATATATTTATATACATAAATATTTATATACATATATTTACAAACATACATCTAACAATTTTAAAGAAACAGAGACTGTCAACTGGAGAGCAAGATTGTTGGAACATGGTAAAGTCCATCTTGATCAATTCCTTAAGGAGCTATGATAGAGTCTCCAGGAAAAAAGACAGAGGGCTTTTACCTCAGGAGAATTTTATTTCCTGGATTATTCTTGGACATGGTTTTGTGTTTCCTGTGGTAAAAATTTACATTCAATTTATAAGATATGTTTATTCTTGTTGGATATCAGAATATAGCTATAGAACCCAATCTGGTCAAATGTACCCTGAATCTATACATGGCCTTCGGCCTTTGCCTTCATGCTTTCCTAGATACAATCTGAAGAACATTTCAGACAATTGTGTTTAAATTGGTCTGTCCTGAAAAATTCTGAGAATGGGCTATTCTGTTAATATTTAGTAGGTAGTTACTGGCATTTATTTACATGTTTTTCTGATCATGTTTTTCAGAACTCAAACAACTCTCCTTGAATCATTGCTTTGCTACATTCATGTGTAGAAGTACATTGTAACTGAAGTTAAGTTGTCTGCAGCATCACACCATTCTTTCAGGTTCTCAGATCCCAGGTCCAACAGATGAGGTCTGATTAAGTCAGCCAAAGTAGACAAAGGAGACTTGGTTGGAGTTTCAGTGAGGGTATGTAGGAGAGTCTAGAGGCACAAAAGGAGTGGAAAGTGATGTAATTCTATTTCCATTAAAAACAGAACACCAAGCATATCAAAGATCTTAAAATAAATCCTGAGACTTTAAAACTACTAAATAAGAGAAACAGGTATTATTTTTATTAGATATAGGCTTATGTAAGGAGTTTCATTTTAGGACTGTGGTGTTTTGGATGAGAAACGTTCTCCATAGGCTGTTTGAGAAGGTAATGGGACTTTATTGGTGGATCCTTGCTAGAGAAAATGTATCAGTGGGCATGGGGTTTGAGTATTTATAGCTTAGGTCTTATTCAGTCATACTCTGTCAGTTTCATGTTTGGGATTGAAGAGGTGACCACTCAGCTCCTGATCACGCCAGTGTTCCCATCTCTGCCATTCTACCCTCTACCACCATTTGGGCTCTCTGGTTCATACAGTAAGAGGAACTAAACTCTATTCTATAAGTTGCCTTTGATCATGAGTTTTTATTGCAACAATAAAAAGGAACCTAATTCCTAATACAAAAAGTGTAGTTGCCCAGTAAGTAAGGTCAAAAGTTGACAAATAGGATCTAATGAATCTGAAAAGTTTCTGTACAAGGAAGATGATCAAATGAGTGACAGGGCTATTCACAGGATGGGAGCTAATTTTTGGCAGCTCTATATCTGAAATGGCTGACTGTGTGTGTCAACTTGATACAAGCTAGAGTCATCACAGAGAAAGGACCCTCAGTTGAAGAAAGGCTTCCATAAGACCAAACTGTAAGGCATTTTTTTCAATTAGTGATCAATGAGGAGGGCCTAGCACACTGTGGGTGGTGCCAATCCTGGCTGGTGCTCCTGAGTTCTATAATAAGGCAAGCTGAGTAAGCCACAGGAAGCAAGCCAGTAAGAAGCATCCCTCCATGGCTTCTGCATCAGGTCCTGCTTCCAGTTTGAGTTCCTGTCCTTAGTTCCTTCAGTAAGGAACAATATGGAAATATAAGCCAAACAAACCCTTTTATTCCCAACTTGGTTTTTGGACATGATGTTTTGTCCCAGAAATTAAAGACCTAACTAAGACAATATTTAACAGAGGATTGGTGTCTAGGATATATAATGAAGTCAAAGTACTAAATATCAGTAAAACATAAAACCCAATTAAGAAAAAAAGACAGCTTATGGAACTGAACAGAGGAATAAGAATGACCAGTAATTGGCTTAAAAAAATATGCCATAGATCCTTAGCCATTAGAAAAATTGGACATTGAAACTACTTTAAGATTCCATTTCAGCCCAGTCAGAATGGTCATCCTGCCAAATACAAATGACACCAAATGATGTGTGCTAAGGGGAACAAAACCTTATCTAGTTTGAGGAGCAGTAAGAAAGTAGTAAAATCATGTTAGAAAGCAGTTTGGGGGTCTCACACACACACACACACACACACACACACAAACCAAAGAAACAAACAAAAACTAAAAAATAGAGCTAGCATAAGGTCCCGACATATACCACCAGAGTTTATATCTCACAATAGAGACACTTGTACAACTGTGTTCATTACTGCTCTATTTCAAATTGATAGGAAATGGACTCAACTTAGATATCCTTCAACTGACCAATAGACAACAGAAATAAGTATCTATACACAATACAATTTTGTTCACAAAATTAAATAGTAGACTTACAGAAAAACGGGCAAAACTTGGCAAAGTAACACCCAGTGAGGCAATCTAGACACAGAAAACCAACACTGCATGTTCTCTCTCATATGAGGACCCTAGTTTACCATATTTTATTTTGTATGTTTAATCTGGAGTACATTTGAAAGCCAGACATCTGGAAAGGAGCCTTTGGAGCAGATGCCTTAAGGCAGAGGAGGGACTAGGATACAGATAAAAGGAGAGAAAAATATCAGTGATCTAAAGGTTTAATTATGGAGGGAGGTGATATGAGGGAAACCATGGGTAGGGACAGGTAGGGTTAATTAAACTCAAGTGTATATGAAAAATCTTAGGGAAACTTCTTATCTCACAACCCACTAATAAATGTGGGTGAAGATATAGTAAAATGCATGTCATACAAAAGAAGAGGGAGGGGATGCTGATGGTTACAGGTTAAATGGGGGAGGTGAGGGAATGAGGAAGAGAAGGGAGAATGGGTTAAAGTTTATCAAAATGAAGGGTGAATGAAAAAGATATTTGGAAACTAAAATGTTTATGTTTATAGTGTAGGATTTTCATTCAATGGCAGTCCACCAGAAGTGATCTCTCCTCTTTTTTTTATTAACATTTTAAAAGATTTATTTGTACATATGAGTGCTCTACTTGCATATATGACTGTGTGACAGAAGAGGGCATCAGATCCCATTATAGATGATTGTGAGCCACCATGTGGTTGCTGGGAATTGAACTCAGGACCTCTGGAAGAGTAACCAGTATTCTTAACATCTGAGCCATCTCTCCAGCAGCCCCTATTGCAATCCTCTTCATCCGTCCCTTTGTCAAACATGTGACTTTGTTTCTATGTCAGGTACTTTGGTGAATTGAAGATTATGCTTATGCTTGCAGTATCTTTCCCTGTTTCATAACAGTTAACTTTTTAGCAGATAAACAAAGAGTCCACACTACAAATCTTGTCTTTACTCTGCCAGTATGAACATGCCAGAGGGTAAACACGAGGCTTCTTTTTGGTTGTTTAGTTGATTCAGACCTAGTCAAACCGAAGGACCAAGAGAGCAAATACTGAACACTCAGGTCTTTGATATCTGGGCTATGCCAATTATTATGTGTATTTTGTATCTTCAAAACTTCTATCTAAGATGAATGTTATGAGTGTTCTTCTAGATTAAGTTGTACTCCCAATTGTTCAAGTTTTCATCTAAGATTAAGCAGTAATTATATCCAGGCTATTTAACTGATAAGTTCATACTTTAAGCATGACATTCTTTATTTCTTTTGTGTGTTTGATTGATTTTATCCTTTTACTCCTACTAATTCTGCTCTGTTCTGCAAGGTCCTATGGCCAATATCTTTAGTCTATGCCTTGAGACACTTAAGACTATCTTTCCCTATGCTAAAGTAACTGTTTTTTTTAATTTATGTTACAAGGTAGTTAGCACTTCACCGCCTATAAATTGCCCCCATGCATGTGAAAATAGACAAGATAAACCAGTACAATCCAGTCACTGTTTTTAAAATTGCTATATACTGAAATCCTTCAGAAAAGAAGAGATGGAAATAAAAACATAGCTTACATTAGGAAGCCTAGAAAGTGAATTCATTTTGTAGTTATTGCATCAGTCCCTACAGCTAAAGGTCAGGAGGAAAAATACACACTCAAAAGGAGCCTGAAACTATGAAATGACTGAGATGAAGAAGAGAATTAGGTTGTGGTGAAGGGTAGGCAGATAATAATGATAAAGATATGAAAAGGAAAAAAAAATAAACAAGATAGGAGAGGTCCAATATGGTCTGCTAATATTGGCAATTTCATCAAGAATTCCGCCTCAGAGGGTGAGCCAAGGCCACGCAAATAACCTCTGATCATAATCTCGAAAGGGTTTCTGGATAAAATATTCCATGAAGTAACATCTTTTTTAAAAGAATAAAATTTATTATCTGCATCTGCCCCAAGGATGCTCAAGTCTATCATACTTGGAGTTTTATTTCTTGAGTTTTGGAAGTGGTATGCTCTGTCCATGGCTTTCCCATTTCATCTCTTGCTGCACTGTAGGAGCAAGAATAGAGAGAAAGCAAAGTGTTACAGGGTGAATGGAAGCAGCTCGCAAGCCTGAGAAAGAAAATTACTTTTATGAAGATTTTTATTCATGAGAAAATCAACTTGCATTGTTCTTGCAATTAGATATAAACACTGAATTTATATCTTCTCATATCACTGTGTAGTCTTTATCTTATGGCTGGTATTTATTGTTTAATTATTTTCTTATATAAAAATTGATTAAGTTTGTTTAAGAATAAGAATTACTGTACAAAACATGTCTGTGCTCCATCTTGGAACATGTAAAAAACAGTCTGTCACAATGGAAGGAACATTGCATGTGTGTTTATAGGTATAGATTACAGAGAGAATGGATCCTGGACTCTCGCTGTGGAGTGTATCATAATTGATAAAATCATAAAGTCCCAGCACTTGCAGAGGATGGTGACATGCTCTGTAATCCATGCACTTTGGAAATGCAGGAAGGAGGATATAGCATTCAAGGTTAGCAATTGCCACATAACAAGTTCAAGGTCAATTTGAGCTGCATAAGATTCCTTCTCAAAACAGAACAAAATAAACCTAAGTAAGTGAGTTAGATTCAGTGCAGGCGAGACTAAACCTGCTATAGCTGGTTCTGGTTATGAAGGAATTGGTTAAGGGACAAAGAATGAGAGGCAAGAGTAACTTTTATCTGAATATGAGTTACATTACTCATGTAATAGTTTCCCTAATTTATGTTTTATGGCAAGTTTAGTAATTTTGTTATCTGTTACAAGTGAATATAATTTTATCACATATATCTAATGACAACATCACAAGTAATTCTTATCCTTGCACAAATCTCATTCATCTGTTGATGAACATCTAGGCTGGCTACATTCTTGGGGTGCAGTTATATGCTATGAAACTAGAAAGGATACTATAGGAGGAAAGCACTATTGGGGAAGGGTGGCAAGACCAGAATGTGTGAAGTGAAAGAGAAAAGAAAGCTGAAAGGATGAGTGGGAGGGTACCACAGGTTCAGGGAGATGGGGAAGAGTGGAGGCAGTAAACAACAAAAGCAAATGATGTTTTAAAGTGTAAGACTGAAATGTAATACTGTGTATGCTGATGAAGCTTTCAGTTACAAAAATCAGCAGCAAGAAATGTGGCAGCCCTTCAAAGTCAAGAATGACTTTAAGTCTGAAACTGCCACGAAAGCAGGTACTTGTGTCAGACAACCACAAAGAAGTGAGAAAATTTAAAAAAAGAAAAAGATTCTGTAATAGGAACTCCAGATAGGAACTTGGCCATTTTGACTTTGACTTTAAACCCTGAGAAAAAAAGCAATAACTCTCTGATCTAAATAAAAAATAAGATTACCAATTAATGCTCTTTTAAGCTTGAACACATTTTTTTCAGTCTATAATATCCGTAACTGAAAATATACACAGCTTATTTATCAGACTTTGTATATCCTATATTTTTTAAAGAGCTTGGAAGTGACATAAATATATACAATACTAATAAAAAATAGTAATATGATTTATTGCTTACTTGTTCTAACATCTTAACAAACACAAAGAAAATCTCAAGTATTCCCATCCTCAAACTACTAGTAAAGGACCGGGGCTTAGAGGGTTCTTCCAGTCTTACTTACCAAGGTATTTTAGTTTCCATTTTAGATTTTCAACACTACAGAAATCACTTCCAAGTGTGTCCATAATGATGCACTTAATTAAAAGACCTTTTATATAATACTGAAACTCACCACCCACAACTATGCTGACTGTATATGAATTCTAAATATGTGAATGTGGAACAGAATATTCTTATCTGTACTGAATTTAACCAGCTGATATAATTTACTTTAAAAGCTAAAAGCATTAATCTGGGCACTCAAGAATAAGCTTAATGAATTAGTCATATTTTATGATGTTCACTCATAACAGCTTATTTATAATGCCAGTCTACTTCCTACCCAATGAACATTTTACTTCAAACCAAAAAGAGATTTAGCAGAGTTGTCTTACAACAGGGGTGGGGCACAATTTACCAGTTAAATATCTTATGCTAGTGAATAAGAACCACATACCAGACATGGGTTACCACTCTTCGAATTGTTGGCCATGGGGCTTATGTAAAGCCCACCACAAGATCGTACGTTATTTTCAATATTCTTAGGCACCTTCCATAACTTGAGAGTAAGATTCTATTCTTGACGATAACACATACTTGAATCACAGAACATGGAAAATTCAAGCTGGCCCTTCCCTCCTGGCTAACTTTCATGGTTCCAGAAGATGTTAATTAGCCTAACAGAGCATAAAAGTAACCATCACCCTTATCCAGTTATGAGTCTTGCAAACTGTAACAACGACTGGCCTAGGATAAATACTCACTTGTACAAAAGTGGCAGAGTCATTATATTATTAGAGGGCAAGCCAGCCACAACTCATCTCCATGAGATGGAATCATTCCTGACACTGTACCAAGAACCTGGGACTAGGTATGACTACTTCATGAGATAGAAGCCATTCCAGATTCTGTGTCAAGAACCCAAGAATAGGTATTACTACTCTATTATAATAGATACAGTGTTAGAATGACTCCTAATGACTTGTTGGGTTACGTATAGATCAGAGCATGCCTCAACTCTCATAGTTACATCTTCCAGTATAAATAATTAACTCAAGAGACACCCAACTGGTCAACATTCAAAAACTAAGAGACAATGACATTCTTCCTAAATATGACACCCATATCACATCACTTCCTGCATTGTTTAGGGATATTCCAACAAAAGGCAACAAAAATTTTGAAGAGCCATAAGTGGTGGGACACTTCAAGAAAATAGTGTTTTCCAGACAGAATAGGTTATTTGCACATATGAACTCAAGGTGGTTCTGATAGCCTGCGTATCACCTGAGCAAACTCAAGCCAGAACAAAATTCCAGCATAAATGGAGGAAGGTAGGTGCGAAATTCCATCGCTAATGGAAAAGGTCTCTCTCTCTCTCTCTCTCTCTCTCTCTCTCTCTCTCTCTCTCTCTCTCTCTCTCTGTGTGTGTGTGTGTGTGTGTGTGCGTGTGTGTGTGTCCCTTCCTTCCTTCCTTTCTTTCCTTTCTTTTCTCTTCTTTCTTTCTTTCTTTCTTTCTTTCTTTCTTTCTTTCTTTCTTTCTTCTTTCTTTCTCTTTCTCTCTCTTTCTTTCTTTCTTTCTTTCTTTCTTTCTTTCTTTCTTTCTTTCTTTCTTTTCTCATTATTGTTGAGACTGGGTTTCTGTGTATAATTCTGGCTGTCATGGAACCCACTCTGAAGACCAGATTGTTTTCAAACTCAGGCATTATTAGCTTGATTATGTCTCTCAAGTTCTGTGATTTAAGGCTTCTGTCACTGCTGCTGGGTGAGAGTCTGTTTTCATCCATGCAGTGACCCCTGATAGGTTGGTCCTGGTAGGTAGGTAGGCACCATTCTCAAAATTAGATATTGTACTGGCTGGTTTTATGCGTCAACTTGACACAGGCTTGGGTTATCAAAGAGAAAGGAGTTTCAGTTGGGGAATTACCTCCATGAGATCGAGCTGTGGGGTATTTTCTCAATTAGTGATCAAGGGAGAAAGACCCCTTGTGTGTGGGACCATCTATGGGCTGGCAGTCTTGGGTTATATAAGAGAGCAGGCTAAGCAAGCCAGGGGAAGCAAGCCAGTAAAGAACATCCCTCCATGGCTTCTGCATCAGTTCCTGCTTCCTGACCTGCTTGAGTTCCAGTCCTGACTTTCTTTGGTGATAACAGCAGTGTGGAAATGTAAGCTGAATAAACCCTTTCTTCCCCAACTGCTTCTTGGTCATAATGTTTTGTTCAGGAATAGAAACCCTGACTAAGGCAGCTATGTAACACTCAAAGGACTCAATGTGTATGGAAGTAGACTACTCAGACTTGGGTGGAAAAGGATGGATGAATCAAGAGGGTGTTTATCAGAGGAGTTTGGGGATAGGATGAATATGTTTAAAATATATATGAAATTCTCAAAGAAATGATAAAAATATTGTCTTTAAATTGTATTCAAGTTGAATAATTGCATATTGCTAACCTCCTATCCCCTACTTCTCTGTTCATATTTCCTTTTGCGTTGGGTATTTTATGAAAGTATTTTTAAAATAAATACAAGAAAGCCTGCAGACTGATTACTGAGCAAACCTGTGGCAGGATCTCTTAGGAATACTATCTATAAGTCAGGATTGGTGTTTACATAGACTAACAGATAAAGAAGAAACACAACTTTATTTGTCTAAGAACTGTAACCTGTATGAGGGATGGGAAGAATGAATGTGGCAACAGTAACCCAGGGCTTCTCAGGGACAGAAGAGCAAACCACAGAAGAACATAACAATGTCTCCTGATCACACTGTGTGTGCTGGTTTTTCTTTTTGGATTTCTCATGAAATACAAGTATGTATCATCAGCAACATTTTATGCATCAAAATCCTGACATTGTAATGCTGTCTTTATCAGATACAGGCAAAGAAAAAAAATCACAAACTCTAGGTATCAAGACGTATCAAACATTGGATCTGAGATAGCACAGCAGTAAAGAGTATTTGGGATTCTTGAAGAGGACCTGAGTTTTATTTTCCACACCCATGGAGAGGGGGCTCACATCTACCTGCAACTCCAAATCCAGGATATTAGGTCTCTCTTCTGGCCTGTACACAGCACGCACGCACGCGCGTGCACACACACACACACACACACACACACACACACACACTTTAAAATAATAAAATAAGTCTTTAAAATAAATTCAACCATCTCTGCATATTTCCACATTTTTTAGTGCCTCTTACTCTAAATGATTCTATCTTAATATTACTTGAGATCTCTATTAGGGCAAAAACTAATTAACTCGGTTAGTGAATGACTAAATCTTACTTTCTGTTGCTTAGAAATAAAAAGTCTTGCTATGTTACTTAAATAAATTATGTCCTTAGAAATGCATTTATCACAATTGCTTTTAGTGCAGTCCTACATGTACTGTTTATGATCATTTCTGTAAAATAATGAACATATCTCAAAATAAAACATCAGATTGTTATTTCTAAGTTAATAATTAAATACATTTTAAATAAAACATATATATATATATATATATATATATATATATATATATATACCCATATTTATGTGTATCAGTACAAAAGTACATGAAGTATATATCTGGAAAACAAGTCAGTGAGAAATATGACTTATTACCTAGATTATGTACATTAAGATTATATATATTTATTTTTACTTTTTAAAAATACAAATCATTACATTCATTTATATATATGCATATATATATATACAATTGATATATAGATACATATAATTCCCTTATTTACATTTTTAAGTATTACATCTACTTTTTAGGAGATAGACCATGAAATGAAGAAGAAAATACATTATTTAGATGTTTCCAGATTTTTATGTTTTATTTAAGCAAATTATTTACTACTTCAGAATCTTAGACGTCAAGCTCTCTAATGACCAATATGTCATTTAATATTTATTCATTTTCCTTTGCTTATGGGGTTAATTTTGTTAACAATTTGGTTTTGAGACACATGTCCTGTACAGCATTATATCACTGCACTAAACTAGCCAGATTAGCCTCATAAAAACCAAAATTTGAGTAGCAAGATTCCAATAATCTCAATTTAGTTCTCAAGAATTGGATGAATGGGAGCTCGTGATAGAGCCTAAACATTAGGAGCAGCTAGATAGGTATGCTCTGGAGGGTCCAAGTGTGTTTTCCTTCATCATGTTGGGAAACTCACAACCTAGTTACTCCAGCTGCAGGAGATGTGATTTCCTCTTATGAACTTGTCAGGCACCTAGACTCACATGCATACACTCACACCCCAAACAAAATTATAAACCGAAAAAAACAGATATCAATTACATTGGAATAGAAAATGGAATGACTTGAGAAAACAACCCACCTCCTTAAAACACATACAGATCTTAAGGTTTTTACCATTTTGCTTATTTGTTTCATTTGTTTTGTTTTCCAAGACAGAGTTTCACTTCCCAGCCCAAGCTGCCCTTAAACTCAGGATACTCCTATCTTAGCCTCCTGAGTGCCAGGTGAGAATGTATTGCCATGCCTGGCTGTGATGAAAAGTTTGCAATAAATCCTCATACTTTTCTATTAGTATAAGACTTGTAACTGTTTACAAGTAAAATATAATAGACAGGATAATAAGATTATTTCCTAATGTATATAAATATAAATACTCTGGAATTTTGAATAAAATAAATGGAGTCAAACTGATATTTAATAATGTCTATATTTAAATGGACTAAACTAGTATAAATGTTATATCTAACTTTTGGACATTGTAACATAATGAGAACTAAGTGTGCACATATAATTTTTTTCTTATTCATTTATTTATTATTAGAGAATTTCTTCATTTACATTTCAAGTATTATCCCATAAGTCCCCTATACCCTCCCCCCCACCCTGCTCCCCTACCAACCCCCTCCCACTACTTGGCCCTGCCATTCCCCTGTACTGGGGCATATAACCATTGTTAGACCCAAGGGCCTTTCTTCCCCTATAATGGCCAACTAGGCCATCTTCTGCTACATATGCAGCTAGGGACATGAGCTCTGGGGGTTCTGATTAGTTCATATTGTTGTTCCATCTATAGGGTTGCAGACCCCTACAGCTCTTGGGTACTCTCTCTAGCTCCTACATTGGGGACCCTGTGTTCTGCCCTATAGATGACTGTGAGCATCCACTTCTGTATTTGCCAGGGACTGTCAAAGCCTCCCAGGAGACAGCTATATCGGGTCCTTTCAGCAATATCCTGCTGGTGTATGCAGTAGTGTCTGCATTTGGTGGCGGATTATGTGATGGACCACTCGGGTGGGGCACTCTCTGGATGGTCCATCCTTTCATATTAGCTCCAAACTTTATCTCTGCACCTCCTTCCATGTATATTTTAATCACTATTATAGGGAGGAATGAAGTATCCACACGTTGGTCTTTCTTGATTTTCTTGTGTTTTGATAATGGTTTCTTTGGTATTCTAGGTTTCTGGGCTAATATCCGCTTATCAGTGAGTGCATATTAAGTGACTTCTTTTGTGATTGGGTTATCTCACTCAGGATGATATCCTCCAGATACATCCATTTGCTCAAGAATTTCATAAATTCATTGTTTTTAATAGCTGAGTAGTACTCCATTGTGTAAATGTACCACATTTTCTGTATCCATTCCTCTGTTGAGGGACATCTGGGTTCTTTCCAGCTTCTGGCTATTATAAATAAGGTTGCTATGAACATAGTGGAGCATGTGACCTTGTGTCCAGTTGGAATATTTTCTGGGTATATGTCCAGTAGAGGTATTGCTGGATCTTCTGGTAGTACTATGTCCAGTTTTCTGAGGAACCCCCAGACTGATTTCCAGAGTGGTTGTACAAGCTTGCAATCCCACCAGCAATGAAGGAGTGTTCCTCTTTCTCCACATCCTAGCCAGCAACTGCTGTCACCTGAATTTTTGATCTTAGCCATTCTGACAGGTGTGAGGTGGAATCTCAGGGTTGTTTTGATTTGCATTTCCCTGATGATTAGGGATTTTAAACATTTTTTTAGGTGCTTCTCAGCCCTTTAGCATTCTTCAGTTGAGAATTCTTTGTTTAGGTCTGTACCCCATTTTTAATGGGGTTATTTGAATTTTTGGAGTCCAGCTTCTTGAGCTCTTTGTAAATATTGGATATTAGCCTCCTATCAGATTTAGGATTGGTAAAAATTCTTTCCCAATCCGTTGGTGGCCTTTTTGTCTTATTGACCGTATCTTTTGCTTTACAGAAGCTTTGCAATTTTATAAGGTCCCATTTGTTGATTTGTGATCTTACAGCACAGGCCATTGGAGTTCTGTTTAGGAATTTTACCCCTGTGCCCATATCTTCAAGGGTTTTCTCCACTTTCTCCCTATGAATTTCAGTGTCTCTGGTTTAATGTGGAGGTCTTTGATCCACTTAGACTTGAGCTTTGTACAAGGAGAAAGGAATGGATCAATTCACATTTTTCTCTAACTTTTATCTCAGTCAAACAGTTACTCTTGACTGTTAAAGCCTACTACTAGGAAACACATGTAACAGAAAGTAACTCTTCCATCTGATGTCAGCAAGGAGATGATGCTTCTCTTGAAGGTCCTGGTGTTCCTTAGAGATTATTCATTCTCTTTGTAGCTTCAATTTATGGTCTCTCCCATAGTGTTAAGTTACCAGGATAGCCTGATGTTGGATGTGTGTAAAATCTCGGGAAACTCTTGGCCTACTAACACTCTACTCCTTGCCATGACTCTATTTCTGGTTCACCTTCTGTGTCTTCTCCTCTAACTAGAATATCTGAACTTGGATCAGGCCTTACTCTAAATCCAGGGCACACTCATCTTAAGATCTTTAACCTCATTAAACCTTTAAAGACTTGTTTCAAAACATCATCTTCATAGGTTCTGGAGGTTTGGATTTTTTCTAGGAACCATTACTTTACTTTCTGAAGCAATAATTGCAATTCTATAGAACCCTTGTTCCATACCATGCACCTAATTACGGGCCATTGGTTTTATGTGTCTTGCCTAAATAGAGAAATGTGATACTGTGGATAATAAACATGGGCATTTGTGCGTTGGTTCTGTCTTTTTACCAACAGAAGAACTTTGGAGGAATTCTTAGTCTGAGCTTCCTTCTCGTTTGCAACTGTGCATACTTACTGTATTTCTCCCATAGTCTTTGCCTATTAAATTATTTTATATAGAAGAATGCATACACAAGAGTGGTGATAGTTGCCAATAGGAAACAAATCTCAAGAATTATTTACCTTCATAGGAGAAAATATTCGGAAGTAACTTCATTCAGCTGAGAGAGAACTTCAGGAGAAAAGGTTATTCCATTAATTCATGAGGTTGATAGAAAACTTGGACTAGGAGTTTTGGGTACTCACTGGAGAGTCACTTAGAGGAGAAATGAAGAAGGTGTAAAAGATAAAGGTAGCCTAAGAGAACAATGAAATTTCAGATGCCATACAGTTGAATAAAAAAGACACATTATCCAATAAGGAAATAAAAATATCTTTTTAAGTATGAAGGTCTTAAGACAGAACCAATCAAACTCTTAGAAATGAGCTGTAGTTGTTGAGACTTGGCAAACCCACTAAGTTACAAAGCAGTACTCACTGCACATCTTAAAGAATCATATTGGTAATCATTCTGTTCTTAACAATCATAGAAACACATAAAACATTTGTAGAAGAATTTATTCTTTAATGGTAGAAATAGTCTTCTCCTATAAAATATATCTTCTCCACAGTCTCCCTCTTCATTCATCCCTCCCAACTCCACTCCCCACCTTTCCTCTCCTGGGATCTCCTCTTCCTCTTCAGAAAAAAATAGATCTCCAAAAGACAACAATCAAACATGACAAAAACAAAATACAGTAAGAAAAGGCAGAAGCTCTCACATTGAAGTTCAGCAAGACAACAGAACAGGAGGAAGAGTCCCAGGAGCAGGCGAAAAGGTCAGAGGCATAGCAGCTCCCACTGTTAGGAGCCCGCCCCCTGCCCCCCGAAAATATAAAGCTAACAGCTAATAGCTGTGGCAAGCAGACCTTTGGGATCTATTCTAGAAAGCTCTTTGCATATTTGTAGATACTGATGATTAAGATAAAGAGATATCAATGATAAAACAGAGAGGTACATCATCTTGTAGACCTGGAGGATATAAAAAAACAAATGACTCGGAGGGAGGGACATAGGGCCCAGAAATGTTTCAGAGTGTCATCTAGGATAAAATCTAAAGGGGTGAAGCATATGGCCACACCTCTCTGTCTCTGGGGATGTTCATTGGGTACATACAGACCTAGAAGATGTTTCCTAGAGCAGAGCTTCTGGCTCCTTTTAAGTGTATTAGTGCAACTTACAAAATGATTAACCAGCTAAAGAAATCTGAAGGCCATATTAACCACAGGTCAAGATTGAATTATGCAGAAAGCTCAGCGCTCTTAATGTGTTAAACTTGTGTTCTAGCTAGAGTGAGTGCGGTCTCGGTCTCCTGGCCTCAGCAACACTGGCTTTCAGAGCTGAACGATTCAAGGCTAGTTTTTGGTATATTTTGATCTCAGCATGATCTTAGCATTATCCCCACTAAATATTGACAAACATATCTGCCTCCAAGCTAAAAGTAAAAGAGATAGCATGGATGTCACTGGAGCCCAGCAAGCTTTGAAGTGATGAAGCAAAGAGAAAGGATGGAGCTGTGTGGAATAAGAAAGAAAGGGAAAACCATGATGATGATGTGCTCATGGGACTGCGAAGGCAAGAGTAACTAAATGATAGCACCATTGTACAAAGCACCAGGCAGAATTTTGCATTCAAGAACCTGGGTTTGAATGTGGATTTTGGACCAGTGACTTGGAGTAAAACATTTGTCCACTGAGCCAACTTCCACTGAAAAGAATGAAGTTATAGTTGTTGCTTTATAGTTACAATTACATACTTCAAATTGTGTTATTTTTATACAATGCAATGTGCTAAGAAAAAAAAAAACACATTACTCTAATGAAGGCTGAGAACCTTGGAAAGGAAGGATGAGCAAGGCAAGGAGTGTCAGCCACAGCTCCTGGCTGGCTTAGAGCATACATGCTGATTCAAAGAGGGAGATTTTATAAAGTCTATGTGTTCTAGGCTTTGGCCATCTGTTTCTAAAACTTTCTAATGCTTTCCATACTCTGCACAATCCTGACAGAAGACAGGTTTTGGACAACGTAAGACGGTGAGGTTTGTATAGTGGTCTAAAGCTTTGTATTCTTTTCATGTCCTGTGAATTTTGAAATAGCTGGGACAGTCCTGTTTTATTTTAACGTGTTGAAATGTGTGTAACATGCTGCTATATTTAGGCCTGAGTGTCCTGTGTTCTACCATCCCTGAAGTATCTATGGACTAAAAATGTTCCATTTTTTCAAAAGAATGTGCATACTTACCTCTAGCCTGGGTTTCAGAATCTACTTATAAAGTGCAGATTATATAGGTATATGGTGGAAAAGCCAACAGGTTCTCAGGTTCAACAACTCTAACATTCTAGTGGTACTGTGGAGACCACGTGAAGTGACTGGTAACTGGTATATATCATGACCTTTCAAAAACAAAAGCGTTTGAGAAGTTGAGTTTGGGTGTATTCACGTCATCCCAAAAAATATGTTTTGACATTTAAATGAGTTTAATACAGTTCTTTTTTTTTTTTTTTTTTTTTTTTTTTTTTTTTTTTGGTCCTAACTCAGAGTAAATGTCAACCTGCTTCTGGCTCTAAATAAGTCACATTTTCCAAAGCAGTGTGAAGAAATGCTTTAAAATCCTTCCAAAACTGTGCATAAAATGTTGCTCTTATTGTCTAAATCGACATCAAGCACCTGTGTGTGTCCTTTCTCAGTGCTCTGCAGGGGCCAAATTTGTTTTTGTTTGCATTTCACAGCAGAGAAAACCTCCTCTCTGGTTTACACAGGGCAGTACAATTCATCCCTCTCTATGTGTCATTGTCCTGAACAGACCTCTGTCCCTCAACCAAATCACTAAAATCGTGGGAGAAGCAGCAGCAGGCAAAACTAACTTCGTGAGCATATTAGAGAAACATAATGGTGCTTTTTCTTTTTTACTAGTTTCCTTAAAGCATAAAACTCATTGTGAGTACATACTGAAGTTTTATGAATAAATCCAATAAATCCTCAGTTTCACATCATTACCATTAATACAAAAATTTATTTGCTATTTAAACTTCAGAGCAGGCATCAAACTACAGTAGTTACCACTGTTAATCTTTGGCGGCATTGTGTGCATGGCAGAAATGAACAGAGGGAGATAATAAATCAATACGGAATGGCTTGGAGTATAATTTTCCAAACCACTTATTAAGATCTCTTTTATAAAATACCAAAGACATTATTTCTATAGACCCATAAATGATGCGATAATCATGTTTGCTAGTTTGTCTTTCTCGCTTGTAAAGTTGGAAAGTAAGCCACTTATTTGTCCATGAAATGACAGCAAAATCTTTACTCCTGTACAGAACAGGGCTGCAAAAAGATTGCACATTAAAAGCAACAGGAACCACCAAAATAATTTTCTGTTCTACTCCTCTGACCCCCTAAAAATGGGCCCAGGAGAGGAAAAAAGATATTGGATGTCTTTCGTGAGATATTTTTTCCCATTCAGAAGTCTCATTTTCTGTACACTACATTTTTTCTTATCAAATGAAATTTGCTGGTACCTCAATATAGAGATTTCTTTTCAGTGATTTTGTTGGGGTCCTTATGTTAGGATATGGTATTCTGTACACAATAGTCTTTTTATAGACTCCATTCCCTTTCTGAGTCTGTGGCATTATTCTGAATATTGCCTATATTGCCCATTGTTTGTTGGCAGATCTTGTGGGCATTTTCCCCAGTACCATAAAAATTGGATCCTAAGAGACTTTTCTATTGAATATCTCTTTCATTACTGCTTCTTCTATTTATTTCGAAAAAATGTGTTAATACTGGGAAGTGCCAAAGATTGTGTGAAAGCCATCTTGACATTGCATGAATTCTTTGTTGTTGTTGTTGTTGTTGTTGTTGTTATTCAAGGAAAATATTTATTTTATTTGCAAGTTTTTTCCAATTTTTATTAGATATTTTCTTCAATTACATTTCAAATGCTATCCCGAAAGTCCCCTATACCCTCCCCCATCCCCCGCCTGGCTCCCCTACCCACCCACTCCCACATCTTGGCCCTGGTGTTCCCCTGAACTGGGGCATATAAGGTTTGCTTGACCAAGGGGCCTCTCTTCCCAATGGTGGCCAACTAGGCCATCTTCTGCAACATGCTCAGCTAGAGACAGGGGCTCTGGGGGTACTGATTAGTTTATATTGTTCTTCTACCTATAGGGTTGGAGACCCCTTCAGCTCCTTGGGTACTTTCTCTAGCTCCTCTATTGGGAACCCTGTGTTCCATCTAATAGCTGACTGTGAGCATCCACTACTGTGTTTGCCAGGCACTGGCATAGCCTCACATGAGACAGCTATATCAGGGCCCTTTTAGCAATATCTTGCTGGTGTATGCAATAGTGTCTGCGTTTGATGGCTTATTGTGGGATGGATCCCCAGCTGCAGCAGTCACTGGTTTGGTCCATCCTTTTGTCTCAGCTCCACACTTGATCTCTGTAGCTCCTTCAATGTGTGCTTTGTTCCTAATTCTAAGAAGGGGAGAAGTGTCCACACTTTGGTCTTCATTCTTCTTGAGTTTCATGTGTTTTGCAAATTGTATCTTGGGTAATCTAACTTTCTGGCTAATATCCAGTTATCAGTGAGTACATGTTATGTGAGTTCTTTTGTGAGTTTTAAACTAATTATGTGTGAGACAGATGTAGAGGGGCAGTGAAGTCAGGGAAGAATGGATGATGGAGGATGGCTCTGATTGTCATAAAAATTCTGTCAGTATCTGTATACAAAGTCCTGTTGTTTCCAGATTTATCTAACTAAATCTATTTTTTGGTTGCTCTGTTTACATAGTGAGTTCCACACACCTCTCCATGTGTGTGTGTGTTTGTGTGTGTGTGTGTACACGCATGTGTGTGCTCACACTTGAGTGGGTGTGAATGGACATGTATGTTTAGAGCAGAGATAAGACACTCAAAATCAATTTCCCACAACACAATTTCTAGAACCCTTGATGGTCGCTTCATCTCAGTCATTGCCAGCTGGCTTTCAAGGGCCTCTGTGATATGAGTGTTCATTGTCAACCTGTCTTTCTATTTCCTTCACAGAAGGGATTAACTGAGAATGAAAGCCCCACCCTAAGCATGCGTGGCACCATCCTCCATAGGGTGAGCATGCTAATAGTTTTTTTTCCAATTTTTTATTAGATATTTTCTTAATTTACATTTCAAATGCTATTCCGAAAGTCCCCTTCCCTTCCCCCCCTCCCTGCTCCCCTGTCCACCCACTCCCACTTCTTGGCCCTGGCGTTCCCCTGTATTGGGGCATATAAAGACTGCAGTACCAAGGGGCCTTTCTTCCCAATGATGACCGACTAGGCCATCTTCTGCTACATATGGAGCTAGAGACACGAGTTCTGGGGGTTCTGGTTAGTTCATATTGTTGATCCTCTTCTAGGGTTGCAGACCCCTTCAGCTCCTGGGGTTCTATCTCTAGCTTCTCCATTGTGGGCCCTGTGTTCCCTCTTATAGATGATTATGAGCATCCACTTCTGTACGAGACAGCTATATCAGGGTCCCTTAAGTAGGTACTAGCTGTCCTATGCCATAGTGTCTGAGTTTAATGACTGATTATGGGATGGAGAGTGTAAGTGCCCACGTTACCGCCTCACTGGCAAGAACGGATGTGGACACAGAATCCTTCTGCAAGCATACCTTTATTACACCATGTGGAGAAAGAGGGGAGCCCAAAATGGTTTCTGCTTAAATATACCTTAGTGTGACTTGTGTCGTCAGGATTGGCTGACTGCCCATTACCTCAAGTTATGCCCCAGGATGGGCGGTGACTTACATGGCTTTGTAACGAGCACATGCGCACTGAACTTGTTTGTTTGTCCCAGGTTGGGGGTGGTGACAGGATGTCGGCGCCAACTTGGAATGGCAGCAGAACTGGCTCGGGCGCGGCTCTCTACAGGAGAGCTAATAGGTTTTTAATGCCCTAGGATCTTATACAGTGCTGTCATGTGCCTAGATGCCAGCCTGGAGATACAGGATATATTAGGTTGCTTGCTGAATTTTAGTGTTACTTTTCTGTCATTCCTCCCTCTGTCCCCAGTTCCTCCTTAATGGAATGGTAACTTTTGCTCTCACATTGTTTTGGAGGAGCATATACCTTTCCTTTTGATTTTATAAAGGCTGATGAAAAAAAAAACTTGCCTTGAGTCTCAGTAAGCATTTCCTTTTTCAACTTTCTTATAATGTTAAGACTATTGAGAATCCTGGAAATGGATTACATATGTTTCTCATTATAAGACAGACACGAGCCTTTTAAAGACATTTGTTACTGTGGAAAGTTATTCTTCAAGGAGATTTGCTTGCACCTCAATGGACAGGATATGGATTAATAAAGGTGGATACTCTTTAGCCATTTAAGTGACATGAGAAACACAGAGGAAATCAATGAAGTATATCTTGGTGTGTGCCTACATGGATGTTTCTGAAGAAGGTTAATCAAAGGGAGAAAAACCTGTCCTGTGATTGACACCATTCCTTAAGTTGAAAACAGAGATGAATTTCAATGAGGGAAAAGAAAAAGCTTACTGTACAGGCATGCTACCTCATCTCAATGAGAAGAATTGCTCTTCTACACCATTCATCCTCACCATAGTGTTCTCAAGTTTCTGAAACTATAATCAAGAATATTTCTTGTTCCTTTTTAGTTGCTTGGGGTATTCTGTTACAATAGAAAAGTGACCAACACTGTCATTTTTTTCCACTAAGTTTTCTACAATTCAAGATGTTCTTTAACAATGAGTACCTTCCACCCTTAGCATAATTTCTCTCTACTGTCTGACTCAAGCACTGTGTGTTAATGTGGGTTTATTACTATTGTCTACATTACAAGCCCAAATTATTACTAAGTATTTTATTGTAGTTTATAGTATCTTTATACATCATGCTGCTACTAAATTTTGGTCAATCGTGTAATTTTTAGCAATCATAACCTGCTGATTTCCTGCAATAATACACTTGTCAAGACACTGCAATGTGTTTCATGTATGTATTGCCCTTACTATACTGTTAAATTTATTCTTCCTGTTACAAAGCTCTCAATTGATTCTTTTTGTTGTTGTTGTTGCAATTGTTAATGTCAGCATTTGTATTTAAGCCCAATTTTTCCACTGTTGTTTTATTTTGGCATTTTCATTTTATTGCAAGTTGGAACTTGGTATAACTTTAACAATTCTCATTTATTTTATGCATATTAACATTTTGCCTGCATGTATGCATATTTGATGTTTGCTTGGTGACCAAGATGTCAGAACAGGTTATCCAGTGTGTTCTCTAGAACTACCCAGGTCCTCTCCAAGAACTCTTAAACACTGAACCCATGCTCCAGTCCTAATAGTTATCTTTTCCTCAGAAATTTACATATAAGCACTGAATCTACATCACTCCTCCCGCTCCATCTCCCCTCCACCTCTTTCTATACCCCACAAAATTCAGGATCCTTTCTTTAATTGCTATTATTATATTTATTCATATCTATATCTATAGATAGATAGATAGATAGATAGATAGATAGATAGATAGATAGATAGATAGATATCCTATGAGTCCATTTAGCTTTGCTCATATGTATATGTATTTGAGGATAACTACTTTGATTTGATAACCTATGTGGGAATGCCTCTCTGGAAGGAACCAATTTTCTTCTCCCTGGGAGAATTGTCCTTCTGTAGTCCTTTACCTAGGGGTCAGACCATGTGGCAATTTCCCTGTATATGATGACATGTAAACTGGTATCATTACAATGCTCTTGTTCAGACAGCCACGTTGCTCAGACTTCATAGGTGCACATTCCCGGTCATTTCTATGGGGCAATCTTTCTGTCCCCTCTTCCATGATTTTCTTGGTCCTGTAGTATAGAGTTTGCATTGCAGGTGTTTCCATTGGGGTTGGAAACAGTCATTGATTCTTACATTTTGACAACTTGTACATCTGTGTAATCGTCTCTGTAATAGAGACCTCTTTGGTAAGGGTGAAAGGTTCACTTTGGACATAAATAGTATTTATGATAAGTATTTAGAAAGTAGTTAGAAATGTATGTATTTAGGAACCTAGAGTAGTAGGTTCTTCTCATGGACATACAACCTCCTTAGTAATAGGCTAACTTTACAGTATCAATCATGGATTCAAAACCTTTGAATGAGCCCAAAGTCCAATTTGACAGCTTTTGGTTACCCCCCAAGAGAAAAGTACCACTAGTGTACCATTGTTGATATCTTGCCAATCTAGTCTTGTCATGGTTCATAGACTTTACAACTGAGTAGAACTACCAAGTGTTCCCCTCACTTGGCAGCTTACATAGGACCTTCTGATTCTGTAAGATCCACTCATCAGGGAGAGATTTCAAGTTCATTTCCAACTTGGTTCTTCTAAGTCCTCTGTCCAAAGTGTGCAGTTTCTTCAGTAATAGGGCCGTATCTTCACATTCCACTCTGTGAGGCAACCAAGGGCAACAGCAATAGCCAGTATGTTCTGGAGTCTCTTGGACTCCCTCGATTAAAGATCAGGTTTTTTGTGCCTGCTACTAGGGTTCTGTTAAATACTCTATGGATGTTGGGAGAAATATTGTTTAATGACATATGCTTAAGTGACATAACTCCATTATTAAAAAAAATAGTGTGTGCATGCATGCATGTGTGCCTGTGTGTATGTGATCACCACAGCAAATGGAAAGAGGTCAGAGGACAGCTTTGAGGACCCACAGATTGAACTCAGGCCATCAGTATTTTACCCACAACAAGTGTTTTGCCTACTGAGTCATCTCTGGCCCCACACACTTGCTGTATGGCTCATTCAGTTATCGTGGTAGGAAGTGAGAGAAATTCAACCGAAACTTGCTTTTATAGAAAAGGAACTTAAATGACTTGTGAGAATGGTGAGTCTTACGATGGAGCAATTATCACATGAGAGCTGTGGCAGTGGCTTTAAGTTACCCTGTACAGAGGGGTAAAAGTAGGGAGAGAAAGTCACCGAGTCATCTCCCCAGAGAAGTATTTTATCCTTGTACTTTATTGTTATTGTAAAATGCTGAAAGATAAGAACTATGTTTTTCTCTTCAATGTCTCCTTTTCTTGATATAAACTTCTATTAATAATGTAAACCATCTCCATAGTTTTATATTTCCAAACATAAAACAGGGAATATTCAGAGAAGTGGAGTTTCCATCTTGTCTCACAGATTTTATTCTCTCTCTCTCTCTCTCTCTCTCTCTCTCTCTCTCTCTCTCTAGGTAGTTACTGACCCATTTTTAAGATTAACTGCTACTATATACTTAGTTGTGTATACATATATTTGTATGCATAACTGCATGTGTGTGTTTGTATGTGTGTGTGTGTGTTGAACATATATTCATATAACACAACTATATTGGACATTGTACAATGTTAATTTATATGCCTAGACTATTTGCATTTAATTTATTTTTCTTTATTAAGTATTACAGTGGTAATATAAATATATTTCTTGATCCTTCTCCCACAAATACATGTAATAAGGAGTACTGGATTCAGTTCTACACAGTGTTTGTTATAAATTCTTTAGTGTTTGTTTTTGAGACAAGATCTCACTATGTAGTCTTAGCTGTGCTTGAACTAACAAATATCTACCTGTGTTCGGCCCCAGCCTGCTAGGATTGGAAGTATGTATCACCATACATAGATAAATTATCTTTTATATATTCTCTACTATGCCATTTCTAGTCAATACTATCAGAATATAAAGCAGCATGGAAAGCTTACTTTTTCCACTATCACCAGAATAATGTTGATATCTGCTCAAGAAAACTGATTGTTTTTCCAAAATGACCTTGCTTATGGGCATAGTTATTTGACAACTTCCGAACTTGATTAATAATCACAATGAAATGTTTAACTCCACAGTTCTTGCTTATCATATACAATTATCCATTTTTTCTAAGCATGACATTTATCTCTCTTACCTGGAATGGCTTTACTCCCATGTATTAAAGGTAGCTTAGTACTTTGCTTAAGATCTCTGCCAAGTAAGTTAATGTGATCTGCCCTTTCAGAGATGTAGCTGCATGATTTTCCTTGATACTATTAGCATATTGTGTGCTTGTTAACCTTAGCCATTGCTCCAAGATGTTAAACTTCCACTGCCTTCTTCTCAGATCCAAGCTCCTCTGGGGCAAGAAAGCCATTCTATTTTAAACTTTAACCCTTAACAATCTACTTTCCAACCTGGTAGATGTATGTACCATTGCTGTGGGTTCAGCTGACAAATTGTGTCTCTTCTATCTTCTCCTCTACTCAACATTATGTGCAAATGCAAATGAGATGTGAGATATGATATTTTCAGGAAAATGTGTAGCTATGTACATGACTTACCACCAGTGCCCTGTGGTTACTATAATTGTTCACTTATATAAAATGGATGTGAAATGGAGCAGGGGAGCTACAACAATAACAGCACATTTTTTCAGAGACTGAGATTTTTTTTTTAATCTTCTTTTTCTTAGCCTGCAGCTAAGTATTCTTTCTAGGTCACTGGGCCATGCATTCAGAAGCATTTTCATTCCTTGAATTGAAAATGAATGTGGGACTTTTCCTTTTGTGTTTATAAGAATAAAGATTATTTCCTTAAAAAGCTCCCTTGAGATTATAGAATCCTGACTATGCTTTCAAATATTTAAAAAAAAAAACTAAGAAAACAAATTAGATTCTTAATGAAGCGAAATTCATGTATACTTTAATAAGACTTTTTTAATTATTTAAAAACCAATTGCTCTGTTTTGTATAAATGTTTATTCTATTATTCAAGAAATTTTATCACTACATTCATAAAAGTGTTGCATTAAATTTCTCTACTTTGAAATTTATTTCAATATAAACACACTCTATAGAAAAATATGATACTTTATGAGATAATGTAATGGTGAAAGTGAATAATATGCTTTTATTGCAAAAGAATTGAAGAAAAATATTTTCCTGAAAATACAGAGAGCAATTTCTCCCAAAGAACCCATATTTTACTCAGCACTATATTTGATAAATTCCTTATGTTAAAAAATTAACCAAAATAAGAGTTCTTAGTTTTTAAAAAAAGGCAGTTTGTGTAATTTGATATTATCTTTATTTTATTGATAGTAAGAAAATCTTCATTTTTACATTGAATTAAAAATTAATGTCATTAGAATATTTTCTTTCAACATTCTTTTTTGAGATAGCCTCTGGATGTAAATTATGATTCATTTTCTGAAATTTCCAAAAGAAAGATGGCATGCCATCATAATGATGTTAGCAGTACACTTATTTTGCAATTAATAGATAATGGTATTGTGAAAGATAGTGTTATTTGTCAACTTAACAAAATCTAGAGTCATTTGGGTCTCTAGAATGCCCGTAGAGGATTGTTCTAATTGTGTTTTAATTGATAGGGGAAAACACATCTTTACTGATGGTGGAAATATTCCTTTGGTTGAAACATGCTGAACTAACTAAAATAAGAAGAGGAGCTAAGCACCAGGACGCCTCCACCTATCTCATTTTGCTTCTTCACTGTGGGTATGTGTGGCTAACTCTCAGAATCCCTGCTGTTCTGCCTTTCCTGCCATAACACACTATAAACTGGAACTGTGGACCATCATTAGCCCCTTATCCTTTAAGTTGCTTTTATTTTCAAGTTTTTATTAGATATTTTCTTCATTTACATTTCAAATTCTATCCTGGAAGTCCCCTATACCCTCCCCCTGCTGTGCTACCCTACCGACCCACTCCCACTTCTTGACCCTGGCATTCCCCTGTACTGGGGCATATAAAGTTTGTAAGACCAAGGGGCCTCTCTTCCCAATGATGGTCAACTAGGCCATCTTCTGCTACATATGCAGCTAGAGACATGAGCTCTGGGGCTTCTGGTTAGTTCATATTTTTGTTCCTCCTATAAGGTTGCAGACCCCTTCAGCTCCTTGGGTAATTTCTCTAGCTCCTCCATTGGGGCCCCGTGTTCCATCCAATAGATGACTGTGAGCATCCATTTCTGTATTTTCCAGGCACTGGCATAACCTCACACGAGAAAGGTATATCAGGGTCCTTTCAGCAAAACCTTGCTGGCATTTGCAATAGTGTCTGCGTTTGGTGGCTGATTACAGGATGGATCCCCAGGTGCAGCAGTCTCTGGATGGTCCATCCTTTCATCTCAGCTCCAAATTTTGTCTCTGTAACTTCTTCAATAGATGGGTAATTTGTTCCCTATTCTAAGGAGGAATGAAGTATCCACATGTTGGTCTTTCTTCTTCTTGAATTTCATGTGTTTTGCAAATTATATCTTGGGTAAGTTTCTGGGCTAATATCCACTTATCAGTGAGTGCATATCAAGTGTCTTCTTTTGTGATTGGATTACCTCACTAAGGATGATATCCTCCAGATACATCCATTTGCCCAAGAGTTTCATAAATTCATTGTTTTTAATAGCTGGGTAGTACTCCACTGTGTAAATGTACCACATTTTCTGTATCCGTTTCTGACAGAATATTTCATCACAACAACAGGCAAAGAAGCTAAGCCAGAAACACATGTAGCTTGCTGTATATGGTGTTTCTATAGATTGCTGTTTTCTGAGTCCTTTTCAGGTTTCATTTATATCCTGTGATGTCTTCCTTCGCATTTACTCTTCCATATCTCCTCAGTACTGCTAGCTTTTTTTCCCCAAAGAGTCTAACTGACAGAAGCTAAATATGAGTTCCTCTTCTCTGATGTCTTGGCATGTGGGATCAGTGAGCAGAATGGAAGGAGATCAAGGTGAAAGTGGAGTGGAATCAACTTTTATTCTTCTGGCATTCTCCCTGACAAATGCCCATGACCTGATTGCCAATTCAATAAAGCCTGTGACACATCACAAGTGCTTCCCTACATACAAAGGTCTCTTCAAAGTTGGGCAACAATGACTTCCCTGCTTAGTCCTGGGAAAAAACTCTTGAGTTATCAACTCTAACCTATTGTACCAGCTCTTTACAAATTATTTTCAAACAGTTTTCACCTTTGGAAACAGTCATCTATAAAGATCTCTTAAAACAACCAATTTGAATGAACCATCTGTTTCCAAACAGGACCTTAACCAAGACATGCACTTTTCTACACATTGTCCATAAACACCATCACACGGTCCTTTAATTTTTATGGATATTTATTAGTGTTCATACATATGGCATCTGAATAGACATCTCATAATGCATTTGCTGAGGCCTCTACTGCAAGTGAAAATGAGAGCTAGCCCTGCAAAATAAACTATGTCTGCATTCACTTTGTAGCCTATAAAATTTATTCAGATGCATGGCGTCTCACTCCGAGTCACATTTCTCATCTTTAGAACACAATCATAATTAGCTTGTCTCTGTTTGCCCTACCTAACACATCTTATAAACTACAAATTGGAATGTAAGAGCCTAAAAGCACACTAACAGCAAGATTAAATGACAGATGACAGCCCAACAACACAAAAGGTGACAGAAAATATAAATAGAAGACATAAGCCTTAAAAAACACAGCTGTCTAGAGCAAAAGTAAAAATAAACATTTGCAGACACCTTGGTAGGCTTTGGGGCATCATTATCTCTCATCCAGATGATAAACTCATGTGTGGATTAGTGATCCCCAGGTGCATATATTATGCCTGTGTATTCAGGAAGACACAAAATATATCAAGAAAAATCTTGTCAGTGATAATTTAATTTTGGTTAAAAACTATTTGTAACTTGGTGAAGCAGTATTTAGTTTTCTGAGGGATGGTATACATTTTTTTTTACTGGAATTTTATATGAATTCCACATGAAAAGTGAAAAGTCCTTAACTGTTTACATTTATTCTTCTATTTATTTTCTCTGTCCACTCCTGATTTAAATGTTGATTGTTTCAATACATATGATACTATTCTTTCCAGCTGTTTGGCTTCTCAAATTCCTAACTTCTTGAATAATCTTGTTTTCCACGCCAACTTAGTAAAAGACCAAACCTTGTGATTACGAATGAATACAAACCAAACTAGCTTCTATATATTATGCTAACATTTTATGATCACTCATTTCTATATTCCAGCTCAGTCAACTTATGATAATAACTATTAAATTTTAATTCAGTCTTTTAAATCTCTCTCTTTAGTACATGTTCAACATCCATTTCTTTATCATTGTGAGTCTTAATTGTAGCCCCACTATAGACTGTTGTGGTGGTTTGAATAAGTAGGTCCCTATATGAACATATATTTGAATTCTTACTCACTAGGGAGTGGGACTCTTTGAAAGGACTAGAAGGATTATAAGGGGTGCACTTGTTAGTATAACTATGGCCTTGCTGGAAAGTGTCTCATGAAGGTGGGCTTTGAGGTTTCTAAAGCTCATGTCAGGACCAGTCTCCTTTCTCTCTCTCTCTCTCTCTCTCTCTCTCTCTCTCTCTCTCTCTCTCTCTCTCTCTGCTGTCCACAAATCAGGGTAGAAAACTCTCAGCTATTTCTCCAGCATCATGTCTTCTTGTGTGTCACCATGCTTCCTACCATGAAAAAGGACTAAGCCTCTGAAATTATAAGCATGCCCCGCAGTGAAATGTTTTCTTTTATAAGAGTTACATTGGTCATGGTGTCTCTTCACTGCAATAGAACAGTGGTTAAGACAACTGTGAATGCTCTGAAATTGTTATGTTACACCTCAATCTATAAAACTAATATGATTTCTCGTGTTTTCAAATATCTTTTTTGTTTGTTTGTTTTTCGAGACAGGGTTTCTCTGGCTGTTCTGGAACTCACTCTGTAGACCAGGCTGGCCTCAAACTCAGAAATCCACCTGCCTCTGCCTCCTGAGTGCTGGGATTAAAGGCGTGTGCCACCATGCCAAGGCTTCGTGTTTTCAAACATCTTAAACTTTGCTGAATTCACTGTTTGGAGAGGTAAGTGTTTCTGTCTGAAATGAACATTGAAAAATATGCTATCCTCTTAATTACCAAACATGTAAATTTCATGCTCAGAAAACAGTGCAAGGTATTTCATTAATAATGTCAATCAATATGAAGTTAGATATGACTTACAAGAATCATGAGACAGCATTATAATATTAAAGAAATAGAATTTCAGAAGATAATTATATTGTTTTTAAATGACATTATACAACCTTAATTTCACTATTAACATCATATTCATGCTTATCATTATGATTCTTGTTAATCTTTACATGTTGCCTAGATTAGTTATCAAAACAAATCTGTCAATTTAGATAGAAAATTGCACTCACAAGAAAACTAGTAGAAAAAGAGCAAAAGTGAGCTGCTTCAAGAAGATGCTATAACAGAGAAACTTAGGACTCACAGAATCAGGCAATACCTACCCCAACTGTGAAAAGACATTGTGTATGTAAGTAGGATTATAAATTCAATTTCTCTTTTTAATTTAGGGAGATTCTTCCAAAAATGTGCGTTCTCTTGATGGACAGACCAGAGTTGCATAAGTATGTGCATGGTAGCCATGCTTCATACCCAGTCTGGACATGCGTATGTTCTCTTCTCAGCTTTTAAAGATGCTGTTGGCTGCTCCTCTCCCAGAACCTTGGCTAACTTCTAGCACATGACATAATCAAACACAGATGCGAATGAAGTGTTCCTCATTAGTAGGTCTGACGGGATCAATCACTGCCTGTTGACTCTTCCAAGGGAATTAAAATGTGCACTTACAAAACAAGCATTTGCAGAGCAGAGAAAAATTCTTGTTATGCACAATGGATGTAAAGCTGAAATGAGAAAGAGTAGACAGAGAAGTCTGACTGCATTCACAAAATCATGAAGCTTCTCTCAAGGGATAAAAAGGTTTTAAATGATAAAAGTCTATAATTCATTCTTAATAATTGCCACCAAGAAGGTCTTCAAACAAATGTGCTTTCTAGTCAGTAAATCACTGCAAGAAATACGGTACACAGGCCTGTGGAGTTCCATATTGAGTTATGAAGGCAGCAGCATATGGAATCGTTGGCTGGAGTTTCAAAGGCTACAGAGAGCGAGAGAGTGACAGCCTGCTTCCACTAAGATGAGGTTCCTGGATTCTGTCTGCGATTTAGATGTAATTCCTAATGTGTATTTTCTCTGAAACTGACAATGAGGGATTACACATCACAATAAAGGGAACATTATTTTTCTCTAGGTTTTGATGACCTCAAAAGTTTATCTAGAATGATTATTCTAATATAAGCATTTAATAGCTCTCAGAAATCAATGCAAGGAGAAATTCACACTGAGTAAAAATTGCTATCATGTTTATCCTTATGTTTTTTATCACAGGTTTTACTGTTAATCATTATAAAATATTTCTATCTGGATAAGAATTTTGGTTGATATTTTATCTTCAATTTGTCATATGCTGTGATGATTAGCTTTTCTGGAGCAACTTTATTTTTTCATCTAGCATCTTTTGTGTATTTCTGGCTAACAAGGACTTTATTGTTGACTAAACAGAAGTCATTTCCTAATGTTACCTCTCTCTAACAGTCCTCACAGTTGACTTGCTACCTGTTTTGGCTTGCTGTCTTTGTCTTATGTTTTGATAACAAAACACTTGTTGCTGGGAGATTTATAAAGACATATGCTGATATACCAATGCCTTTAATTTTATTTTATTTACTTGTATGTAGATTGCTCTATGTGCAGATGCAGATTCAGATTCCTGTGCTGGGTACTTTTAGCCTAAAGCACTCTCCTTGAAATTTTTTTATGCGGTTATATTACAACCAATATTTATCCCTATTGTCTGCTTATCTCAAAAGTTCTTATAAATCCTTCATTTTAAAAAAATAATAATTACATTTCATACATCAGTACAACTATTTTTATCTCATCTATCTTTCATGACATCCTCAAACTCACTCCAAGGCCCATCACCTTACTTTCCTTCCAAATTAATATTGTATTATTATATATTATTACTGTTATACTATCTATTATTAGTCCGCTAAGCCAACGGAGTGCTAGCCATATGCAGTGAAGTGATTTGTATAGCTGCCAAGAAGTTTCCAAAAGTTAACATTTCACAGCTCTTTTCCTCATTTTCAAAATAATGCAGCCTATTTTCATATCCCTTGGTTCCCCATCATAACTGAACAGTAAGACTGTATTGCTGAAAACACCATCCATTTTGATTTTAAGACATCAACAAATCAATCTCAACTTTACAGGAACCTTTTTCCTGCTGGCTAGCTTTCATAGTTCTGGAAGTTACCGTGCAGATTGCTTCGGGGGGCAGGAAAGACATTACTAGTCTTATCCAGCACCAAATGTAGCTTGCTACACCTGCCTGCTAGGCAAGCTGTAGTCATGTGTAATAGTTGAGTGATGGTTTGGGGATAACAACTACTTTCTGGCTGGATGTAAGCCTGTTCCACCGAAGGGATTTCATACCTAGTACTGTAGACCTTGTCAAAGCCTATGAGTGGAGATTTTGTAGGCCCAATGGAAGAACCTCCTGGTGATTTGACAAAGGATCCTGTTGCAAAACTACTTTCTTCATCCTTATAAACACTACATTCTAGATTTCATTTTTATGATAGTAAATCAGTGTTAATCTTATCAAATTTGCAGAATATTTTGTTGTTTTTCTCAATTTGTCTTTAAGACCTTTATCTTTTTACATTTGCACATTTCCCTGTGTATCTACTTTTTAAAAAAATTATTAATTTATTTATTTGCTTTATATATGAAAATTAGCTCCCCCTCCTCCCACTACTCCCTCACACAGATCCTTACTCCATTCCCCCTCCCCTTCTCCTGTGAGAAGAGGAAGCCTCCTTCCCCCGGCACATCACCTCACTGCAGGTCTAGATTCATCCTCTCCCACTTAGGCCAGACAAGGCTGCTGCCCAGCTTGGGGAACAAGATCCACAGGCAAACAACAGGTTCAAGGACAGCCCCATCTTCAATTTTGGGGGGAATCTGTATGAACACCAAGCTGCCCTTCTGCTACACATGTGCAGGGGGCCTAGGTCCAGGCCATGCTTATTCTTTGGTTGATAGTTCAGTCTCTGGAAGTGCTGAGTTGTCCAAGCTGGTTGATTCTGTTGGTCTTTATGTTGATTACTTGCCCTCATAAGGTCTCTCACTCTTTCCCCCAACTCTTCAACAAGACTTCCTGAGATCCATCTAAACTTTGTCTGTGGGTCCCTGTATCTGTTTCCATTGGCTGCTGGATGGAGTTTCTCAGAAGAGAGTTATGGTAGAGTCCTGTCTGCAAGCATAAAAAGAGTATAATTAATAGTGTCAGGGGTTGGTTATGACACATGTGGTGGATCACTGTTTTGGCTAGTCATTGGTTGGTCATTCCCTCCATCTCTGCTCTGTTTTTGTCCCTGCACATTTGTAGGTAGAAAAAAATTGAGTCAAAGATTTTGTTGGTGGACTGCTGTCTTTATCCATCCTCTTGGAGTCCTGCCTGGCTAGAGGGAAGGGCCAGCTTAGGATCCATATCCCTCACTGCTAGGAGTCTTAGCTCTAACAGCCCCTATAGCAAGCACACTAGCAAGTCCTAGAGATAACCGCCCCCTCGCCACTGATTTCTGTTCTCTCTCCCCTGTTCTCCCTACACCTAATCCCTGCCCCACTTCCCCTCACCTTCCTCTCCCACCCAGTTTCCTGTCTTCACCCCCCTTCCAACTCTATTTTATTTCCACTTCTGAGAAGGAATCAATCATTCTCCCTTGGACCCTTTTTGTTACTTGGCTTCCTTGCTTCTATGGTTTGTAGCATGTATTTTATGTATCCTATATTTTATGGATAATATCCACTTATAAGTGTGTATATACCATGAATGTCCATGAATAATTTTCTTTTGTAATTTTCTACATGTCATAAGATAAGGTAGAAATTTAAAGTGCTGGATTAAAGCAACAATTTTAACACTTACAATAAGATTTGAGAGCAATGGATCCACTAGTGACATCATTCTAGAACTGAATTTTAACACTCTTTAAATAACACTGGCCTTGATATTATATTGTACATTGAAGTGCCTTCAGTATATATATTAATTTAAGAATGATTACTTAAGTTAACTCAGTCATTTAGGAATAATTTTCTCATCCTATGACAGATGGATGAATTGTGGATTAGATAGGTGAGTAGATGTATTGGTTGGTGGAAGCTTATTTGAAGGGTAGCTAGAATATTAATAAGAAAAATAAGTTATTTTTTAAAGTGACCTTGATTCTCTCCTTTTCCATGTACTTGGAAACATTTAATGTACAAAAAGAGGGCATGTTCCTGCTCTGACTCTGGGTTCATCTTGCTTCCTTTAGCCAGAGTACAAGGTTAGCAAAAACAAAATGTCAAGATTTGAAATATCTACAGGCTAGTCTTGCTTTCTTTTTTTTTTTTCCAATTTTTTTATTAGATATTTTCTTAATTTACATTTCAAATGCTATTCCAAAAGTCCCCTCCCCCCTTCCCCCTCCCTGCTCCCCTGTCCACCCACTCCCACTTCTTGGCCCTGGCATTCCCCTGTATTGGGGCATATAAAGATTGCAGTACCAAGGGGCCTCTCTTCCCAACGATGGCCAACTAGGCCATCTTCTGCGACATATGGAGCTAGAGACACGAGTTCTGGGGGTTCTGGTTAGTTCATATTGTTGATCCTCTTCTAGGGCTGCAGACCCCTTCAGCTCCTGGGGTTCTATCTCTAGCTTCTCCATTGTGGGCCCTGTGTTCCCTCTTATAGATGATTATGAGCATCCACTTCTGTACGAGACAGCTATTTCAGGGTCCCTTAGATAGGCACTAGCTGTCCTATGCCATAGAGTCTGAGTTTAATGACTGATTATGAGATGGATCCCCCGTGGTGGGGTAGTCTCTGTATGGTCCATCCTTTCATCTTAGCTCTAAACTTTGTCTCTGTAACTCCTTTCGTGGATATTTTGTTTCCTCTTCACAGGAGGAATGAAGTATCCACGAGTCTTCCTTCTTGATGTTCTTGTGTTTTGCAAATTGTATCTTGGAGATTCTAAGTTTCTGGGCTAATATCCATTTATCAGTGAGTGCATATCCAATGACTTCTTTTGTGATTGGGTTACCTCACTAAGGATTATATCCTCCAGATACATCCATTTGCTCAAGAATTTCATAAATTCATTTTTTTAAAATAGCAGAATAGTATTCCATTGTGTAGATGTACCACATTTTCTGTATCCATTCCTCTGTTGAGGGACATCTGGGTTCTTTCCAACTTCTGGCTATTATAAATAAGGCTGCTATGAACATAGTGGAACATGTGTCCTTTTTACCAGTTGGAACATCTTCTGGGTATATTCCTAGGAGAGGTATTGCTGGATCCTCTGGTAGTACTATGTCCAATTTTCTGAGATAATGCCAGACTGAATTCCAGAGTGGTTGTACAAGCTTGCAATCCCACCAGCAATGGAGGAGTATTCCTCTTTCTCCACATCCTTGCCAGCATCTACTGTCCCCTGAATTTTTTATCTTAGCCATTCTGACTGGTGTGAGGTGGAATCTCAGGGTTGTTTAGATTTGCCTTTCCCTGATGATTAAGGATGTTGAACATTTTTTCAGATGTTTCTCAGCCATTCGGAATTCCTCAGTTGAGAATTCTTTGTTTAGCTCTGTACCCCATTTTTTAATGGGGTTATTCGTTTTTCTGGAGTCTAGTTTCTTTAGCTCTTTGTAGATGTTGTATATTAATCGCCTATCAGATTTAGGATTGGTAAAAATCCTTTCCCCATCTGTTGGTGGCCTTTTTGTCTTGCTGACTGTTTCTTTTGCCTTACAGAAGCTTTGCAATTTCATAAGGTCCCATTTGTCAATTCTTGATCTGAACGCACAGGCCATTGCTGTTCTGTTTAGGAATCTTTCCCATGTGCCCATATCTTCGAAGGTTTTCCCAACTTTCTCCTCTATAAATTTCAGTGTCTCTGGTTTTATGTGGAGGTCTTTGATCCACTTAGACTTAAGCTTTGTACAAGGGGATAAGAATGGGTCAATTCACATTCTTCTACATGATAACCGCCAGTTGTGCAGCACCATTTGTTGAAAATGCTGTCCTTTTTCCACTGGATGGTTTTAGCTCCCTTGTCAAAGATCAAGTGACCATAGGTGTGTGTGTGGGTTCATTTCTGGGTCTTCCATTCTATTCCATTGATCTATCTGTCTATTGCTTGTACAGCTTGTATAGCTGTATGCATGCTAAGGATGCACAGGGATTGGCTACTGGGAGAAAGACACATGGGATTCAACAATGGTGTCACAACTCACATTTGATAGTATTCAAAACCAGGAAAGTAGACTGGTTCTTAACTGAGCAATGATCTACAGAGTTTTAAACCATGAGCTGCCTGCAGAGTGAAATGCCCAAAGTATTCATCATAACAACAGGGAAATACACACACACATACTCACACATACTCTCTCTCTCTCTCTCTCTCTCTCTCTCTCTCTCTTGCTCTCTTTCACACACACAAGAGAGAGAGAGAGAGAGAGAGAGAGAGAGAGAGAAAGAGAAAGAAACAAAAAATAAACAAAACAAAACTATCCAACCAACCAAAAAACAAACTAAAAGTCATTTTATTGTGGAACAGAAGTGAGGTTTTGTACCTGTTTGTTACAGAGACAGTTACGTAGTTGTCAAGTTATTTTTTTTTTCTATCATGTTCTCTTCACCTTCAAACTCATTTTGACAGAGAAAATGCATGGATAAATTTAGAGACATGCAAACAGTTTAAAACAAAAGCTGTGTAACTATAAGAACATAAGCCAGTATGAATTCTTCCAAATTTCTATAGACATTTAGAATGGATAGTAGAATTACTTAAAGGCACACAAAGTTTATTTATAGCTTGTCAATAGACAACATGCACAGAACATAAAAAATTGCCTTTATTTAATTGTTCAATGTTTCTATTTTATGCTATCTTTCTAAGTTCATCATACTCATTTTTGTAAGTTCAGCTTTCTTATTGATCTAATCCTATTATTTCTGTTTTAATCTGAAGTATGACCTCATTTTCAGATGACTATTTCTCCTTTTAAGTTGCTTGTTTTCTATCTCTTCAGTCTTCCCATATCTATGTTCTTCTTTACGGACAGCTGGCTATCACTTTTGTGTCAACAATACAAGATAACAATTTACCTCTCTATGTATCCTTCAATGTACATCATTATATGTTCCTCTATAATTCATTGACTTTGAAGATCTCATTAATATAAATCACTAAAAATAATTTTCCCTATTATGTGGATTTTTTTTCTGCCTGAATTTACTTACTGTTTTGGCTCAACAATTACATTTCATAGCATGACTAAAAAACATATCATTTCTCTACTAATTTTCACCCCAAACAATACAATCTTGCTCTTTAGACAACATCAAACAAATTTATCCACAGGTCTAAGATTATTTCTTTTAAATCTGTGACACATTCATCACATCAAAACCATCAAAACTTCTTTCTTCATGTCCCTATCTGTGCTCCACTTGATAGAAAACTCTAATGAATCCAATGTGGTAGTGGTTTTAGTAAGGATGGTCAAATGGTTTGTCACTAGGAAGTGAAACCATTGAAAAAGATTTAAAAGACTAGGAGTTGTGGCATTGTTGGATGAAGTGTGTCACTAAGGGTGGGCCTTAAGAAGCCCACACCAGGCCAAAAACCTCCCTCTCTCTCTCTCTCTCTCTCTCTCTCTCTCTCTCTCTCTCAGCATGTAGTTCTCAGCTACTGTTGCAGAGCCATATATCCTACCATGCTCCCTGCCATGGTGGCAGTGGACTAAGTATCTGAAACTATAAGAACTTGCCCAATTAAATATTTTCCATAATTAAAGTTCCTTTGGTCATGGTGTCTCTTCACAGCAATAAAACAGTGACTAATAAAAATGTTCTTGGTTTTTTCCTCTGAATTTATATAATAACTGGGTCTTCCCAAGACTACTTCCCTTCTATCTTATTTTATTTTTAATAGGGAATGATCTTATCTTTCCTTACTTTTATTATGATAGGATCCCCTCTTATCCCTTAAGCTCACTGTGACTTTCCCATTGAGAGAGCCCTTGCTTTCACCTGTATCAAATTAATTTCCCTGACATTATTAGATGGTCTTTCTACATGCTCTTCTCTACCATTATTCTATATTGTCATAGACAAAGGTATACACACACACACACACACACACACACACACACACACATATACACACACTCTATCCTCTATTACAGAAATTTACTATAGAATAATTGAAAGTCACTGTTTAGTGCTGTTTCTTTCTTCTTTCTTTTACTTTTGCAAGTCTTAAAAATGCAGCTTTGCCCAAAAATGTCCTATTGCAGTTATATAGTGGGAGGATTCATATCGATACCTTTATTCTTTTCAATTTTATAGTTGTTATCCTGGGCAAAAGTTTATGAGATTTATTGATTTTTTTTTTTAAGAACCAGATGTCAGGCTTTTCATTTTCTGTGTTTTCTTTACATTTCATGATTTTTGTTCTCTAACTTTATGTGATTGGGGAGGGGGTGTTTTTATTTTGTTTTTTGTTTTTTTTTTTTTTTTTTATTCGGTGACTGGTTGGTTTTTGTTTTTGTTTTGCTTTGTAATTTTTCTTTGTAAGTTGCTCTAGCTTTGGTTATTTTCCTCTTTGTTTAACTGCTAGTTTCCCTACACCACCACCATGATTTGCTAGTATGAACGAATAGCTTGTTGCCCTTTTCTTCTTTCCTAATGTATGAATCTAACATTTTGTGTTTTCTGTGAGATATTTTTGCTACATTCCACAGTTTTTCTTCTTTTTAATTGAATGCAGATTGTTTCATTATAAAATATATCCTGATTATAGAATCCCCTCCCTTCACACCCCCCAGTTCCTCCCCATCTGCCCTCACACCTGCATCTACTTCCTTTCTGTGTCTCAATCTAAAAGAACAGGCTTTTAATAGATACCAATCAAACATGGCAAAATAAATAAGACAAAGGAAAAGGTATCATATCAAAGTTCAACAGAAGGATAAGAGACCAATAAGCTGCCAAAGGGTCAGAGACCCCCTCATCCAAATAGACAATAGTCATAATAGATACAAAGCTAATAGCTATAATATATGTGTGCGGAACCTGGTGCAGACTCAAGTAGGCACTGTGCTTGCTACTTCAGTCGCTGTGAGCTCATGTGTGCCTTGCTCGGTTGATTCAGAGGGCCTCCTTCTCCTTGTGTGCTCAGTGCCCCCTGAGCCTTACAATCTTTCTGCCTTCTCTTCCATGAGAGTCCCTGAGCTCTGAGGGAAGGGATTTGATGGAAACCACAAAGTCTGTCTCTTGTAATGTCTAACTGTGGGTCTCTGCATCTGTTTCAAACTACTACCTGAAGAAGACTCTCTGATGATGACTGGTGATAAGGCACTGATTCTTTGGAATATATATATATATATATATATATATATATATATATATATATATATATATATATATATTTGATCTCTGAGCTATTAGTCTCTGGTTCTTGGTTATTCAAGCTGTGTTAGGCATAGAGTCTCTCTCATGGAGTGGTCCTTAGATCAAATCAGATATATGTTGGCTTCTTCCACACTTTCTGAAGCATTGCCCTATCACATTTTTCAGGCAGAACAGATTTTAGATAAAGGGTTTTGTAGCTGGGTCAGTGTCCATGTTTCTCTTTCAGTAACTTGCAGATTATCTTTCTGTACCAAAGAGACTAGAATGCAAATGTGAGGGCTCCATAGAGGCACCAGCTAAACTTCTCCATCTTCAATGAGTTTTGTGGGTGTTGTCTTCAGCGATGAGACCTTACTGTCAGTTTGTTGAGAGCAACCTTGTCTTAGCATCAGCTTGGTTGGTTTGGGATTTCCATAGACCGCTGCCTTGATCAACAACTCAACAGAATGCAACCTAGTTCTGCCACTGGAAGCCTTGCCTGGCTATAAGGGATGGCCAGTTGATGCTCCATATTCCCCATTAATAGGAGTCTTCATTAGTATCACTCTCATAGATTCCAAAATGTTTCTACTGTGCTAAATTTCAACACCAAACTCAAGTATTCTCCTCCCCAATTCAAGGCATCTTTACCCACATTTTCTGCTTTCCCCATATCCCTGTCCTGATACCACCACACATATCTGTTCCCACCCATACCCAGTCGGCCCACAAACTTTATTCTATTTTCTCCACCCAAGGAGATCCCTGGTAGACTCTGGGTCTACAGATTGTAGCTTGGTTATTATTTACTTAATGGCTAATATCCCCTTTAAGTGAACATATAACATATGTATCTTTTGGGGTCTGATTTATCTTCCTAAAGATATCTTTTTCTGGATTCATCAATTGCCTGCAAATTTCACAATGTCATTTTTTAAAAGAAAACATCTGGGGTTTGTTTTGTACATGGACATCTATGTTGCTTTCAGTTTCTGGATACAGTGAATAAAACCTCAGTAATCGGGGTTAAGGAAGTTTCCTTGCAATTGGATTCAGCATCCTTTATGTACATGCTCAATCAAGGCTCGTGCCTCTAGCTGCATATATAGAAGATGATGGCCTAGTTGGCCATCAGTGGGAAGAGAGGCCCCTTGGTTATGCAGACTTTATATGCCCCAATACAGGGGAACGCCGGGGCCAAGGGGTGGGAGCGGGTGGGTAGGGGAGCAGGGCCGGGAGGGGGGAGGATATAGGGAACTTTCTGGATAACACTTGAAATGTAAATGAAGA
>LR749581.1:340962-472033 GCA_902729485.2 Mus minutoides
GTGTAACTCAATCTTGAAGTAGAGTGATTCTCAACTTTCAAAAGGAATGGACACATTGATTTCCATAATGGCTGTATAAGTTTTTACACCTACCAACAATGGGGAGTGCACCCTTGTTTCATATCCACAGTAGCACCTGTCATTTATTATTGATTTTAGCTATTCTGACAGGTAACAGATGGAATCTCACAGCCATTTTCCTTTGCATTTCCCTGATGGTTAAGAACATTTAACTCTTTTTCAGTGACTCTCAGCCATTTGCAATTCTACGGTTGAGAATTCTGTTTAGATATGTAGTCTGTTTTTAGTTGAATTATTTGTCTTTCTTTTATATCTAGTTTCTTGAGGTTTTTATACATTTTGTGCATTAGTCCATTATGGACGTGGACTGGATAAAAACCTTTTTTGGTTCTGTAAGCTGCTGCTTTGTCTACTTGATGATGGCCTTTGTCTTACAGAAGCTTTTCTGTTTGATGAGCCTCCATTTACTAATTGTTGATCTGTGCTCTAGGTTTTCTGTTTAGAAAGTTCTCTCCTGTGCCAATGCACTCAACACGATTCACCACTTTCTCATCTATGAAGTTTATTTTGTCTATTTTTATGTTGATATCTTTGATCTATTTAGAGTTGAGTTTTGATCAGGGTGACAAATAGAATACTATTTGTATTCCTCTATATGCAGATATCCAATTTGATCAGCACCTGAAAATGTCTTTCTTCCAGTGTGTATTTCTTATATTTTTGTCAAAGGCTAGGTGTTCATTTATGTGTGGTTTTATTTCTGTGTCTTTGATTTGATTCCATTGATCAATATGTCTGTTTTTATGCCAATACCATCCTGTATTTATACCTACAGCTCTGTAATACAACTTGAAACCATGTATAGTGATACCTTCAACAGTTTATTATTCAGAATTGCTTTAGCTATCCTTTTTTCATATAATGTTAAGAATTGCTCTTTCAAGGTCTATAAAAAACTATGTTGAAATTTTGATGGGAATTGCAGTGAGCTGAGAAGAGAAACAGGGATGGCAATCAGGTGTGCTGTGTGAGAGGGCTGAGAGTAATAATGAAAATCAGTGCTAGGGGGACATCTCCGGTGACTACTAGAAGCCTGGGACAGGAAGGATACAGGGAGTCTTTGGGGTGATCCTAGATGAGAATACTAAGAGAGATTGATATAGAGACTGAACTAGTGAACTCCTGTAGCAAGACAGGACTCGCAAAGGAGGGAGAGAGACACCACTCCATTCACAAAACCTTCAACACAAAGTTTGTTCTACCTGCAAGACATGCAGGGATAAAGATGGAGCAGAGACTGTGGGAACAACCAACCAATGACTGTCCCAACTTGAGACCCATCCTATGTGAGAAAGCCAACCCCTGACACTATTTATGATACTCTGCTATGCTTGCATACAGGAATATAGCATGACTCCTGAGAGGCTTCATCCAGCTACAGATGGAGACAGATGCAGAGACCCATAGACATATATCCGGCAGAGCACAGGGAATCTTCTGGAAGACTGGAAGATAGAAAAGAACAAGTAGGAGAAGTCAAAGATAGCACAAGAAGACCCACAGAGTCAACTAATCTGGGACCATGGAGACTCACAGAGCCCGAGCTAGCAACCAGAGAGCATGCAGGAGGTGGCCCTAAGCCCCCTACATATTTTTAACAAATGTGCAGCTTGGTCCTTTTGTGAGTTACATGACAAGTGGAGTGGGGACTGTCTCGTTCTCTGTTCCCTGCCATTGGATCCTCTTCCCTGCTCCTTGGACTGCCTGACTGGACCTCAGTGGGAGAGAATGTGTCTAGTTTTGCTGGGTCTAGATGACCCAGGGTGGAGTAGCACCCAAGTGGTCTCCTCTTCTTAGAGGAGTGATTTATAAGGGTGGGACTGGGAATAGAGGAGGGACAGGGGCTGTGATCAAGATGTAAAGTGAATAAAAAAGTGAAAAAAAAAAACCTTTGTGTTTTAGTTATGTTCAGACAATTTGTATTTAAAGTGATTATTTATATATTCAAATAAAACCAACATATTTACAATTATTTTTATTTTCTCCTCCTCTCTTCTACAAAGCAATAACTTTGTCATTAAGTTTACAAAGAAGTCAAGAGAAGATTTTCTTAATAGAAAATTTTTCTTAAGCACTTAAAATATTTTATTTTTTCAAAAAACATGACTTAAAAGCTTTATAGAAAACAGAACCATAAAAAATGATAAATGTCCTAAATTGTTATTTCGCTATCTTATGCATTTATGGTATGTATATATTTACTATATTATTATATATACCGTTATGACAGCTTAAGGAGAATGTGACTGTTAGGAATATCAAAATGATATATGATTACATCCACTTCACTAATGTTAATGCTATCAGAATTAAGTACATCATTGGTAGTTTTTTCTTCTCTGTAGCTCTGTCTCTCATTCTCTTTCTTCCTGGCTCTGTGTGTGTGCGTGCGTGTGTGTGTGTGTGTGTGTGTGTGTGTGTGTGTGTATTTGTGCACATGTGCGTGCTCATGTGTGACACTGTTCATGCGCATATGTGTTTGAATGTGTGCTCATTTTCCAGAGTCAGAATGCAGAGTCAGAATGCATGTAGTAGTTAGATAGGCAGAGGACTTGAGTCAGTTTTTACTGTTTTGTGTCCAAGTCATTCTTGTTGGTTGTACCTGGTCATCCATCCTACTTGGCACACAAGCCCCCAGAAACATCTGCCTCCCATCTTGTGATGCTAGATATTCAGTGACACATCAGGCTTTGTACTTAGGTTCTTGGGAAACAAATTCAGGTCACCAAATTTGCATGACAAGAACTTTCACCAATTTCTAATACTGACATTTTCAATACACTTCTTTTAGCTTAACTAATAATAATAATAATAATAATAATAATAATAATAATAGTTTATATTATCTTCATTAGTATATCTCAAAATGGTTTCCTTCTTTTAGTCTTTATTTTGATACATATAAATGTGTAACTTATTTTTCTTATGCTAGGAAAAGTGTATTTCATTGTTTCTTGTTAATATTGATAGACAAATGAAAAGACTTTTGTTTGACTGTGAAAGGAAATTGTTCTTTGTTTTACAGAAAAGTTTTCTGGTTACAGAGTTCAGTGTTCGTGTTCTGGGTTTGTTTTACTTTAACACATTAAATATGTCTCTCTATTTCTTTCCTGCTGCCATGGTTTTAAGAACGGGAATCTATTGTACTTCTTATCCTTGCTTAGTTTTAAGTAAGCTGTCCCCTTCATTATCCCTATGGTTTCGCTTGTGTTTTATTGTGTCATTAATTTAGTACAGTTTGAATATCATAGTGTGTTTGTGTGTGTGTGTGTGTGTGTGTGTGAGAGAGAGAGAGAGAGAGAGAGAGAGAGAGAGAGAGAGAGAGGATGCACACATAATTCTTTCTTACTAGCCACTGAGTTTCTTATGTATGGAGCCTGTTAATTTTATCACTAATTTTGAAAAATCCTCCAGCAGTAAAGCATTCTTCCTGTATATTCTATATTACTTCTCTTTCTTGGATTCCAACTACACATTAGAAATTGCTGCATCGTGTTTTCAACTGGGCATAGTAAGAGAGGTGAGAAGATCTCTGAGTTCAATGCCAGCCTGCCTGGTCTATAAAGTGAGTTCCAGACATTCAGGGCTATAGAGAGAAATCCTGTTTCATTGAAAGCAATCAAACAAACAAACAAAACACAACAAAAATGTTTTTCCCTTTGTAAACTGTTCTGCCAAATTTCTACTGGCATATTTTCAAGTCATCCATTTCTCCTTGGCCAAGTCTAATTTGTTGATGATCTCAGCAAAAGAAATTTTTAGTATTGTTAAAATGTTTTGATTCCTAACAGTTTCTTCTGATACTGTGTGTAAGTGTTTGTGTGTGTGTGTGTGTGTGTGTGTGTGTGTGTACAGATGTTAGAGGTTGACATTTAGCATCTATCTTCCTTAATACTTCACAATTTATCTTTTGAATAGGGTCTCTCACTAAACCTGAGTTCATGGATTTGTCTAAACTGGCCTGTCAGCAAGATTAAGGATCATCCTGCATCTGTGTCCCCAGGACCTGGCATTGTTTTAAAATGTGTGTTCTGTGTATTAAACTCAGGTCCCTGGTCAATTTGATATTTTCATAAACGTTTTTTATCTCTATATACAGCTACTATCTGTTTTTATGTTGTCTATTAGATTAAAGCCTTTACTATGTGATTCATAGGTATTTTAATTTTCTGAATCATAACCATAATATTTCACATCTCAATCTAATTCTAATGCTTTCCTTTATAGGCTACTTATTACAATATTTAGCATAGCAGGAGCTGTAATTTATGAAATGTTAGAAAATGAGAAGTGAGGCAAATAATCTCTTAGTGTAATATTTTATACTGCTCTGCCTGAGATTTCAGCTGTGTTTAATATTTCAGATGCAAGCAGCTTCCAGAGACTTCTCAACACATCTAGTTGTACTTTTGTATCCCCTGTTGTCTTGGGGATTTGCTGAGACAGCCTTTTAATGGAGTCTGTGTATTGCAATTCTTTCTGCTATGACAATTGTTAGCATAGTGAAGACTTGCTGGAATGCAGAGAAAGTTTGGAGCAGACAAAACACTCTATAATCAACTAGTACCCTTTGGGCCCTAAAATTGTTTTTACCTTTTTCTCTGACTTCTCCATAGATGACACTTGAAGACTTCAAGTACTAGACTTCTCCATGGCTTGTCCTGTGGACTCAGATAAAGCTCTGGTCAAGTCTAATCCCTTACAGAATGTGTCTTTGTGTAGAATTCTTTGGACATATTTCAAGATAGACTTCCCGTTACAATATCCAGAATTGTGTGTGTATATGTGTGTATGTGTGTGTATATGTGTGTGTATATGTGTGTGTATATGTGTGTGTATATGTGTGTGGGTTGTGCAGGTTTTTGGTTCTTCACTTAGAGAATCTAGTGATAAATGAGAACAATGTTTTCAAAGACATAATCACCATAGTGAGAAGTTCATTGCCACTCTCATGTCCAGGAGCTTCTCATAGTCATCCTCCACTGTTTTTAAGCTAATGAATAATTCAGAATTCTTGTAATTTGTTCCAATGCCTTTCACTCAAGGTAAGCTGATTTCCATGGAGAGTTTGTGTGGCTACCTCTCCCTTTGGATATGAGAATCCACTATTGCCTATCCCTCTGAATTTTGGTGTTCTGTTTGGTCTTACAACCTCAATTTTCTGAAAGTTCAAGCAAGTCATTTATTTTCTGTTTATTCTTCCTTTTCTTACTGTAAGGGCAGGAATGACAATTTTCAAGCTGTTTATACACCTGAGATAAAACTAGGAATCTCAAAATCCTTCTCTTCTCCCCTGTGAACTTTCCTTCAAAGCGATGGGCTTATGCATACTGAGGCTAGAAAAGGCAGACTTAAGGAAGGCAGGGTTAAACTAAGAACAGATCTTTGGTTAATCCATTTCTCCTCCTTCCCTGAGGTTCTGTTACTGGAATAAGTTTATTCTCTTGGAGTTCAACCTAATACTAATTTTGTGGGAAGCCCTGAGGTCCTTTTCCATAACTCTGTTGATATCCCCAACAGCACCTGCCAAGAGTGGTGTTAGTTAATGCAAGATCCTCTTGTTAAGTTCCCATGATCTATTTTTCTTTCCTCTGTTTTTCTCTTCATTCCCAAGACCTCCTCTTTCTCTTAAATGTATAGGCTGAGATATTTTAAAATAGTTTTTTTTAGTTATATTTAATATATTTTTCTCTGAATTTAAAATTATCATAACTAAGAATAATAGTTGTTTCAGAAGGTACTGCTTTCCTTTGATCCTCCTAAACCTCTATCTCTTATAATACTTCTGCATCTTCTTCTACTACAGTGAATCATAAGTCTCTCTCTCTCTCTCTCTCTCTCTCTCTCTCTGTGTGTGTGTGTGTGTGTGTGTGTGTGTGTGTGTGTTATAAATATTCCATTTCTGGTGGTGTTTATTCACTGACACATATTCTCTGTTCTTTGCCTAGTTATGAGCTTCTACATTAACATCCACTGAACCTCTCTGATCATGTCTGAGAGCTGTATAAATCAATTGGTAGAGAGACATGAGTTTAGAGAGTAGTTTGAAAGTATGCCCATGTAGCAGAACAATAGTAGTAGCTTCACCACTTAGGACTGTATGTTCTCTAATCATAGGCTCTAACCCCAGATTTACAGTATTCGTTCTATGTTTTTATCCTATGGAATATGCCTTAAATTCAATCCTAAGGCTGTTGGATGCCCCCATGATCATGCCACTACTACACGCAGGGCCATATCTTGCCAGGTCAGTCACTGTGGTAGATCATAGCATTTCTAGCTCGGTAACACTGTTGATGGCATCTCTTCTTTAGCAACCTGAATTTAGCCTTTCATTACTACATCAGCTAGCAATCCTGGCGATAGAGACTTTCGTTACCATGTAAGCCAGAAATCACGGGGGAAATTTCCTGGTCACACCAACTAGGATTTTCCATGTCCTATGACCACTGTGTGTGATGCCCTCTGCAATAAGTTTTAATCATGAAGGTCTTGTGTGAAACCAAATCAATGGCAATACTCTGGTGTGTTTTTTGTTGTTGTTGTTGGGGTTTTTTTTGTTGTTGTTGTTGTTGTTTTGTAATTTCTGAAACTTTTAGACCAACAATTCAAGGGGAATTACCTCATAATTGACCCTGGGATTTTTATTTAGCAACTTCTGGCTTCTAGTAAGATGATATCTGCATGGAAATTTGAAGAGAAAATGTATAGTACCACAATTGTTTGTAAAATTATTCTAATTTTTATATGGTAAGCAGGAATATAGATCTTTGCTTCACATTAAAGAGGAAAGAAAGGGGGCATGAGAATATGGCCAAACCCCAGATTTTGCCATTATATGGCTTTTGACAGAGTGATCTGCATTTATCAAATATTTTTTAAGTTCAGGAGAGATGGCTAAGTGGTTAAGAACACTTGATGTTCATTGGTGAGGACCTGAGTTTGAACCCCAGTACCTAGATAACAGTGTGACCGTGGTTTCACATGTACACCCTAAACCTCACTGCTGTGGTGGACAGTAGAAAGATCACTGGGGTTTGCTGGATGCACTATAGTGTGAAAACATGCCTTCTAGTTACAGGGAGTAACCCTTACGTAAAGAAGGAAGGCAGGGTGTGATATACAGATAATGCCCTTCACTCCCTTTTGGCCTCTCTATGTGTCTGTCCTTACATTAAATATTAGTTTAGCTACTATTATATTCTTATCATCATAACGGATGAATTATAACGCAAATTCCCCCTCTTACACTTGCAATAAAACTCTACAAAATAGCAATTGAAGTACATCTTTTCATAGTCTATAAGTGTTTCTAGAATTTATTTTTCTGGATCTAAGTCATGCTTAAAAGACTGGATCACCTTTAGGCCTGACATGCTTTGATTCAAAAAAAAAAAAAAAAAGGATCATGGAAACAACAAGGTATATGATGAAAATAACTATGAATTCTGTCGTAGGGAACCCATCCAGGAAACAGAACTCCTGAACCATCACTTAAAATATTTTAAAAGAAGAGTAAACCCACCAGCATATCATAAGATGACACTTTCTAAAAAAAAATTAATAATAATGTCACTAAAGAGAGCCATATAAATTCTCAATGTCCTTGGATTCAATTTGGCATTTACATGAAGCAATTTTTTATTATTCTACCCATGTAATAAACATTGATAAAACTTTGTATTTAAAAGGTACTAAACCTGATACTGTATGCCATAATTCTCAGTTTTATAGCCATTGAAAGAAAATACTATAGAGATTGAACATGACAGGTAGACAAATGGTAAAAGAGATGTTATTAAATCTTCTAATTCAGGGACAAAAGAGCTGCTGCTCCTAAAGCTCCTGCTGTCTCCATGGCTGAGCATCATATTCAATAGGGAGGATGCAGAATCAAGCTGTCTTTCTCTTTCCCTGTTCAAAAGCTTCTCTCAGAAGAGCATCTGGATAGCAAACAGGAGTCAGCAACAGTGGCACTACCTGGCAGAAACAGCCAGGCCTCAGCCTCAGCTAGAGTCAGCAGGAGGGACCAAGAGGAATATCAGGAGTTCTCAGCTGTGCCTTTCTCAGAAAACCGAAGACCAACAAGTTTTGCACAGCTGGCTCTATAAGCAAGCCTAGCCCAGCCCCTGATGATACTCCCTCCAAACATCAAGTATTCTCAGCACATGAGTCTGTATCAGCTGACATCACTCTGCCAATCGGCTGGAGTCCAAGGAAGTGGCAACAAAACAAAACAAAACAAACAAACAAACAAACAAACAAAAAACTCTGCAGCAAACCACCAGAAGGTTTTTTGTTTGTTTGTTTTGTTTTGTTTTGTTTTGTTTTTATGTGCTCCTTTCTATGGAGTCCGGACAAATGGAGCTCAACAACAAAATGCAAGTCAGACCAATCCATGTGTGTCATTAGCAAAGAATGTTTCATCACGTGTCTTTCCCCATGCTTGCTTTAGCAGAACATCCTTTCTCCTGTGTCTGCTTCAGTGAAACGTTCCTTCATGTGTTTGCCTTAACAAAACAGCATCCAACACAACAGAATTTCCAAAGAACCCTTAAGTTTCCACTTCACCAATCCTTCATTGCTCTAAGGATAAAGGAAGATTATCTTGTTTCCAGGTTGAAGTAACAATATGCCATTTATTATCCTTCCGATTTAGAGTTTTATTATCTTGCTTTTATTTATTGTGGTTGTAACGACATCTCATTCCAAATATAGTCTTCTGTTCCAAACAGTACATTGCCCACAATAGAAATCTGTAAACATTTTGAAAAAATAAAAGCTTGATGAGGGTGAAGTCTCTGTTGATATGGAACAGTAACAACAAGATTTTATGGAGAGGCCAATAACAAGAAATGGTCATAAAACAACTGAGCGACTTGGCATCGTGTCTGTAAAGCAAGAAGAGTGACACTGAATTCTTGATGCTTATTTCCATAGAGTTTTGCCAAACTATGCATGTGAAACTCCTCAAATCCTTGTGGAGATGCTTTAAAAACGTGGATCCATTTCAGTGGAAGCATTTGAAAGTTTGATTCACGAGCTAGGAAGAAATAAAGCAAAGTTGCATGGAGCGTTTGGGGAGATAAAACATGTAAACGTGGCTGGGATTGTGTTACAGAGCTATCCTGGAGAGATGAGAAGCTTACCTGGTTAGGTTTTAACTCCAGTTCTCAGTCTTTCCTCCTTATCCTGGGTTTGGGGATATCCCAGCAGAGGAGAGGATACAATGCACAGGGAGGGACTTAAGTGATGTCTCAGTGGTTAACTCAACAGGATCCATATTTAATTCCCAGCACTCACAGCCCCTCATAACAGTCTATAATTCCAATCCTCAGAGTGCAATGCCATGTGCGGACTTCCATGGGCACAAACTCACGTTCTACAATCATCATGCAGACAAAACATCCCCATATATAATAAAACACAAGTGATTTAAAAGCAAAATGCTATTCAGGGTCTTTTTATTTAATCTCTAAACCTTCCCTGAACTCCTTCATACCTGTGGGAGACAAACGAGATTATTATTTAGAACACCAGCCTCAGGACTCCTCTCTTATCAGTATCTGAATCTCAGCTTCCGTTTTCTGGATATTCAAACATTACATCATCTAGAAGACAGAAATTTTAATATTAGCATCATGAAATATTAGATATGAATCAGGATGTAAATTTTAATATTAGCATCATGAAATATTAGATATGAATCAGAATGCGTGCGCATGCGTGCGCGTACACACACACACACACACACACACACACACACACACATATATCCTCTCTTCTTACCTTTACCCAAGGTAAATACTGTCTACTGCCTATTGAAGTGTCTGTCAAAGACTTTTCATGGTCTTTTCCTAACAAGAAACAAGTGATACATGTACATACTGTCAGGGCTCTGGGAAAGGTTAAGGAAGTTCATAAAGCATTCTGGTTACACAGAGTGTAGTCTCCAGTGAGACTGGAAGATTCACTTTTACCTAGACTTTACTTGCACTTATCTGAACAGGGTGGCCATCCCTCTCCAGCTGACACATTCTTTCAATAAATGATCTTGACACTCTTTTTATGCCTCAGTTCCCATAGCCCCAAGAGATGGGTTCTCTCTTCTCCTATCTGCAGCCTTAAATAATATTCTTGTCAGCCACAAGAATGCATGCTTCCATATACTATGAAATCCACACACAGTGGGTTGTCCTTTTTTTTCCCCCTTCTCACTCTTTTGCTTTTTCAATACTCAGCCAGGAAAGGTTATTTTTATGACTCCGTTATTTTATTCCAAAGTTTAAACTTCTTTCCTTTCTCCCCACATACAAGTCTCCAGGGTTGAAATGAATCATGGCTCTTTGTTTGCTCTGTGACTCCTCTTGTCTCTTTGGAGAGCCCCTCAGAATCTCCTATCTTTCATAAGCTGTGTGAAATATGGTGACATGAAATGTCTTTCATATTTAATTTTCCAAATTTAATAAAATGTATCCCTCTCTGCTCTCCTTGCCTGAGCAACCAACTCCCACCTCACAAATAACCACACAAGTTGGAAATGTGCTTAGAAAACTTTTTGGGGGCTAAGGGGGCTTGGTTTTATGCCTTTGTTGTCCTAATAGCAATGCACGTGTGGATAGATTTCCATGTTGACTAAACAAAGCATATTGCATGATTTCTAACGCACATATTTTTGCATATGATTCTTGAGAATTTCTGCTATGCAGTCTACGGTGGTTCAGTAGGCTTCCCTTATCTTTTCTCCATGTATGGAATTTGGAAAGCCCAAAACTTTAGGTAACCTCTTGGTGTGATGACTCTGGATTGGTATATCTCAGAAATTTGGAAGGCAGCCATGAGTGGACTAAATGTGACTGAGAGTTGAGGATGGACTCACTAACAATCAAACTCACACATAATCAACTTTCTCCAGTGGCCACTCTGTCCCCAGTTTGTAGTCTCCTAGACACTGAGATAGTGGTAGCAGAGGATCCTATTTGAATTTCTTATTTCATACTTTGTGCTCAACCATGGTGGCCTCTAAGCTAATTACAAGCACCTCTATCATTCTCGGATGTTTGGTGTGTAATTCCAAGACTAAACACGATCTATTTCCTACATTATCAACAGATCTGGAAAATATCTCATTTACCATAATAAATGTCTATCTATTTAAAATATCTGGAGCTATTTCTGGCCCCTGCACTGAATGCAGATGAATGTATTCTTTCATTGCTTATTTATAAAATATGAATTCCTGAGACCCTCCATGATATGTTTCTCCTACCAGGCTCTCACAGGCTTTGCAATCTCAGTTTGCCAGCACATGCATCCTCATTATGCCTTTAAGAATCTATGAACCAGCTGGGCAGTGGTTGTGCATGTCTTTAATCCCAGCACTTGGGAGGCAGAGGCAGACAAATTTCTGAGTTTGAGGCCAGCCTGGTCTACAGAGTGAGTTCCAGGACAGCCAGGGTTACACAGAGAAACCCTGTCTCATGTTATACTAACTTTTCCCCTCTCTCTTGTCTTCTTTGCTTCTCCAACAAATTCAAATGGTTTCAGTTTTTTGAAGCACTTAAAACTATTTTATTGCATTTGCTATGTAATTCCATTAATGTTCTTGCCATGAATTTTAGATGCGATTTTTCCTCTCCTAGATGATCACTTCTTAACCTCAAACACCTATTCAATTTATTCTCAAATATGTAAAAAGAAAAAGACCCCAATGGCAGTTATGTAATAAGTGCCCAACAAGAGGCTCTTGATTATAGCACCTCTGTCTATATTTAATTCACTTTCAAATCAGTTGTAAATAGCAAATGCCTGTTAGATTAAAATATTGTCCTTCAATAGCTATTTATGTATCCTCATGAATACATTTATATACATTTCTTGGATATTTTGATGTGTGCCCACCATACTTCTAACATATGTATTTGTATATGCATACATGTTTGCATAAACTCTCAGAGAGAAGAAATTGAATCTGGTCAGTTTGTTTGATATGGGTATGAGACATGTGAGTGTTTCGGCATCTAACAGGAGGGGAATAACTTAAGTATTCCACTTGCATCCATTACACTGCCATCCAAGGCTTTTGTTCTTGACAAGTTGCTATATTTACTGTTCCATATGCTCAAACTGCCTCCTTCTTTGAGAAGCAAACTTACCACATGTGACTATCATATTGTGTTGGAAAATTGGCATTTCTTTTTATTGGGTTTAATCTTTGAATATGACATGGTAAATTTTATGACAAATCTTCAGATAATACAGGAAAGTGTTACATTTCTCTATAAATATTTGCTTTGTGATTACTTATTCTGTCTGATTATTTCTCGGAGAGGCCCCTTGGTCATACAGACTTTATATGCCCCAGTACAGGGGAACGCCAGGGCCATTATGTGGGAGGGGGTGGGTAGGGGAGCAGGGCGGGGATGCGGGAGGGTAAGGGGAAATTTCTGGATAACATTTGAAATTTAAATGAAGAAAATATCTAATAAAGAGAAAAAAACTAAAAAAAAAGAATACAGGTGTGTAATTATGAAAACGTAGAGCTAATTGACATATAAAAATTGTTATTTCTTAATAGAATTTAAAGGAATCTCAATTTTCCTGGGATTATATATTTTTAACAATATAAAATTAAGTTCTTTACTATTTCTTTTCTTTAGGATAGACATTATTCCTAAGTAACATAAAAGCAACTTTTTAAAACTAAAATTTATCACCATCATTATATGCTTTTGTTTTCTTTATATGACACCCAAAGCCAAAAGTCAGTAATGAATGTGAAATATTTATTAGGGATGAAGCTATAAAGGTAGACCATAATAGAAGACTGACAGGTTTTTATATTGTTTTTATAAGCATTTCTAAAGTCCCTAAAGACATACATTTCCTCTCAAAGAAACACATACCAAATGTGGTTTTGTAGATGTGCGATTTTCACGTAAAGTACTTTCCAATTCATTTTTACACACTAGAAATCATTATATGTTTGAATATGGCAGTAGGGCTTTCTCACTTATTAGATAGTGTTAGAAATATTTGAATCAATGTGTATAATTCTGGTGCATTCGTACTAAGTATTTATATACTTTATGCTACCTTTAAAAGATGAATTATTGTGTTTTAATATGAAGAAAAATCTCCTTCAAAATATATGTGTTCACATTTAAGCATTCAATAATGCATTATCGTTATAGCTACCTTCAAGAAACACAACCGTCCTCACTCACAAAATATAGCCTGCATATAAGGACTAAAGGATGATATAACTTCTGAGTAATGAGATGTCTTGAGAGGAGATATGAATTCCTCAAGCAGACTGATAAATAAAGAGAGTGTGTAGAGAAAGGAGACATGTTTGAGGTTTTAATTGTAGATGGAGAAAGTAGCGTAGGCAGAGTTCTTTGGTGTGGGAAACCTCCTGTTGATATCAAAGAAGAGAATACGTAAACTTCTTATCAGCTACCCAAATATGGGGAAAGAGGGGAGAAGTAAGATGTATATATCCAAGCAGACAGTGGCCAACTGTAAACTTAAAATCAAGTTTAATCTAATTAACCTTAGACTTGTCTCTCTTTCCTTACTGAGTTCACTTTGGGAATTGTAGTTGTTTCCTATAAAGCATTCACCTTGGGTCAATCTGAGAGACAAAGAAGAGTGATGTAGGATTTCCTATTTTATAAGTTCATAATCCAGGCATTATTATCCATGGGTCACCTATGAACCACGTTCAATCTCTTTGATTGTTGTTGATTATTTGATTACATTTTTTAAGATCTGTAATGAAAAGCAGAACAGTGAAAATACAGAATGTCTGCCACCCAGCAGAGGAAGAGTAGCTATTGCTGTATTTTACTTGAGATTGTCTTTCTTTTATAAAAAAATATTCTTCACTCACACATTACATCCCGACCTCAGTTTTCCCTCCCTCCACTGCTCTCTGTCCCCAACCTCCCATCTCCCACAGACCTGCTCTTATTCCTCCTCCTCTGTTTCCTTCAAAAGAAAGAACAGGCCTCTCACAAATGGCATAAAAATTACAGTAATACTGAGTACTTGCCCTCATATTATGGCTGGACAAAACAACTGAGCAGGAGGGAGAAAAAAAAAAGTCCCAAGAGCAGGAAAAACAGAGAAACCCCCAGACTCCCGCTGTTAAGAGTCTCACAAGATCACAAAACTACACAACCATAACATATGCAGAGGAGACCCATATTGGCTTGCTAATTGTCACTTCCATCTCTGGGACCCCTGGTTGAGGCCTGATTAGTTGATTCTGTGACCTGTGTTCTTATGGTATTCTTGACCCCTCTGGCTGCTACAATCCTCCTCTTACCCCTTCAACAGGGTTTCCCTAGACCTTCATAGTATTTGGCTGTACATCTCTGCATCTGCTCCCATCCATTGCTTGATGACACCTTGCTGATGACAGTTGGCCTAGGCACTAATCTATGAGTATAGCAGAACATCATTAGGAATCATTTCATTGACTTTTTTGTTGTTGTGTGTTTGTTTTGTTTTGGCCAGTAGTATTTAGTTCTACTCTGGGTCTCCAGGCTTTCCAGCCTCTGGTTTATGGCCATTCAGATAGTGTCAAGCATAGGTTTCCCTCTTGTGGCATCAGACTCAAGTAAGTCCAGTCATTGGTTGACCACTCCTACAACTCTGTCCCACCATTGCCCCAGCATATCTTGTAGGCATGACATGTTAAACCCATAAGTACTCATGACAAATGTGTATAATTCCAGATTGAATAAAAAGGAAATGATACTTGCATCGAAGGTCAACAAAACAAAATGGTGCACAGTAATCTTAATCTATAATTGTTATTGCAATAAGGTGAAAGTCAAGAGAACAAAAATTGATTTTAAGTAAGAGAAATTAAAATTTAAAAATAGCTGAAGCAGGGGGATTGACCAATGAAAGCACTGGCTTTGCTAACTGGCACTTACTAAATTTTAGACTCTTATCTCCACATAGAGACAGAAACAGGAGATATGCTGTCTTGTATTTTCCAGAAAGGTAAGCTATTTTGGCAGATTTAGGTCTTCTCAAAGACTCACTTAAAGGGGAGATAAGTTCATGGGAGTCACATAGCCACGAGTTGTGAAAAGACATGTCCTTGCCTGTCTGTCTGAATCCGTATAGGTCAAGGCTAGAGGCTAGCAGAGCAAAAGGTTCAAAGGAAGTGAAGAGACTACACTCAGGCAAGAATATTGCTCAGATGATTTATGATAAGCTTGCTTAGATAAATATAAACATTCTTGATTTTATTTAGAGGCAAAATTCTTAACACATGTAGTCATTCCATGAAGTTTGGGAAAGAACAGTTTTATTTTCTTAGTATTTTAGGAAGGTAATTAAAATCATCTTTATTTTAAAATAAATATTGACTCATAGGAAGTTTCAAAGAAATGCGTAGAATTATTCATGTACAGTTCCTCCAACTTTTCTCAATGGTAACATCCCCAAATAACCGTGAAATTTCAAAACCAAGTGACACTGATAAAATCCGCAGAGCATATGGTGATTACTGCTGAGATTTAGGTTTCGCTAGGATAGTTGGGACTCTGATTCCACAGTTTTAGTTGACTGCTAAAACTCATAGAAGAATCCATTGGTCATTATTTTCCCAGGGCGGGCTTGGGAGCTGTACCCTTCCATGAGACTCTGTTGAGATCAGCTACTCCCATTTGTATTCCAAGCTCATCTCTCTGCTCATTCTTTTCCATCACTTTCTTTTCATTTCTGCCTCAACATAATTCCAGAATCACATAAAATGCACAAGAATTTTACTATAAGAATTCATATGTGTGTATAAATACATATATGCATCGACTTAGTGAAAGAAGAGGCAATGACTTCTAAGGAGAACAGGGCATATATAAAAGGGTTTGGATATTGGCAAGAGAAGAGGGAAATATTGCAATTAAATGAAAATCTCAGACATAAACAAAAAAAAAAGACAAAAAGTTTGCAAGAAATTTACAATGGGATTCTCTTAAGGGATTTACTCAGATTCTCCAAATAGTATGTTAATGTATGTTTTCCCCACCTCCTCTCCTGTAGCCCCATCTATGAACATATACACACTCACATAAAGACACATGCACTGTAACAAGTTATAAATACTTCCCATTCCTTCTTATTTTATAGCATAGAACTTTAAACGTCCTGGGTTATTTCTTAAGGAAAAAGAATGTTTACTCTATCCAAACATTGAATTCTCATAGGATAATTCCTTTTATTCTAACACAATGACACTCATATGAGATTACTACTAGAATTGGTAGGATGTCTCTGGATCCTGGCAGTACTTAACAGATAGTTCGTGCCTCTCCTCCTCAGCAGGACAATTAAAAATACAGTTCATGGCAAAATGGCCACATTACCAAGAGGATCTTCAGGCTTATGCCCATGGTCCCAGTCCTGGCATTAGCTTTAGGTTTATAGAGAGAACTTTAGGTTGCCAGTACTGTGTGAAATCTCTTTTGGGGAGACCACTTCCTCTGGTGACTGGTGAAGACCTCTGGAACAGGTATTCAGCCTTTTCCTTCTCCTAGGAGGAGATGCTGGGGAAAATCCAATTTCCAGGCAGGAGGAAGTTGGAAGAAGGTATCATCGTTGCAATAGCCAGTGGAACTTACTTACTTCTCCTTCACCTGCCAAGAATGTGATTGGGCCAGCTATAAGGGAAAACCAACAGCTGATTAGAAGGTTGGAATACTCCGTCTTAGCTCTGCTATGCAGGAATAGAAGAAAGGCAAGAGATCCCATAACTGTTTGTCACGGGTACATGAAGAATCCTTTGAATGTTTACTTGTAGCAGGAACAGTGAGGTCACCTCTATTCGGGGACCATGCAGCTGCAAAAGCAACTCCTGCAGGAAGACCTAATTGAGGACTGCCTGGAAGAGCAAGGATTGCTGGTGCAGACAATGCCAGCCAATCAGGAACTGCTGTTTAGAAGAGATGCTTTCTTATAAAAGGAGCTTGCATCAATGTTCAGATGAGCTTTTGTCACCTGCTCCTGGAGTCTGTGTCGTTGACTCTGCACCACTTCACCTCCAATCCCCAAGGGCAGGTAGGGTCAGTGGTGGGTAGTCCAGGGCACAGACAGCAGTCACTGAATCACAAGGTTCACGGGGCTCCTGAAGTACCTGACACATGGCAGTGCCTGGAGGTTAGTGACCTCATGAGACATAGACCTTTAACAAAGTTTCCCATCCCTCTGGACCTATGTGTCTTGTCCATCTGGTTGTTCACCTATGCTTTTTATGGGAAACAGATAAATACACATATAGTATTGCCTTGAGCTGTATCCTAGAAAAAAAATACATTAAAAATACATTAAAACCAAAGAGGAGCTATGAGTACCTGTAATGATAGCTGGCCAGTCTGAAGTATGGGACCCAAACTGGGCCTGTGAAAAGTACTTGAAGAAGAGAGACAGTATTGTGGGACTGAGTTCTCAATTGATGACATACACACTGAGTCTAGTTAACATCAGAACTGAGTTAAAAGTACAATGTCCTGCCAACCTTTCCCAGAAAACCAGATGGCGGGAAGAAAAGTTATGAATGCAGACTTCCCTCAAATACTGCAGTGTTTACCACAAAACAACAATGCTTTTTTTGCTATACCCAAAACAATTTCTAAAATGAGTATACCAGAATTGAGGCAAAGCTATTATATAATCTATTAACTATTTAATGCTGTCCATTATAGCAAATGTATTCAGTTATCATGGTTATTTAATCTTCAGCAATTTCTCAATATTCCTTTTTCTTCCATTGTTTAAGAGAATGGGTTAGTTTTTTTTCAAACATCTATCACTTTAGGTTCGTCTGTTCCTTCCTAGTATGTAGATTCAAGGTCTGCATTGTTAGCAAAAGATATTACTATAGAAGTGATCCTGACATCTCAGATCTTCATATGAGGAGCAGAAATTCCATTTACCCCAGTTATTGGACATATTAACTTTGATCTACTGGTAAATGTTGCTTAGAATGATTGATGTAAGGTTATTTTTATTTGTATATATTAGACATAGAGAACCAAGCTTCTAAGATTCTATCTGCTCACCTCTAATCTCCGTTCCCTCCAGTCTTTTCAGCCTCAAATATTCCTTCTTGTACTTATTTATAACTACACTACTAAAAACTGACCCTTATTATATTGTTCATTATATTGTAAAATATTGTCCCATTTTTTCTTTGTATTCAAATAAATTAATAGCCTTTGTCAGCAAGGACTTTATCATATCCATCCTTGTACAATCTGGAAAAATAGAAGTTTCTCAATAGCTATTAATTGAATAAGCTGGTCGATGAACAAATGAATTTCATGAGGAATAATGAAGAGTTATTATCTCTTCTATTTGATAAAGAATAATGAAGACCCGTAGCATGATTAAATGAGGATGGCAAGTTCTAAGCAGAGCACACAATGAACATGATCAAGCTAATTTTATTTGAATCTAAAAACCTGCTTCAGGTTAATAGAGCCCAAGAATGGAGACAGAAAAAAATAGCTTTTTATATCTAGATGTAATTAGAAAGTGTGTGACAAGGTTCCCAGGATCCAACATGTATAACATTAGCCAAAATACCCAATAAAGGGGAGAGAAAACCTGTAGAGGCCACCTCCACTAGATAGACTCAGCCTCCAGTTGAGGGATGGTGCCACACACCCATCTCAAAAAATTTTAACCCCAAATTGTTCCTGTCTAAAGGAAATGCAGGGACAAAAAAAAATGGAGCAGAGACTAAAGGAAAAGCCATCCAGAGACCTCCCTACCCTAGGGATCCATCCCATCTGCAGACACCAAACCCAGACTCTACTGCTGATGCCAAAAAGCACTTGCTGACAGGAGACTGAGATGCTCTGCCAGCACCTGACTAATACAGATGAAGATACTCACAGCCAACCATTTGACTGAGCCTGAAACCCCAATGGAAGAGTTAGGGGAAGGGCTGAAAGAGCTGAAGGAGATTGCAGCCCCATAGGAAGAAAAATATATCAACTAACCTGACCCCCCCTCTGCCCCAGTGCTCCCAGAGTCTAAACAATCAACCAAAGATCCATGGCTCCAGCTACATATGTTGCAGAGGGTAGCCTTTTCTGGCATCAATGGGAGGGGAGGGCCTTGGTCCTGTGGAGGCTCCATGCCCTAGTGTAGGGAGATGCTAGTAGAGTGATGAGTTGGGAGTGAGTAAGTGGGTGGAGGAGCACTCTTATAGAGGCAAAGAGGAATGGGAGTACGATGGGGGTTAGTGGAGGGATTACTGGGAAAGGGGACAGCATTTGAAATGTCAATAAAGAAAATAACCAATAAAGAATAATTTTTTAAAAAGGAATGTGCTTCAGCAGGGAGGCCTTACAATGACAGCTAGTGAAAAATAATCTATGAAACTGCCTCAAATTTAGGGATCTCCAGCAGTAATTGATATTCTCAGCCACACAGCCAGAGTCAGCTAAGGTCCACTGATCTACTCTGGGCTCTCTTGGTCTGGCTCCAACCCTCAGACTGAATCAAGATACTCTTACTCTCTGCTTGTCTTTGTCTTTGTATCAGCAGACAATCTAAGACCAAAGGAACAACAGTGACATGCCACAACGCACAAATTCTTCGCAAACCTGATGCCCAGAGCTGGCACACTGGAGCCCTCTTTTCTCTACTATCCAGAGTAAAGTTGGAGGTTAAACCAAGCTTAATAAGAAAAGGTGAGGCCCCTTGGTCTTGCAAACTTTATATACCCCAGCACAGGGGAACACCAGGGCCAAGAAGTGGGAGTGGGTGGGTAGGGGAGTAAGGTGGTGAGGGGGGTGGGTGGGTGGGTGGAGGTATAGGGTACTTTCGGGATAGCATTTGAAATGTAAATAAAGAAAATATCTAATAAACAAAAGAACAGGAAGTGATATGTATGCATGACAAAACAATTGTGAAAGAAAAAGAAAAGAAAAGGCAAAGCCTACTCCTGTAGGTAGAAGAGGGTCATAAAACCTGAAAAAAATTATAATGAAGTCTACTTCAGCAATACAAATGGGAATGGAAATATCCAAACTTCATAGATATATTTAAACTTCAAAGGATATATCCAGTCTGAAAATGCTGGAGAGACTTCTTGGGAAGCTGTGTGTCTTCATGTAAGCATGTAACTTTCCTCCGGTCTGCTCCTTTTCACTCTGTATAACCTATGTAATTCTTACTCCAAGTTAGTTGTCCTGGATGGTCTACTGAACACATAGATGTACAATTTCAGGTTTTTAAACATTTTAAATTTCACCATATATCCAACTTATGTAATTCTAAGAATAAACACTAAAAAACATTGACTATACCAAGAGATTTTCCTACCACTTGAGATGGAGGGGTGGGGGGAGAAGAGAGGTAGGTTTTATAAAAACCAAAGTGCCATAATTTATATATTAAGGGTTAACTGAAGGCCCATATATTAGTGTATTACCCTAACCGGGTGCTTTTTGTAGGTGATGTCATCTCTAAGAAGTGAGAATGTCTGGAAGTCATGGCAAAGAGCTGCTTGAAAGGATGAGGGGCCCAGAGCTAGTTCCTCTTCCTTCTTTAGTTTCATGGCCATGAGGTAAGCATCTTTTATGCTATTAGTTATCCTCAGATATTCTTTCCACAACCTGAGACCTGAAAGCATCGCTTTTACCCAATCATAGACCAAAAGCACTTACATTGCGCTCCAGAATAAACCTTTTTTTAAAGTTGGGTTATGCCAGGCATTTATTACAATGACAACAAGCTGATCAACCCACAAAACATCCTCTATATAGTGATGTTTATTTCACCAAATATTTTAGGAATGAATTACTAACATATATTTGATGAGACAAATATGAAATACAAATGATAGTTTCAAGGACAATACAGTCAAGTAAAAGGTGTAATAAATCCAAGCAAAGTTCACAAAAGCTCTGGCGTAAGAAATAGATAATTTCTATTATTAAATATTATAATACATATTATTATAATATTATAAATAAATAAAATAAAATAATATAGATAAATATTATTAAATAGATAATTTTTTCTCAGTTATGACCATGATTTAATATTTTGCCTCTCTTAGCTATCAAAGTTATGGCCTGTTTCTACAGTAGTATGGCTATTCTGGCAACCAAACCCAAACATTTAAGTCTTTAATATGAGATTGTGTAATGAAGACTTTGCTTTCTCAAGTAGGCACAACGGGTCTTTAGATCAAAATGAAAATGAACCAAACTAACATTTGACAGTTTTCTTTTATCAAAGAGAAAATATCATTTCTACATTTGACAAAAGAAAACATAACAGAATTATTTACTGAACTATGAAATATAAAAACCCACGAAGAACTGGAGATTGTTTCTACAGATCATAAATCCCTCAAAAAAATTTTTTTCAATTTTTATTAGATATTTTTTCATTTACATTTCAAATGTTATCCCGAAAGTCCCCTAAGCCCTCCCCCATCTCCTGCCCTGCTCCCCTACCCACCCACTCCCACATATTGGCCCAGGCGTTCCCCTGTACTGGGGCATATAAAGTTCACAAGACCAAGGGGCCTCTCTTCCCAATGATGGCCAACTAGGCCATCTTCTGCTATATATGCAGCTAGAGACATGAGCTCTTGGGGTACTAGTTAGTTCATATTGTTCTTCCACCTATAGGGTTGAAGACCCCTTCAGCTCCTTGGGTACTTTCTCTAGCTCCTCCCTTGGGAATCCTGTGTTCCATCTGTGAGCATCCACTTCTGTGTTTGCCAGGCACTGGTATAGCCTCCCATGAGACAGCTATATCAGGGCCCTTTCAGCACTATCTTGCTGGCGTATGCAATAGTGTCTGTGTTTGGTGGCTGATTATGGGATGGATCCCTGGCTGCAGCAGTCACTGGTTAGTCCATCCTTTTGTTTCAGCTCCACACTTGATCTCTGTAACTCCTTCAATGTGTGCTTTGTTCTTAATTCTAGGAAGGGGCATGGATATTAGCCCAGAAACCTAGACTACCCAAGATACAATTTGCTAAACACATGAAACTCAAGAAGAATGAAGATCAAAAATGTTTTTTAACCCTCTAATCTCAGCATCCATCATTAAGAATGTACAGAGCTATTACTTTCAAATTAAAGATATGCTTTTTGCTGGGACAACATTCTGTTACATTTATTACCAACCAACTTTCTGTAGCCAACTTTATTATTGATGCTCTTTTCCTCAATGGAATAAAGAATAGCAGTTTCCAGACGGTTTCCTTGGATAAGATTGGTCACCAAGGGAACTGTTTCTGAGCATGTTCGGTATTCACAGACTTACTTTTGGAGCAGCTCTCTTATTCTAAAGCAGTTCTTATCCTAAAGGGTTTCCAACATATATCATAAACATGTGTTCAAAGATTGACTTGAGACACTTCCCCAGGTTTCATGTTTGCATTTGGCATCCCAAATCAAATGTATCTCACCCAAATGTAATGGCAAATATAATGCTTGTGGTGTTTGAAGAACCATCCTACTTCCCCGTTGTTTCTTATGCTTCTTTGCCTGAAAAGCATTTCTGAGTGTTAATATTAATACTAATCTTCTTCAACATATTCTATAGTTATTCCCCGGGTAAATCTCTGGGGGGAGAGTGTGGCATGATTCAGAACTGTCTGGTTCTCATTTGTAGAGAAAGTAATACGTGGGCACTTGGAGCCAAGCTTCGGACCTCAGAAAGTTTGTTTCTTGACTTAGCATTTTAAGTTACTCATCATTTGCAGGACAGGTTTCTCAGGTGCCAAGTTAGGGACGAATAGCAAGAACTTTGCCAGGCTAACTTCAAGAACTCAGCTGTGTATTGAGACCTGATTTCCACATTCATCCCTACACCTGTATTCTCTCCTCCTTGGTACTTTTCCTCCTCCTTTATTTCTCCCCCAGATATAATTACAAGATGCGATTTATTGAATAAAAGATTTTCCTATGCTTTGCTAAGCTTATATTTTTCTTAAAATAGGATTGCAAGGTTTTTTAATCACAGAAAGAGAGTGTCTTGAGAGTTCTGCCATTTTTCCAGGTCAGAATAACATTATTATATTGTATCTGTGTGCACTGTCTTTTCTGTATATCAGTTTAAGGTTGCATGGTGAGAATATGTTCACGGCACCATTATTTGATAGTCTTCTCCTGAAGTAAATCTACATATATTATGAATTCCTTTAGGTGAACTTCACATATAATGTTTTAAAATGAAAAAAAAAAAACAGTAAATTTACTATCTATTTTTGCTTATTCATGGTGGTAAAAATCATGTAATATAAAATTGATTATCTCCACTCTTTTAAAAAATCTCAGTTGAGAAGTGTTAAGTATATTCACCTGCCTATAAAAATAGATTTTCTGGACAATTTGTCCCGTAAAAGCATTCAGAAACAGCTCTCTTTGCCCTACCTCCAGTGTCCAGTAGCTTTTTCTGCTTTCTGCCCCTCTGAACTAATGGCTTCAGGAAGCTCATGTAAGAATAAGCATAGAACATTTGTATTCTCAGGGCTGATTTACTTCATGCAGCTGCATGTATTCAAATTCATTTTACAGCACACAACAGGACATGCCCACTTTTGAGGCCAAGTAATCTCCATTGAAAGTATAAATCATATTTTGTTTCCAAATTAATTTATCATTGTTATTGGGCTCCTGCTACCCCTAGTCTATTAGAAACAACACATTAGTAAATGGGTATGGAGAAGGATTATCTCATGAAAAGGATGGAATTCATCATAGGAACCTAGAAATGTCATATGAATGAAATCTGGGGAAGAGTTTATCAATTTCTCCAATGCACAATGGGGCAGAACATTGAGGAGTGACTAGAGAGTTATATATACCTTTAGTTAAAAATGTGTCAATTCATATGGCTCAGAGACATTCTTGTGGTCGAATCAGAAGTGTATGTCACTGGGGCAGATATGAAGAGTTAGTCTTTTGTCTTCTTTTTCCACAGTTGCAGAAACCTGCCTTTTTGTTTCTAGGACCATAGCCTACAGAGGGAATCTGAGTGTTTTATGTGGAATTTGACAGTTTATATGTATATACACAATACATATACACATACATATATATATACATATACATATACATATATACAAATACATAATATTGTATTAAATATAATATAGTGTATATTCATATATATTATGTGTATATGTGTATAGATGTGTGTATATATATGTGTATATGTATATATGCATATATGAATTTCTGTGTGTGTTTACATGTTTTATATATATATATATATATATATATATATATATATATATATATATATATATATACTGAGGATGCCTAAGTCACTTAATCAGTCAATGTTCAGATAGTGATTACATAACACAGCACACTGTATTGCTCAAATCTGTTCTGTTGGTATGCTTCTCTGGACAGTATACTACACCGAAACAGTCTGCCTTACTCAAGGAATATCACATATCATCAAAACAAAAAAATAACCTCTGGCATCTTTCAATTTTATTTTGACCTTGGTAAGTAATGTGCATGTCTAATTATAACAAATTAAACAACTTAAAATGATTCAAATATTACAAAAAAAGAGGCCAGGAAACATTTCTCCTTGATGTCTCCTGATTAATTTCAAACTAAAATCCACAAATCAGTGTGTTAATTGAGAATATGCATTTTATGTATGGATAATACAAAATTATCAAAGTTATTTTCAGACCATGCCTTTAGGTATAATACACAGCTATTTGGAATTACATTTTCTCTCATAGGTCGGCTTCATGAGGGAACCACACATTCAAACAGGAAAAAAATATTGTCATTACTGGGAACCTTACAACGTCTGTAACATAAATCAAGAAGCTGTAATGGGCTGAAGGAAGGGAGTCTTCTATAAGAAAACAAAATTAAAGTGCACTTTGAAGGTGGCTCGTGAAGGTAACCAAATCCGTTTATCCCTTCAGTGAACCTCACTCATCTGCCCGCGTGCTCACTTTGTATCAGAAAACAAATTCCAGGTGTAGCTGCTGCAGCATGCTTGCTATCGCTGAACAGCAGCTAATGTCCTGTAAACACTCCCTCCCTTATCTCGCTAATTGAAGGCACACAGCTCAAAGGGGCGCAGTGCTTACTTTCAAAGTAATTAAAAAAAAAATGAGACATCTGAAAGGATGGTGACTCCATAGCATCCTGTCTGCTGTTCAGAATCACTGAATGACCTCAAGTTTCCTTTCAGTGCTTTAATATATAAATCCCAGAAATCTCCGGACATAACAAATTAGACTTTTTCTGCTTATTAGCTAGAAACACACACACACACACACACACACACACACACACAGGTGCGCACTTATTATTTACAAATACACATTAAAAAGCACATGCTTACCCACACATTCCTGAGCAATCCAGGACAGAGCATGGTGGAGAGAGAGAAAGAGAGAGAGAGAGAGAGAGAGAGAGAGAGAGAGAGAGAGAGAGAGAGAGACCCAATGCAAAACAACAAAACAAGTAAACAACAATAAAACAAACACACAAACAAAACTGATTCCTTCAGCAGTGACATCAGAAAACCTTTCTGCCCAGTTACTAGAGCTTTGGAGATGGTAATGGTATTTGAATTTGTTGTTTCAATGCCCTAGTCCATTTATTTTAGAAAACTCAATGTTTAAGAACTTTCTATTGGGGGCTGGAGAAATGCTTCAGTGGTTAAGAGCACTTGCTGCTCTTGGACGGAGGACCAGAATTCAGTTCCCAACACCTTCATGGCAGCTCCCAGTGTTCTATAACGTTAGTCCTAGGAGATCCATCCAACACCCTCTTCTGTTCTCTGCAGGAACTGTGTACGTTGTACACAGACAACATGCATGAAGCATGGTCGTATACATAAAATAAGCATAAATAAATCATTAAAAATTTCTTTAAATCAAACAGAGAAATTCTTAGAAAGTACAAATTCAAAATTCAAAATCATTCAGCCAAATTTTCAGTGCAGCTATAATGAACTTGGAGTGCCTGTAAATAGTCAGAAGACTTTTCTAATGGAAGCAAGACATGCAAAGCAAATAGGATATTTTACACCTCAGAGTGTCTGTGGTGTACATTACCAACAGTCAGAATGTGGTCTTATTATTACAGTGTCCTTAACGATCCTTTCTGCATCTGTACTGGAACATATATAAAGAACCTCCTGCATCAAATTACTTTAAAACCCCAAGCTCATTAAGGACACTGCAAATCTGTCTTTTCAAATAATTTTAATGAATTATTTACAGACTCAATAAAATAAACTATATTTACTGTTTCTATTCTTCCTGTATTATATGCAGAAACTCTGAACAATGAATTAAATGGCTGAGAGAGACCTGGTGAATGCAAAGTATGTGTGGGCCTTAACTTATTCTTTCCTCTAACAAGGAATATCTTTGCCATTATTTTGATATACACTGGAGAGTTTGAAGTCCATCTCTGGATAACCAAACACATGATAATAGCTAATAGGATTTTAATTATTAAGTTATAACAATAAAACAAGTCACAGAGCATCCTTGTAATTTTGGTAAATGGGTGTAACTGAGAATTGACTGTGCTATAGTGCCACTAGTGTAATTCATGTAAGTCACAGGGTTCTGCTTTAGAACATTGTTAGGACCCTGAATGATTATATAACCAAGTAGGATATGATATATTCCTATCATATATGATATATATGATATATATGATATAAAATACCTTTAGTTAATGCTTGGCATTATATAAAAGTCAAGACGAGCAGGCAGTAATATTGGCTTATTTCTGCAATATAAACTTCATTGGTTCTTTTGACCTATCATTAAAACCAGTCATCCACCAACCCCACCCTACCCCAGAAAAAAAAATCATGGAAAAGAACTCTTGGATTGTGTTCAATTAAGCCAGGTGTTAGATCTATTTGGTAGAGAAATATAGTCCAACAAAACATAAGTTGGTTTTCCTACAGTTAGAATCTCAAGTTACATAAAAATAATTTACAGGGAAATCACATGCTTGACTGTGGAATAAGGCATGGAGCAGCTGGAATAAGACCCTACTCTTTGAATTATTCCTCTATTATGAAGCATTAGGCTGTCTCAAATTTCTATTCTAAATACAAATCCTTTTGGGACTGGGGTATCTGTCAGTACATGAAAGCCTTTGATCTGTACCAAATTTTTATATTGAGCTCCAACCCTCTTTTCGCAGACTCAGAGATGTCATCCTCTGTTGACCACTGACATTTACGCTCCTTGCCTCAATTCCAAGAATAGGTTTTCAGCATTATATCTGTCTTGAGGACTTAACGTATTAAAAAATGCCAATTTAAAAGACACAGGAACATGATGGTTTAGACTTTCTATTATCTTCATCTCCCACCAGAACACCAAGGACAGTCCCAGTCAATCCAACTAAAACTTGTGCCACATTTCCTGTGCTAGGGGCCTTGTGTTCAGAGCTTTAAAGCAGTTACAGGTAAATGAGAAGAGTTAGTCCCTGGAACCAGCTTCTATCTGGTCAGAAAATGTATCACGAAGATCTGAGCAAGGGAGACAAACACTGTCTTTCAGAATGTTTCTTATTAGAGAAACATGAAACAATGTGGGTCTTGGAACCCAACAATCACAACAAAACAAAATCTTTCAGGTCCCAACAAAGGACTCTAGCTAGGCACATGTCAGAGTAGTCACTGAGCTGAGGAGAGTTGTGAAGCACAAGTGTGGAAGGCTAGTGTGACTTGAATTTTTTTTTTTTTTTTTTTTTTTTTGGTTTTTCCAGAGAGGGTTTCTCTGTGTAGCCCTGGATGTCCTGGAACTCACTTTGTAGACCAGGCTGGCCTCAAACTCAGAAATCCGCCTGCCTCGTGACTCGACTTTTTGCACACAATGTTTCTTAAAAGAAGTACAATTCTTCTTTGGTTGTATCTATTTCCTCAGTAAGCAGGCTTTTGAATGCTCCACCCAGCCGCTGACTCAGACAGATACATACACCCATAGTCAAACAATGGATGAAGCTTGGTTATTCTTACAGAAGAATAGGAAGACAGATTGCGTATCCTGAAGGGGATAGGAAGGCCACAGAAGACCAATAGAATCAACTAGCCTGGATACTTTGGGCTCTGAGTATGAACAACCAACTAAAGAATATGCAGAGGCTGGACGTAGGTATCCTGCTCATATGAAGATGTACAGCTTGGTCTTCATGGAGGTCATGAACAACGGGAGAGGGGGCTATCCCAAAAGCTGTTGGCGGTCATGGCTTATGTTCTACTACCTGGGCTGCCTTGTCTATCCTCAATGAGAGAGGAAATGCCTAGCCTCGAATAGACCTGAAGTGTTGGGGCAGGAGGATATCCAGAGACCCCCCCCCCCACCTGTCCAGAGGAGAAGGGGAGGGAGAGAGCAGACGGGGAAGGACTGTGGGAGTGGGTAACCAGGAAGTGGGCACAGGGGCAGTGATCAGGATGTAAAGTGAATTGAAAAAAGAAAAAAAAAAAGAAATCTTTGGATTTCAAAGTCATGTGGGCCCAAAGACAAAGAAAATAAACTGGAGAGTGTGAGACTGTTGAGAAGTACTCAGTCCGCAGTTAGAACCAAGGAAGCAGGAGGCCAGAGTCCTTAAAGTACAGAGGGAGGCACGTAGCCCTGGCCGGTTCCCTTCCCTGCCTGCCTTCATGCTCCATGTACCTAAGAAATCACCTTGGCAAATCTTCCTTCTCCCTTACCCCCTCCAGGAACACTCATAAACCTGAACTTCAACATATTTTAGGACTGACTATTTGGATGGAGGACGGAGTTCACGGAAACAAAAGTGATCTTTGTTCTTGGACTACCCGGCCTACTGAGATGTGTTGAAAGGATCCCCTGAGGCAAATGAGAAAATAAGACAGAACAGGAAAACAACCCAAGGGTAAAAAAGAGAAATTAGATTAGAAAGGCGTAGTGCCCTAGGAAAATAGGAGTGCAGAGGAAACCGCTTTGGAAAGGGAAAAATAAGAGTGTTGGAAACCTAGGGACAATAAGAGCTCTCATCTGGGAAAAAAGCGAAAAATATTTTTCTCCTTTGTAATATTCATCAAACACAGAGAGAGAGTGGCCATTGCCTTCTGGATGAGAATCTAGCAATCCTTGATTAAGCAGTGGCTGTTGAATACATTTTCTTGGTTGAAAATTAGTTTATTCCATCGAAGTTTACCATTTGTTAGCTTTGGTTACTTTTCTTCATTGAGCTCTGATAAATTTTGAGACATTGTTACTTCATAGGACCATAGATGATGCATGAAGAATATGTGTCTTGAGATAAGGTCTAGAGAGTTGCCAAAGAGTTCTGTAAAAACACAGGACATAAGACAGTTCTTGAAATATTTATCTCAGTGATGAGTCTCTGTGATATAAACCAATTCATCACAAGAGGACGCAGGGAGGGTTGCAGACTGAGAGAATGTGTGACTGAAACAAGTAATCTATTTAAAATATCAACAGTTCAAATTCTCCTAGTTTGACCCAGCATTTATTAGTGATGGGAATTTTCCATTAATGATTATGATGTTTTCTCAAAACCTATATGACTTGAACACTACTATTCTCCTGTGGTAAATGAAACAACAAACACATGAACAAACAAGAAGTCCTAAGCAGCTTTAGAGCAGCTAATTATCATCATGATTTATGCCAATGTTGTATGTCTCAAATAGGATTGTGTGATTCCTATTCTACACTTTTCTTTTTCAAATATATGGTGAGATTCTAACAGAGCATCTGAGCAGTTCAGAGGTAGTAGTCCTCCAGGCTTGATGAGAGCTACACAGTACTTTACCTAACTGCCCCCTTCCCACCTCTACAAAACTACAACTAAAACCAAAACCCAAAACCAAACAACAAACAAAAAATGAAAGAAAACAGAAAAAATAATTCTAAACATGAACTTTGCCTAAAACGGACATCAAAACCTATTTTTTTCATTGAAAGTGAGAATCCTGTGAATATATTATCACATGCTACTTCATTAGTTTAATTGCTCTCAAGCTGTCCTGACCTTGAAATAGTTTAAAAGTGGGTTTAAAATTAACGTGTCAAATAAAAGTCTTGTTTAACCGGTTTTCTTTAATCAAAGTAAATGGTTGTCTACTAAGCAGTAAAGCACCTTCACAAGAACACACACCAATCAGTGCAAATTCTCTCCCCACCAATAATAGCCTTGACAGTAAGTCAGAAGAAATGGTGGCTCATCTGAATTTGGCAGGAATCCACAAAGAAATAAAATAGCAAATACTTTAAGTTTGATACTTCTACATTAAAAGCCATTGCCGGGCATGGTGGCACATGCCTTTAATCCTAGCACTTGGGAGACAGAGGCAGGTGGATTTCTGAGTTCGAGGCCAGCCTGGTCTACAAAGTGAGTTCCAGGACAGCCAGGACTATACAGAGAAACCCTGTCTCGAAAAACAAAACAAAACAAAACAAAACAAAACAAAATGCCATTTACAACCACCACCAGTTATGAGAAGCCATGATGCATATATACCAGTTTGCACCTTTGAAATCTTCTGTTTCTGCTGATGCCTCGTTGCCCTAAGATATAGTGAAGACTTCAAATACCGAATAAGCCATTGTCATAACAATCATCTGTATTCACAGACATTAGTCCAAAGCCAGAGGAACAAAAGAAAAGACATAATGTTGCAAGAATATGATCTAACCAGGTGGTACAAAGCTCTCAAAAACTAAGAAAATGTTTTGTAAGCCTGGTATGCTCCTACAAGGAAAAGTGCGAGGTGAGGATTGGTGGATCCTTGGAGCATCCTGGCCAGCTAACCTTGCCTACTTGGAGAAGTTCAAAATCAATGAGAGACCCAGTTTCAAAAAAAAGGTAGAAAGGACCTGAGGAAAAATATTCAGTGTTTTTCTGTAACCTTTGTATTCAAATACATGTACCACTCTCCCATGAAAATACATATGCACGGGCATGTGCGTGCACATGCACACACATATGCACACACATACATAAACGCACCTCAAACCACAAATATTTATGCAAAAGATCCCTCTTGAAGTAGAACTGGGACTTTGTTTACATATGCTTGACAAGAATGTTGAATTTACATAAAGATATTTAATTTGTTCAATGCAAGCTTAGTCTGAAATGGACACTTAAATCAGAAATATTCTTTTGTTCATATCCATGATTCATATTTGATTTCTTAGTGACACCTATATTCAAACAGTGTCGGGAGTGAAGAACAAGGAAATTATTATCTAGAAGAACAAGGAAATTTCATACAATGCCTTATCTTAGTTTTACATAGAAATCGGAGAAAGAGTATTTTTTGCTGTCAACAAGAATATTCCAGCATAAAAGAGAAAAGCTCATTGAGGACAATATGCCTATGTTCTTAAAAGTAATAATTGGGGTTATAAAAATAACGGGCCCTCCTTGTTCCTTAAAAAAAAAAAAACCTCTTGAAAACAATAATCTTCACTGTCTTAGCAATTTCCTTCAACTTTTTACAACCTATAGGATATTTCATATGTCTACCAAGCAGCTGCCTAACGGATGTTGCCATGTTCTCACCCAAACACCTCCTCTACTGCTTCAAGATGGTGCCACAGAAAGCCAAAAGCCAGTGAAATCACTCCACTGTTGAAACTAGGGGTCTTTCCAAAGTCCCTTTGATACCCTCAGAGGATGATTAGCATCCAAATAACCAGACCCCTTCATCTGAAATGATAGTCTCATGGTCCTTTCTTTTTATCAATAACATCACATCCCCAAATGTAATCACACCACCACACATGTTGTCCTTACCTTGCTTTGCCTCTTCCATCACCATCTCCCATCCTCTGTATCCATCCTTCCTCAGCCGAGGAAGATGTAAAGAACCTGGAAAGCCCACACATCCCTCAGTACACAGTTCAAGTAGCCCCTTCTCCTTAAAGCTTCCCTGGACCACTGTAATTTCTTCGTGGTGTAATTTCTTTCAATGCCGATTTTGCTAAGTGGTAATCCTACATGGAGTCTTCCATTTCTGCCAATGAAAGTGAGAAGGATGGGGAGTATTTCCAGCTTTCACTAGTGGTGTTTGAAAGTATTCTAATGCCAGATGGTGAAAGGGATCACTAGCACCTAAGGAAGTGGGCAAGACATTTGGAAAATTGTTAATACTTGGAAGTCAAGTGCAGTAGCAGTTTTTGTTAATGGAAATGGCACAAACATTATACATAGAGACTGAACTTGGAAGAAGTCACTCATGAGAATAGCTGGTTTGCCCATACAGTCAGGCAGAATCCCTAAAGTATTCAAAGCACCGCTTCAGTAATGGATGTGATTTTAATGACCTGAAAATTATTTGGGTTTAAATGTAACAGAATATGCCATAGGAACAGTAGCTGAATTTATTAACATAATTTGAATTACAATCAGATAATAAAGTATGGGTATAAATTTATGTATATAGTTATATATATATATAGTTATATATAGTTATATTTATGTATATAGTTATATATATACACATATATTATATATTTTTTTTCTGTCCTGTGCTTTGTGCACAGAGCATCACTGTTCTGCCCACTGCTTATCAAAAGTGTTGTCATTTCAAGTGTCTTATTACACTGTAGAAAGGCCATATTCTATAGGTCTTACTTCTTGCCCATTTCACTTTCTTCTGATTTTTCCCCACATAAAGGAAACTGATACTAAACACATTTACTAAACCACTCTACCATTACTATCCAGTAAGTATTTGAAAACTAATTTCTAACACTGAAACGAGTTTAAAACTTGGAACTTGCTTCCTGTGTCTGTTCCATGTTTGCCTCACAAGAAGCCTTGGAAAGACTACTGCAGCTGAATCCATCAGATAATTGAAGCCTCTGAGAGGAGGGTATTTTCCACATATCTTATTTTGAGCCAAACCCTAAAATTATCCAAACATTTACTTTTGATTTGCTGGAAAGATTAAGATATTTCTTACAACTTCGGCTAAATGCATCCCATAGCTCAAATTTAAATTTTTGGCTAAAGAATTCAGTTTTACCCAAGTGATCCATAGTTTATAACCAAGAAAAACCTGTTGTAAACACCCACAGTCCTTTGGATCAAGTAAGCTCTTGTAATATTTTTTTTTTCTCAGTGGGATTTATTTTCTAATTCAAGAAGCAAAGTTGGTATAAAAAGGAGAACTGGTTTTAAGTTGTTCTTGAAGGGGGAAACTACATCTTTATTTTCTTATTGTTAACTGCAATGCCATAAACAAGAACAGTTCCCCATCACTGAGTATCAAACTGAATATGATTTAGGAAACATAAATAGTCTAAAACCCAAACAAATTTCAGCTCTCTCATGGGATCCATATTGTATTTTCTAATCATCTTTCAGCTTCTGGCCACATGATAATAATTTTAGTAGAAATGTATGTTATTGTGAGAATATAGTTATGAATTTATTGAGCCATTCAACCTTAAAAATTAAAAATACAATGAAAAGAACAGTATGTCATTAAGAGTCAGTGCCTTGGTCAATCCACGTCAGAAAAACATTGTGAAGTAGATGGAGATTAACACAAAAAAATCACAAGTGAACAGTGTGCACAATAGAAGAGACTTTGGAGCACTCACTTGTAAAAGGGATGTCTTCACGAAACTCCTCCCCTCCAGGCTCAGAGAGCTATGGCAGAAGAGGAGACAGAAACCCTTAAGAGTCAGAGGTGGTGGATAACTTCAAGGACACTACAGGGTCAACACACATAAACTCACGAGGACTGGGGTGTCATGCACATGTCCTACACAGGATTAAGCCAGAAAGATCCCAACACTTAGAGTGAAATGATCCAATGACTATCTGAGAAACTATTACCAATGGAAATCTGTGGCAAGAGGGAAATCCACTTTCTCCAATGGCATGGCACTGGGTATATCAACCACACTCCAGAACAAGACATATGCCCAGGAGCAGCTGGCCACCACAAAACAAACCGATCATTTTGTTTGCTTTCTTTTGTTTCATTTTGTTTTGCTTTTGGCAGTTTTGTCTCATTGGTGTTTTTTTTTTTTAATTTTATTTTGATTTTTGTGTTTTTGTTGTTTTGTTCTTATTCGTTTTGAATGATATTGGGAAAGAACATAGAATTGGGTGTGTAGAGATTTATAGAGGACCTGGGAGATGTTGAAGAAGGAAAAAAAAGATGATAAAATATTTAATGAAAAAACTTTGAATAATGAAAAAATATTAAATAAGAAAAATACAGGGTATTCTTTTTGACAATGAATTCTATTTAAGAATCTTTTTAAACAACTATGTAACATTAATTGGCTTCCCCAAACATTTTTGTACATTAAACAAAATTCCAGGGCCCAAAATATCCAGAAAAATAAACTAAGCACAATTAATGTTTTATTATAAGACTTGTACTGTTCTCCAGTATGAAAATGAGAGAAAAAGGCAAGATGATGTTCTGACTTAATTAATTTACAATCTCCTTTAACTTCCTCTCTCTAGAGATTTTTGTGTAATAATTAAGAGTAGGATTATAGAGCCTTCCAAAAGCCACTGTGAAGAATTCCTGTTTACTTTAATGGATTGGCATTTGTTTTTGTGACTCAGTAAATAACTAAATTAGACAGGTATGAAAGAAAAATGGCAAATTAATTACCCTAAACTCTACCATTAGTTTATTAAAGAGAATTTTATCAAATACATTGGGTTATTAGGTTTTTAAATTCCTAAGACTGAGACAAACTTTATGCAAATTTATAAAATTATCATCATTTATTATGTAGTTTAATTTTCTGATCAACACCATCAGTGATAATGAACATATTAAAATATGACTCAAGAAATGTTAATACTTTGATTATCTAATTATATAAAATGATATATAGTTTTAATTATATTTATCTCGTAATTTTCCCAGTATCATTCCATTAAATTCAGTGCTGCATTTTGTATTACATTGGGGTGTATTTTCAAATTATAAAATGTTTACATAAAGGTTCATCTTGATTTTCAGATTCTAATGAATATTTAATTCCTACATATTTAGGCACATTTATAATACCATGTAAGTTGCTCTGTAGTAAGAAAAACAAATGCATTTAAATTGAAGATAGACATCAGCTGCCTATCTATATCTCGAAGAGATTATAATGGCTCTTTAAAATGCTTAAAGCCAGAAGAGTTTCTAGAAACCAGAATTTTCTCATATATGCTTTATTAATACTTAAATGGCACTTTATTCAATTGTCCAAATAGAACCTGAAATAGGCATATATAACATTGATTCTCTACAAAACACATGGTTTGAAAGGCTGGTAGATGATAAAGTCCGTACCCTTTAGGTGTCCTCTTCTAAAAACCTAGGAAGAAATATAAAAATTCACTTTAATAAAATTTCTTTAAAATGATCTTTGCTTTGTATTTTTGTTTATATTTATAGTAAGACTTGTGGTAACAATGATAGGCAATTGTGTGCAATTGTGCTTAGGCTAAATGATACATGTGAGAAATTTCATTGGGCACCAATGATGGCCAGTAACTAATTTATACACTAAGATACAACCCTGAACAATAACACATCACTTTTGATATACACTGTGATGGAAGAAAGAGGCGTGTGCTGGTTAGTTTTTGTCAACTTGACAGAAATTAGAGTCACTAGAGGAGAGAGACACTCAATGGAGAAATTTCCTCCATCAGACTGGTCTAGGCACAATTCTGTGGGACCTTTTCCCAGTATACTGTGTGATTACCATCTCCGGGCAAGTAAGCTGGGCAATCAAGAAAGCAAGCACAGAAATGAAGCAAGATCAGCCAGTAGACAGAATTCTCCATGCTCTATGTTTTGGTTCCAACCTCTGTGTTTCTGCTTGCATTCTTGACCTATCATCCCTTGTAATGCAGGGTAACCTGTAAGCTGTAACCTCTTCTTCCAAGTCACTTTTAGTCATTGTTTTATCACCATGACAGTAAGCCAAATTACTATAGGGAAGAAACAAAACAATTGACACACTAATTTATTTATTATTCTGCAAGGGTCATGACAATGCAGTAAAGGGCATTTGGGAACAACCTTGATTATTGTGACTTTGGAAGATCTCACTTAAGAAATTAAGATTTTATGTGGCCAGTAGTGGTGCATCCCTTTAATCCCAGAACTCTGAGGGCGGATGCAGGTGTCTCTGAGATTGAGGCCAGCCTGGTCTATAGAGCAAGTTTCAGAAAAGTCAGGGCTACACAGAAAAACCCTATCTTGAAAACAAGAAAACAAACAAAAAGATGAAGATTAAGGAAAAAGAGAAGGAGAACATGAAGAAAGAAGAAGAAGAAGAAAAGAAGAAGAAGAAGAAGAAGAAGAAGGAGGAGGAGGAGGAGGACGAGGAAAACGAGGAGGACGAGGAGGAAGAGGAGGACGAGGAGAGGAAGAAGAGGAAGGAGAAGAGGAAGAAAAGAGGGAGGATAAAAAAATAAGGAGGAGGAAGATGAGGAGGAGGAGGAAAAGAAGAAAGAGTAGTAGGAGGAGAAGGAGGAGGAAGAGAAGGAAGAGAAGGAGGAGGAGGCGAAGAGAAAGAAGAGGAGGAGGAGGAGGAGGAGGAGGAAGAAGAAGAAGAAGAAGAAGAAGAAGAAGAAGAAGAAGAAGAAGAAGAAGAAGAAGAAGAAGAAGAAGAAGGTGGTTTTTGCACCAACATGAGGATGGTAGTCCTAAAAATGTAAACATATTAAAACAGAATGGAATGAACAGACATTGAAACAGTATCAAGATACCAAAAGATATTCTAAGCATTACTAAGTTTAATATGATTGGTACTTAGATGAGTAAGATGGCCATAGGAGAGTCAGTGGAAAGGGTATTATGGAATAAGACTATTTAAGCCTATGTCTGTGTGCTGTCAAGCTGCCCCATGGTGGACTCTGAGTAGAAGAAAGGGGTGGTTCGATTATTTTAGCAGGTTCATTATGGGTTCTGAAGTATACAAGAGTATACTAACAGAGTAGCTCATGATTATAATTCCTGTACTTCCCAATTTAGGAAGCTGAGAGAAGTATATTATAAATTAATTAAAGGCCAGCTTGTGTTCTACAGACGTTGTCTCAAAAACACAAAATTAAGAAAATCTTGGAAAATCATGGTTCCTTCACTCAGAGTGTTAGCAGTGAAGGTCATGAGAAATGTTATTATACTAGATATATTTTGAAGTCAGATCCCATAGATTCTTAGTTGATATATGTGTGTGAGAGAATTAAAAGACTCAAGGAAGATCATAATTCTACAACTAAAGAATCAGAAGAATGAACCTGATACCAACTGAGATCCACTGGGTATAAATAAATAGAGGTTTGAATAATTAAGGGTATAAGAGTTTAAATGTTTTTCTCTTTTAAAACAAGAAAACAAAAATGTGACTTGGATAACATTTTAGGTTCATTTTGCATGTACTGGGTTTAAACTGTCGATACTTTTCAGATAGAAAGCAGTGGCCCTGCCAACTCTCAGATGGTTTCTGTAGCTCTATTTATGGGAGCATTATTCAGGTCCTCCCATCAGGACAAATTTACCCGACTCAGCTCAGAGAACTTTACAATACCCTCGGTTAGAATAAAAGGTCAGAGACAGCTTTCCTAGGTGGTATAAGAGGCAAAAGTTATTTTAAATGTCAATAATCTCAATCCTCAAGCAATTTGTCACCACCAATCTAAAGCTGAACAGAAGCAGAGGCACCTGGTACCTAGGTGTAATGAAAAGTGATTTCCGGATGACAAACATGAAATATCTCACCATGAAGGGCAGTCAACCACACAGCAAAAGTGTTTCCCTCTCAGAATAGCATTATTGAAATCTTATAATGTTATTTTTGCCTGCCTTGTCTTGAAATCTCCTCAGACAGCCACAAATCTGCCGATCCTATTCTTTTGTGCATTGGTTGCATTGATTTTTTCTGAAGGTTGGGGTTTATGCGGTAGTGCTGTGGGGACAGAAGAAGCTATGAAGAGAATACTAAACACAATATGGACACAGCTTAATCCATACTTCTAAACCAAAATCGGGACATATCACTCAATGAAGACTGATTTTCTGATATTTCAAGTGTAAGCATAGGGTTTTAGAAGGTACTGTTTTGGTATTAAAATACTGGGATTTCCAGAATAATATTGTATTTGATGATTCAATAATATAAGACAGCATTTCAGAACATTCACGATTGCACCAGGATATTCAGTTCATACAGTTGCCATGGATACAGCAGATAGAGTAGAAGTTTACTAGAGAGTTTCAGTTGGTCTTTCCCCTCATGATTCACAAGGAGCAGAAAGTTAAAGACTGTGGAAGAGTGTTGATGCTATCAGTAGAAAAGGTTCACAAAAGTCCTCTTGTACCCACTCTGGCTATGTAATTTCTGTGACTAACTAAAGAAACTGTGCTAATTTTTGTTGTTGTTGTTGTTGTTGTTGTTGTTGTTGTTTAAAAAGAAAAAGAAAGAAAATGTGGTCCAAAATCAAAGAAGCACAATGAAGATAACTGTACAGTTGTAGGACAAGAGAGGCAGGATGATCATGAGTTTGTGGTCCACCTGGGCTATTCAGGAAAAGACCTTGTCTCCAACTAAGGAAGGGAGGGCACAAAAGAACAAACAAACACACACAGAAAGAAAGCAAACTTCTTTACATTCCGTTTAATTAGGGGAAAAAAAACAAAAAAATCAAAACACAGTAAACATTTAGTCATATTTTCTGCAAGTTCTCAGTACAATGTCCAAGTCATGGGGTTAAATGTCATCAGGGAGAAACATGCTTGAGAGCTTCACAAGTTTAAAAAAAAAAATTCTCCAGAGAGTAAAGCACCCTTCAGTGATTGGAGTGGTCCTTTCACATCACATGCAATGAGCAAAACGACACCTCACTGGCAATAAATCTGTGATTTTGATTTTAAAGTCCTACAGGGCAGGGCAATTCTCTTTGAGCAGCTCTGTGCACACTGGAACATTTATTCAGTGCTACTCAATAATGAATACTGGGGTTTTACGGCACAGAGTGAAATTGGCCCTGAGAGAAAAATATCTGACTCCGGGAGCTAAGTGCTCTCGTTTTAGTTGCTGAGCAGCGTCTTTCTCAGGCCATCACTGGGCTCCGTCCTCAGGTAAAGAAACATTTTCATTTACCTTGAACCATCCCAAGGTTAGGTCCGGATAGGACCAAAAATAGAACAGAGATTACATGCTCCACCTCACTGGAAAACCTGGGAACGAACAATGATTCTCCAAGGGTCACTCACTTCAGGCCAGGAAGGTCATGCTGCTCCCAGACCACCCCACCCAGAAGCACTCAAGGTCCATGGGTTCTGAAAGACATCTTCAGAGGCAGTTGAAGAGATAATTCACCTCTAGCATCCAAGGCATAATTCCTTTTAGTACTGGACAGAGTACAGCAAGCGCTACATGTATGCTCATTAGACTCTCGTCTCCAAGATCAGTCAATAGCTAGACAAAGCCATTAGAGTCCAAGGGCAACAGGAAAATGCTCAGGAAGGGGAGAAGATGAACCTGACAGTTTGGGGATGTTTTCCTGAGGTCTTGCTTCCATCCATTTTTAGGTCAACTCATCTAGAAAATGTCCAATATTTAATATGCCATTATAGTTTGTTCCCTTTTTTTCTGTGGACTAACCACAAATTCTGTTTTCTTTTCTGAACTCCAACTAGCCTAAGTAGGAACCTTGTAAATGTCTTCATTCCAAAGTTTTAAGAGAGAATTTTTGAAATAATGTTCATTAAATGATTCTACTTTGCTTCAAATATATTAATCAATGGATATGAAAAGGGACATATATACAGAAAATATTTAATAGGGTTGTGAGATACTCTTGGAGAGTAGAATCACAGGTGTTTTTCATTGCCAATTGTGGCATTTGTGTGTGAATTTTCACTTTTATGCCAACGTGTTCCTACAAAACAAGAAATAAAAATTCTTACTAAAATAGTTCAGCAAAGGGCCTTTTTTTTCAATCTTGTACTATCTTTTTTTTTAACAATTAACTGATCACACCCAAACAAAATTATACAGATTAGTAGAATGCCATCTGACATTTTGATACATACACATTTGGGGCATACCCACAGTGACCAGGAAACCCACAGCGTACTTAAAACCTACAAGGAGAAGGAATTTACTTCCTCCTCACTCGGAGGAGCTCACAAGTGACAATGGGATTCTCCATGGAAATGTATGTAAGAGCATAAAAGTAAAGTTTTAGAATGTTTGAGAGAGAGAGAGAGAGAGAGAGAGAGAGAGAGAGAGAGAGAGAGATACCAGATACCTAGGATCAATTCAAATCCACCTACAATACTAACTTGCAGAAACAGAGTTACAAATGTTATCAATTACCTACATGAAAAATAGTTAACCTTTCCTTTAAAATTTTGGATCAATCACTTTTATCCATTATCTTAACCAGCTCTTCAATACAGAACCAAAATGCGATCCTGTAATCTCTGGTTCCTAATTTGCTGTTTCTATCTATCTATCTATCTATCTATCTATCTATCTATCTATCTATCTATCATTTCAGGAGCTGGTAGGCCAGGCCTGACATTTATAAGAGCTTCCTAGGAAAAGGAATAAGATATAGAAGGAGCCTTTGCCATCTGTGCTGTCCTGGCCAAGAAAGATATTGCAGTAAACAATTTTGTTTTACGTGGGTATGTGCTACAAAGCCTGTTTCTGCTTTTTCTTTTCATTGAAAAAAAAGTCATACAATATATCCTGATCATTGTTTCCTATTGCCCACATCCTCCCAGATCCTCCCCATAACCCTACCCACCCAACTTCATGCTTCTTTTCTCTCTCTCAATCCCTCTCTCTCTCTCTCTTTCTCTTTATGTGTGTGCATAAAAAGGCAAACAAGTAAACCATAATAATATGAAAAATGATAAAAGCACGATATACATACACAAACAAAACTCAAACCCATAAAATCACAAAGTTGGAAACCATAATATACAAGGCAGAAGGCCAATATGAAAATATATATATACATCCACACGAAGCATTTGTTGGCACCCGGACCTCTGAAACCTGTGACATCACATAGGCAACAGTGTGATCTACACACCTGTTGCCACCATGTTCCCAGAATCCACTGGGCTTACCTCCCACCCTTACCTATGACCATGTCACCATCCATATATGAGGAATGCCTCTCCTCTCTCTCTCTCTCTCTCTCTCTCTCTCTCTCTCTCTCTCTCTCTCTCTCCCTCCCTTCCTCCCTCCCTTCCTCCCTCCCTCCCTCCATCTCCTCTTCACTTTCCACTGCCCCCTTGCCCTTTCCCCTCTCAATAAACCTCACATGGAACTGTTTGTTCTGGTGTGGTCTTCCTGGAGCCACCACCACCAATACCAACAGCATTATACGACAAAAAGTCTACAAAAATACCTTTGAGTTTTCTTTGTGTTGACCATCTGTTGCTGGGCATGGGGACATCCTTAACTATGGCTTACATACCCATTAAGACTTCATTGAAGAAAATTAATTTTTCCTTTGTGAGGGATATTGATTGAAGATAGCTTCTTGGCTAGGGAAGGTAGCTCCTGTGTTGTCTTTCCCCTCTTAATGCTCAGATCCCATCTGTTTTAAACCTGTGCAAGACCTGTTCATGCTTCCACAGTCTCTGAGACTCTATGTGTATATAAGTCGCATTGTGTCTGGAAGACACTGTTTTTATAGCATCATCCATCACCTTCAGCTCTTCTAATCTGGCAGCTGCCAGAGAACTACCTACCAATGCTAAACAAAATCACACCTCTCTGCTAAATGCCATTCACCCCTCCAATCCTGGGCAATTGATAGCTCCCTTTACACTAAATAAAGAAGTCCTTCCATTATCCCAAATGTTGACAGGAAAAAAAGGTGTACAGTGTTTGAAAGGGAGAGTTCTGTTAGCTTTCTCTGGCTTTTAAAACATTTGCAAATTCAATGTAAAGGAAGGGGAAGCTAATTTGGTTGATCATTTTGGAGGCTCTACTCATGGCCTGTTATTGCTGTTGCCTTTGGACTTTAATGAGGCAGAGGACACAATCTCCAATAACCGAACTTCCAACAACGTGGCCTTATTTCACATTCCCACCAACTCAATAGCACTGTAACATGGAGACCAAACCTTCCACATACAAGAAGGATGGGAACACTTAAGATACAAACCACAAAATGTTCATAGATGATGTCAGATATAACCACAATTTGCCGGCTAGGGACTCTGAATTTCCTCTACTCTATTGTGATACTCATGAGATAGATGGCTCAGTTTAAAGTACATTAGTTATGTTAAGTGGGATAATTAGTGGTTGACTAAATAACTTTTCAGAGGGCATGCAGTTTGTGGAATCATACTTGCTTTTTTTTTTTTTTTTAATGCTCAAACTGGTTTTGTATCTAGTCCCATTTACAAGCCTAGTTTGAATGGGTCAGTTAAAACGGCACTATCTCTACAGTTGAACAGAACTAACTGGTAGCCATGAAATGATTTTATCATGCATGCTAAGCACACACTTATTATGTCACTCCTGAAGTGACTAATAGCAGTATTTAAAGTCATATTTCATGAGAAAAAAATAGGAGTCACCTTGTATTGAGAACTCCTTTGCTACAAATTCTCTGTTGAAAGTTGAGTGTTCTTGGAAATATTCCTTAGAAGGGGTTCAGGGCACAGGCTAGTCCTTTGTAAGAATTCTTCCTACTAGCATCCGTGGAAAGGCAATGAAGTGGCGTGGAGGAGGGTGAGACAGTGAGAGGTGGTGCTAAAATGATCTATCATTATTGTCTCAGGCAGGGTCAAAGTGTCTAAGAAGCTACACTCTCATTTTCATTAGCCATTAGATATGGACTGACACTGGCAAGGACCTGACCTTGAGCGCAGTGGCTCAGTAAAATGAAACCTGAGAACATTTGCAAGTAGAGGCTTTATTCTGACAGTTCTAGTACCATCTGTGGCACAAAAAGGCCTAACCTGACAGCCTATCTTTGCAGTGGATCTCAGGTCCAGTAGCTAGGACCTCAGCCAGTATCCTCTAGGCTAAGAAGTCCAACTGGATTATGTGCATGGCTAAGAACACTCCAAAGCTGACTTCAAACCCTGCATGCAGAACCCAGAGATGGTCAGGGAGGAATATGCAGTCTCTTAGTAAGTTACTGAGAATGGTAGTAAAAACAAATCAATAACCCTTATTCCACCCCTTGTACCCACTAACTAATTTCCTACCTATTTGGGATACTGCTATTTAAAACTTTTAATGCAAGCTGGATGCTATGTCTTTGATAGTCCATTTTCATCAAGCATTATCACTAAGCTCGAACTTCATCTGTACTATTAGCCAACTTCCTAATCTTCTAATATCTACAGCTCAGGAGTACAATAAGTTATGTGATCAGTGGATTTTATGGGACCCTATAGTTATTATTTAATCATGAATATGCCCCAAAGTCTCATGTTTTAAACACTTGGTCCACCTCTAGTAGCACTGTATTGATAGTTACTATAGATCCTTTGGGACTGCAATCTAAATAGCAGAGAAGGATTATTGGGGTAAAGCTTTGAAGAACATACCAGAGGATATTCAGGACCTCGATGTCTGGTTCTTGATTCACCAAACATAAAAATGATCTACCACAATCGACGTCATGAAAACCCGATGCCTTTCCCATGGAAATAGATTGCATCTATGAACCAAAGTAAAATCAACCTTTTCTCCCTTCAGTTGTTTCTCTCAGGAAGTTTATCACAGCAAGAGAAAATATAACTAATATACCTACTTCAAATATCCTTTGATGTAGAGTAGGAACTCTTATCTGATATACAGTGTCCTTTGGAATTCTATGTTAATAAATCAGTTCTTTAATCAATTCCCAGAGGAAGAAAGACAGCTCAAGCATGGACTTGTGCCAACTTTCTTAGAAAAACAAACATGTCTATCACAAGAAGAGGAGACCTGTTCTCAAAAGTGGCTACTGAACTTCTTGCACTATGACAGCAAAGTCACTGTTATGGTCTTTGTTGTTTATACATTTGAAATTTGGTGAAGAGAAACAGCTTCACCGGCCTCAGCACATGGAAGCCAGCAAGTATAATTACTCCATGGTTACCATTTTATACCTCAACTCATGGTAGAACTGCTGTGGTTATAAATGGATATTGGCTTATACCAATTATACAAGTTTTTTATACTTATGTGTTTAGTGTGGCTCCTATGGTGGATATTCTCATAAATTTTGTTTGTTTGTATGGGAGGGTTGTTTCTTTTGTTTTGTTTATCTGTTTGGGAGGGAAGAACTTTTGTTCTGTCATTGCAGATAACATTCAAATCTGTACAACCTGACCAGGAAGTTTATTTGTATCTTTTTTTTTCCTGCTCATGTTAAAATGTGGACATATTACTTCTGGCCTACAGTAGGCTCTTTTCAAAATCCATCTGCCTTAGTTCCAAACACTGGTCATTTAATGTATATGGTCAGCTCCTCTGTTTATATCAGGGCCTAGCCATGGGCAGACATTGTTTTTCACATCATGTTCTGCTACAGATGGCTTGGCTTTACTGCAGACCATTGGAGCCTGCTGTTTTCTTATTGGAACCTGTCATATATTTCTCCTAGAATTTTTTTTTTTTTTGTACAACAGAAACCTCTAATATCACAGGATCTTATGGAATGCCTGATCCAAGTGAGAAGAATACTTGTTTTAGTTGGAAACTGCTATCACACTCTTTGTCCAGACACCTAGTCTAAACTGTCAGCTTTATGTTACTAATGCATGAACCAGATCATTGAATACAGGTGATACTATGAGGCCTTCCTACCCTGAAGAGGGTTATGAAACATCACCTCATCTTCATGACAAACCATCAAGATTCAACTGATCATATCTTTTATATTTTTAAAATTAGAATTCATGATAACTGTCCATTTGCATTTTCACGACACCAGAAGTATTCTGAATATAACAATGAATCTTCAGAAGTTGGTTTAACTATTTAGCAGAATACAGTTATAAATTCTCTCTTCAAGCCTATAACCTGCCTTGTCATGGATTTGTGGCACTGTTGTTAATTATCATTAAACCCATAGATGAGTGCATTTCTCAACTCTTATCAGAGAAGCGATTTTTTTTTTTTTTTTTTTTTTTTTTTTTTTTTTTTTTTTTTTTTTTTTTTTTTTTTTTTTTTGCAGTTGATGGTGACAGACACAGAGACCAACAACTAGTCAACACGAAGAGAAAAAGAAACTGAAGAGGGGTTCAGGTCTAAACTGTATATCTGTTCAACACCCTCCTTTAACACCAAGGCTCAAGAATCATCATGAGAAATGGAGCAGAAAGATTGGACGAGCCAGAGGCAGTACGTAACTACAGTGAAACAGAGTCTTCAAGACACAATGATGAAGTTGCATGGATGAAACCACAGTGGCTGTGACAACATGTCTATAACCTATACAAGAACAAGCTAGATAAAATCCCAGCATGTGTTGGGAGGTGGTCACAAAACTGTACACTTTCTGGGGAACTATTGCTTATGGGTGACTGGTAAGAGAGGGAAAGTCGGGTTTTTAAAAAAGCTTTAATCTAGCTAATCAATTTTTTATTATTCACTTTGGATCCTGATCACTGTCCCTGCCCTCCCAAAGTCCCTCCTCCCATTCCTCCTCCTTTTCTCTTCTGAGAGGCTGGAGAATCTCCCTGGATATCTCCCATTTCTGGCAATAAAGTCTCTGTAGGGCTAGGTACTTTTTCTTCCACTGAAGTCAGACAATACTGCCGAGTCAGGGGATTGGGTTCAACAGACAGACAACAGCTTTAGGGATAACCACTGCTCCCGTTGTTTTGAACCTGTAGAAATAAATATTAGAAAATTAATCCCTGAATTTTTTATCTTACCATTCTGACTGGTGTGAGGTGAAATCTCAGGGTTGTTTTGATTTTAATTTCCCTGATGATTAAGGATGATGAACATTTTTTTAGGTGCTTCTCAGCCAGTCTCTATTCCTCAGTTGAGAATTCTTTGTTTAGCTCTATACCCCATTTTTAATGGGATTATTTGATTTTCTGGAGTCCACATTCTTGAGTTATATATATATATATATATATATATATATATATATATATATATATATATATATATATATATATATATTGGATATTAGTCCCCTATCTGATTTAAGATTGGTAAAGATCCTTTCCCAATCCATTGGTGGCCTTTCTGTCTTAATGACAGTATCTTTTGCCTTACAGAAGCTTTGCAACTTTATGGGGTCCCATTTGTCAATTCTAGATCTTACAGCACAAGCCATTGCTGTTCTGTTCAGGAATTTTTCCCCAGTGCCCATATTTTTAAGGCTTTTCCCCACTTTCTCCTCTATAAGTTTCAGTGTGTCTGGTTTTATGTGGAGTTCCTTGAACCACTTAGACTTGACCTTAGTACAAGGAGATAAAAAGGGATCAATTCCCATTCTTCTGCATGATAACCTCCAGTTGTGCTAGCACCATTTGTCGAAAATGCTGTCTTTTTTCCACTGGATGGTTTTAGGTCGCTTGTCAAAGATCAGGTGACCATAGGGATGTGGATTCATTTCTGGGTTTTCAATTCTATTGCATTGATCTACCTGTCTGTCACCTACCAGTACCATGCAATTTTTATTACAATTGCTCTGTAGTACAGCATGAGTTCAGGCATGGTGATTCCACCAGTGAGAAGAGTTTTTGCTATCCTAGGTTTTTTTTGTTATTCCAGATAAATTTGCAAATTGCTCTTTCTAATTCTTTGAAGAATTGAGTTGGAATTTTGATGGGGATTGCATTGAATCTGTAGATTGTTTTAGGCAAGACAGACATTTTCACTATATTGATCCTGCCAATCCATGAGCATGGGAGATCTTTCTACTGAGATCTTCTTGGATTTCTTTCTTCAGAGACTTGAAGTTCTTATCATACAGATCTTTCACTTCCTTAGTTAGAGTCACACCAAGATATTTTATATTGTTTGTGACTATTCTGAAGGGTGTTGTTTCCCTAATTTCTTTCTCAGCCCATTTATCCTTTGTGTAGAGAAAGGCCATCAATTTTGTTTGAGTTAATTTTATATCCAGCTACTTCACTGAAGCTGTTTATCAGGTTTAGGAGTTCTCTGGTGGAATTTTTAGGGTCACTTATATATACTATCATGCTGGTGAGGATATGGAGAAAGAGGAACACCCCTCCATTGTTGGTGGCATTGCAAACTTGTACAACCACTCTGGAAATCAGTCTGGCGGTTCCTCAGAAAATTAGACATAATACTACCAGAGGATCCCACAATACCTCTCCTGGGCATATATTCAGAAGATGTTCCAACTGGTAATAAGGACACATGCTCCACTATGTTCATAGCAGTCTTATTTATAATAGCCAGAACCTGGAAAGAACCCAGATGTCCCTCAACAGAGGAATGGATACAAAAAATGTGGTACATTTACACAATGGAGTACTATTCAGCTATTAAAACAATGAATTTATGAAATTCCTAGGCAAATGAATGGATCTGTAGGGTGTCATCCTGAGTGAGGTAACCCAATCACAAAAGAACTCACATAACATGTACTCACTGATAAGTGAATATTAGCCCTGAAACTTAGAATAACCAAGATACAATTTGCAAAACACATGAAACTCAAGATGAACGAAGACCAAAGTGTGGACACTTCTTCCCTTCTTAGAATTAGGAACAAAGCACACATGGAAGGAGTTACAGAGATCAAGTGTGGGGCTGAGACAAACGGATGGACCAACCAGTGACTGTTGCAACCGGGGATCCATCTCATAATCAGCCACCAAATGCAGACACTATTGCGTATGCCAGCAAGATTTTGCTGAAAGGGCCCTGATATTGCTATCTCGTGTGAGGCTATGCCAGTGCCTGGCAAATACAGAAGATGATGCTCACAGTCAGCTATTGGATGGAACACAGAGTTCCCAATGAAGGAGCTAGAGAAAGTACCCAAGGAGCTGAAGGGGTCTGCAACCCTTTAGGTAGAACAACAATTTGAACTAACCAGTACCCCCAGAGCTCGTGTCTCTAACTGAGTATGTTGCAGAAGATGGCCTAGTTGGCCATCATTGGGAAAAGAGGCCCCTTGGTCTTGCAAACTTTATATGCCCCAGTACAGGGGAATGCCAGGGCCAAGAAGTGGGAGTGGGTTGGTAGGGGAGCAGGGCAGGGTTGGGGGAGAGTATAGGGGACTTTCAGGATAGCATTTGAAATGTAAATGAAGAAAATATCTAATAAAAAATTGGAAAAAAAAGAAAAAAAAGAAAATTAATCCCAGTGGCAGGTTCATTATCCGCAATGCTCTATGTTCTCTAATAAAACACACAAACACACACACACACACACACACACACACACACACACACACACACAGAGCCTTTATATTTTAATGTGGCTTAAACAGCACAATAGCTGGGCTGTTGCCTAAACAACACATGATTAATCTCGAGTTAATATTTACTTATTATATGCTCTATCTTGGCTACTCTGGACCCAGAGGGCTTCCTGGCTCTGGGTAGTGCTCTCCTGGCTCCTTCACATGGCTGCCATGCCTCTCTGTACTGTGGACTTCTTGGGCATGCCTTCTCTCCTCTCCTCTACGCTCTCCCAGATGGATCTCTCCCTTTCTTCTGCCACTCCCAAGATGGGGAATCCTGAAATCCTGCCTCTGTCTATCCTGCCCAGGTATTAGCTGCTGACATCTTTCTTTACCAATCAGAACCAACTGAGGACAGGTTCCCAGAACCTACTTGCAGATACTCTCATAGCAGCAGATTTTGGGGGGAACATAATTAGCATTCATAATACAAGCAGCTACAGGAACCTGCATGAAGACTGAGCTGAAAATCCGCTACACAAGTGTGGAGGGCCTTGGTGCAGCCCATGTATGCTCTCTGGTTGATGGTTCAGTCTCTGAGACCCTCCAGAATCCAGGTTAGTTGATTTTGTTGATCTTCCTTTGGAGTTTTTATCCCCTTCTGGGCCCTCAAACTTTCCCCCAACACTTCCATTAGAGTGCCCAAGCTCTATCCCCTGTTTGGCTTTGGGACTTTGCATCTATCTGAGTCTACTGCTATGTGGAGTCTCTCAGAGGACAGCTTCCTGTCTGCAAGCATAGCAGAGTATCATTAGTAGTGCCGGGGGTTGGGGTTTGGTGCTTACCTGTGGGATGAGTCTCTGATTGGGCTGGTTGTTGTTTGGGCTTTCCCTGAGTCTCTGCTCCATCCCCAATCCCTGCATTTTGGGTCAAGTCAAAAGTTTTGTGGGTGGTTTGGTGTCCCTATCATTCTCATGGCCATCAGGCCATCTCTCTTGTATCTACACACACCTGATCTCAAACCTCTTCTTTCCCTCCCCACCACCTCTCTTGTCCAGTTCCCTCTGCCTCCTAGAAATATTTTATCCCTCCATCTAAATGAGATTCAAGCATTCTCACTTGGGTCTTTCTTCGTGTTTAGCTTCTTGGGGTCTATCTAGTGTAGTGTTGGTACCTTATATTTTATGGCTAATACACATTTATAAATGAGTACATACCATGCATGTTCTTTTAGGTGTGGTCTAAGGATGATAGTCTTAAGCTACATCCATATGTCTGCAAAATCCATGATATCTTTGTTTTTAATATCTCAATAGTATTCTATGTGTAGATGTACCTCATTTTCTTTATCTACTTTAGTTGAGGTGCATCTAGGTTGTTTCTAGTTTGGGGCTATTATGAATAAAGCTGATATGAGCATAGTTGGATAGGATCCCCTGTGGTATAGTAGTAGAGCATCTTTGGGGTGTATTCCTAGGAATTGTATAGCTGGGTCTTTAGGTACAACTATTTCCAGTTTTCTGAGAAAAGGCCAGATTGATATCCAATGTTTTCACGCCCCCCCCCCCAGCAATGGAAGAGTGTTCCCCTTGCTCCATACCTACTCCAACATGTGCTACCACTTGAGTTTTTTGTTAGCCATTGTGACTGGTGTAAAATAGATCCTGTTTTCACATCAATTCTGTTAGTCTGCAACTTTCTGTGGGGCAATTTAGTTCATTTATTTTGAAAGGTATTAATGACCAGTGATTGTTACTTCTTATTTCTTTGTTTTCTTGGATTTAGTTATCTTCTTTGGATTGGACTTTTCCCTCTAGTATTTTCTATAGGGCTATATTTGAGGATAGATATTGTTTAAATTTGAATTTGTCAGCCGGGCGTGGTGGCGCACGCCTTTAATCCCAGCACTCGGGAGGCAGAGGCAGGCGGATTTCTGAGTTCGAGGCCAGCCTGGTCTACAAAGTGAGTTCCAGGACAGCCAGGGCTATACAGAGAAACCCTGTCTCGAAAAACCAAAAAAAAAAAAAAAAAAAAAATAAAATTGAATTTGTCTTGAAATATATTATTTTCTCCATCAATGGTGGTTGAGAGTTTTGATGGGTATAGTAGTCTAAGTTGGCACTTGTGGGTTTTTTTTAAGAGGTTTTAAGGTATCTTTGGGGTACCTTCCAGCTTTTAGAGTCTCTGTTGAGAAGTCAGCTGTAATTCTGATAGGGCTGCCTTTCTATGTTAACTTGTTTTGTTTTGTTTGTTTGTTTGTTTTTATCAGGGTCTCTCTGTGTATCCCTGGCTGTCCTGGAACTCACTCTGTAGACCAGGCTGGCCACAATCTCAGAAATTCACCTGCCTCTGCCTCCCAAGTGCTGGCATGTACCACTATCCCTGGGCCCTTGCTGCTTTTAAATTATTTCTTTGTTCTGTATAATTTTATGTTTCATTTATCATGTTGCAGGAGAATTTTCTCTTCAGGTCCAATCTAATTGGTATTCTATTCTTTTATGTTTATAAGCATCTTTATTTAGGTTGTGAAGTATTCTTCTATGGTTTTTTTGAAAATATTTTCTGGTTCTTGGAGCCCTCTTGTTAGCCTGGCTAAGGGTTAATCTATTTTGTTAATTTTTCTCAAAGAACCAGCTCCTGGTTTGAATGATTCTTTATATAGTTCTTTTTGTTTCCACTTGGTTGATTTCAGCCCTGAGTTTGTTTATTTTCTGCTGTCTATTCCTCTTCGGTGAATAACTTCTTTTTGTTCTAGAGCTTTCAGGTGTGCTGTCAAGCTGCTAGTGTATGCTCTCTCCAGTTTCTTTTTGGAGGCACTCAGAGCTATGAGTTTTTCTGTTAGGACTGCCTTCATTGTGTCTCATACGTTTGTGTATGTTGTGACTTCATTTTCATTAAACTCTAGAAAGTCTTCAATTTCACTCTTTATTTCTTCATTGACCAAATTTTCACTGAGTAGAGTGTTGTTCAGCTTCCACATGTATGTGGGATTTATATTGTTTATGTTGTTATTGAAGATCAGCCTTAGTCTGTAGTGATCTGATAGGATGCATGGGATTATTTCAGTCTTCTTGTACCTGTTGAGGCCTGTTCTCTGACCAATTATATGGTCAAGTTTGGAGAAGCACCATTAGGTGCTGAGGAGAAGGCATATACTTTTGTTTTAGGATAAAATGTTTTGTAGATATCTGTTAAAACCATTTGTTTCATTACTTCTGTGTGTTACACTGTGTCTCTGCTTAGTTTCTGCTTCCATGATCTGTCCATTGATGAGAGTGAGGTGTTGAAGTCTCCCACTATTATTGTGTGAGGTGTAATGCGTGCTTTGAGCTTTAGTAAAGTTTCTTTTATGAATGTGGATGCCCTTGCATTTGGAGCATAGATATTCAGAATCAAGAATTCATCTTGGTAGATTTTACTTTTGATGAGTATGAAGTGCCCCTCCTTGTATTTTTTGATAACTTTGGGTTGAAAGTCAATTTTATTCAATATTAGAATGGCTACTCCAGCTTGTTTCTTGGGGCCATTTGCTTAGAAAATTATTTTCCAGCCTTTCCCTCTGAGGTAGTGTCTGTCTTTGCCACTGTAGTAGGTTTCCTGTATGCAGCAAAATGTTGGGTACTGTTTAGGTAATCAGTCTCTTAGTCTATGTCCTTTTAATGGGGAGTTGAGTCCACTGATATTAAGAGAAATTAAGGAAAAGTAATTGTTGCTTCCTGATTTTTTTTTATTAGAATTGGAATTCTGTTCATGTGGCTATCTTCTTTTTCGTTTGTTGAAAGATTACTTTCTTGCTTTTCCTAGGGTGTAGTTTCCCTCCTTGTGTTGGAGTTTCCCTTTATTATCCTTTCAAGCTTTTGATTTATGGAAAGATATTGTATAAATTTGGTTTTGTCATGGAATACCTTGGTTTCTCCATCTATGGTAATTGAGAGTTTTGCTGGATATAGTAGCCTAATCTGCCATTTGTGTTCTCTTAGGTATTGTATGACATCTGCCCAGGATCTTCTTGCTTTCATAGTCTCTGGCAAGGAGTCTGTTCTAATCCTGATACATCTGCCTTTATATGTTTCTTGACCCTTTTCCCTTATTGCTTGTAATAGTCTTTCTTTGTTTTGTGCATTTGGTGTTTTGATTATTATGTGATGGGAGGAATTTCTTTTCTGGTCCAGTCTATTTGGAGTTCTGTAGGTTTCTTGTCTGTGCATGAGCATCTCTTTCTTTAGGTTAGGTAAGTTTTCTTCTATAATTTTGTTGAAGATATTTTCTGGCCCTTTAAGTTGGATATCTTCACTCTCTTCATATCAATTATTCTTAGGTATGGTCTTCTCATTGTGTCCTGGATTTCCTGGATGTTTGGGGTTAGGATATTTTTGCATTGTGCATTTTCTTTGATTGTTATGCTATGCTATCTTCTGTACCTGAGATTCTCTCTTCTATCTCTTGTATTCTATGGCTTCTGAGTTCTTTCTTATGTTTTCTACCTCCAGAGTTCTTTCCCTTTGTGATTTATTTATTGCTTCTACTTCCAATTTTAAATCCTGGATGGTTTTCTTCACTTTCTTCACCTGTTTGTTTGTGTTTTCTTGTAACTCTTTAAGGGATTTTTGTGTTTCCTCTTTCAGGGCTTCTACCTGTTTATCTGTGTTCTCCTGTATTTTTTAATAGAGTTATTTATGTCCTTCTAAAATCCTCCATTAACATCATGAGTTATGATTTTAAATCCGAATCTTTCTTTTCCAGTGTGTTGGGGTATCCAGGACTTGCTGAGGTGAAAGAACTGGGTACTGATGATGCCGAGTAGTTTTGGTTTCTGTTGATAAGATTCTTGCATTTGTCTTTGGCCATTTGGAAATACCTGGTGTTAGATGTTCTTACTGTCTCTGGATGGAGCTTGTGGGTATGTAAGCCTGCGTCAGCACTCCTGGGAGACCAGCTCTCACTTAGCAAGTCTAATGCAGATGGAGGCAGGATGGATCCTGACCCAGCTGCTCTTCTGTTTCTGTGTCCTATGCACTCCTGACTGGTCCTGCCTTCGATGGTCACTGAAGAGCAAATGGCATCGCACCTGAGTCCTGGGGACAGAGCACTTCCTGGAGACAAGCTCTCCTCTGGCAGGAACAGTAGACAGATGGCTGCGGAACAGCCCCACCGATAGAGGAAGGAAGGGGGAGTCAAGTTTTTAGAGGGTTATGACCCCTAGGAGTCTAACCCAGTAGATGGCCCCATATCCATGCACATACTGGCAACACTAAACGAACCCATTATGCTAGAAGAGATGAGATCTTGAGGAAAGAGTGAGGAGAAATTGGAGGAGGGGGAACAATAAACCTATATTATATGCATATATGAAATTCTCAAAACAATACATTGAAACTGACTCTTCATGAGCTTTTTCTCACTCTCTGGAAACCACATGTCTAAACTAGCTCTACAACATGGTTGGCCTGCTTTTCACACATTTGGCTTGATTAGCAAGATACATGTATCAATACATTCTCCCATCAAATTTACAGACAGTTCATATCCTTACAGATTCCACTGTGACAGAGGGAGGATAACTTACGTACCTCTAGGGGAAAACAGTAAAATATAGTTATGTATGTTAAGTACAAGCTGTCTGATTCTTCTTTCTGATGAGAAGAGGGAAAATCTTTACCAAGTCAAGAACACAGACTAGTGTTGTAGGCCATATAGTTTTAGTTCTTGTAAAATACTGGCTGTGTTGTAGAAACTTCACTTGTAATGCTTAGCTTCTTTCTGCTTTCTAAGAGCTTCATATGCTGCAGACATGAAAAATAACACTCAATTCTTCCCTGTTTTTCCTCACCCTGCATGTTAGCATAATTTTATAATTGTGGAGTTGTGGGGTAGGAAGGAGGCAGGATGACTTTCAAAAAGTCTTCTCTGCTATTTCCACTATAATAGCTTTTTACCTATAGGCAAATGACTTACGTGGAGACCATATCTAATACATGTCTATCTCAGTTAGCATTGAAAGGGAACTTACTTACTCTCACATGTTTCTTTGACAATGTAGGCTCACTCTGAGGGCTGAGCACCACTTGATATCTGTCTCCTTCCTTCTGCCATGCTAGCCACAGTGCTTTGGTGACATTTTAGGTCTCTTGTTAGTTGAAGCTCATTTCCTTGAGTTGGATATTTTGTGAATAAATAGCTATGGATGCTTTGGGTAAAAGACAAAATTATTATCATATTTCTTTGCCTTAATGCTGTAAAATCCTTGCTATTGGAGACCCCACTTCTTTTTAAAGAAGAGATTTAAGTTTAAAAATCTGGACCAGGTTCAGAAATCAGGCATCTTTTTTTAGCATTTCAACATGGGAGGCATCAAGTCCAACTTTTTTAATGCTAGTACACTCAGTGGATTGTTGTGTCTATTACACATTTTCCCTTATTTTTACAACAGAGTTCTCATTGGGAAAACACATGAGTCCCATGCAACTTCAATCAATACCACCTTTAGACAATTACAGGTTTAGTGAAAAGGGAGACAGAAGACTGACTCAGTGATTATGTCTGAGGCTGTGGTTTCACAGTGGCAAGTGTTAGATATCATTCCCAAAACCACTTTCAAGATCATCATTAAAAACAATCTCTGAAGGATTATATTGTAAGATGAACAGTAAATGCATACAAAAGAAAAGAAACCGAAGAACACTAATGCAGTTTCAATGCTGTGGGAATTGACAACCAGAGAGTTTTACTGCACATTCAGTGGCAGTATCTTATGCCTTTTCAAACACTGCTATATCCGGGGCATTGTCAACACAAGTGATAATCTTAGACTATAAAGTAATAATAATAATAATAATAATAATAATAATAATAATAATAATAATAATCAAAGATTATTTAAGAAGTAACGCTAGGACATGGAGTGATCCTTGCTTAGTAAAATGCTTGCTATACAATCATGGGAACCTGATTTCAATATTCAGCACCCATGTAAAAAAAATCTGTGCAACATATACCTGTCATTGGAGCACTAGGAAAATAGCCATAGGAAGAGGCCTGGGCATGCCTGCCCAACAATTTAGTCAAATCTATGCACTCCATATTCAGTGAAATACCCTATTTCTTAAAATAAGCAGGAAACAGTTGAAGACATTTGATGTCACATTCTGATCTCTGCATTGGCCTCTATGCATGTGCTCTTGTGCTCAAACACACGTAAGTGCTCACAGAGAGATACACACATAAGGAAAAAAAAAAAAAAAAAACATTTGCAATCTTTGATCGTGGTAAAACAGCTAAGTTTGTCTCCCAGTCTCCACTGAGTGGAAGATTGTTGTATCTATTACACATTTTCCAGTGAGTAGTGTGGTATTAGCCTCTCCACACCATACTCTCGATGGGGTGACTTCTTGACCTTTGTCCTGAGACCATTACTAGTCCTTAAGTATACAACCACATAGGTTTCTTTGAAATAACCTGTGATGTCCTTCACTACTACTAATTCAATCTATGGAAAATCAAAGTGTTAGTCAAACAGCATAAAGAGTAACAACAGTGGAGAACAGATTCTTGTAAAGTGTAAAGAGGGACTGGGGAGATCAAAAGGCATGAAGATCAGAAGATCAAGCTGGAACGTGGAATTGCAAAGCAAAGTTGGAAGAGTGTGTCCAACATGGCATTCCTTAGAACTGCATGCATTTTGCCTTTGTAAGCATTTTATTTTATGTGATGCTTTGGGTCTCTGTAGACACCTTTAGGAAATCTCATTTGCTGGACAGTTATCCTGTTTCCTTAAGTTTGCAAGAATCCTGTTATACTTTAATGCTCTCCTAAAGCATTTATTCTTGGCTGTGTATTGTCCCCTAATCCAATCAACACACTCCCAACTCAATTTATCAAGTATTTAATAGCAAGACTGGGTAGACTAAGATTGAAGGGGAATTCTGGGAGCATACACATTGCCATTTGGTTACTAAAAATAACTTAATTCATATTTAACCCCCTTAAGATCGGTGCAGAATCAAAACTATTATTGTAACAGCAAATAATAACTGGCATTAGTAAAGTGCACATGTTTTTACAAAACTGGATCCCAGCCATCCCTTTACTTATTCTTTCAATAACTCTCTGAAGGCAGCTAAGCATTACCAAACAAATTCTTGATACAATATTGATTTGACTAGGGAAAATGAAAAAAAAAAAAAAAAAACCAGTCATTTATCTTATCTTTGTAATACTGATAAGAAAACCTAAAATGCCTAACGTGGTTTGTAAAACATTGACATTTACAATTTTAACTTAGTTTTTATTTTTTAGCATTTCCTATTAACCTTGACCCACAAGATCACCAGGTTTTTCTTATCTCAACATATTCATCTTTATTATTTTTTCTTACAGAAACTAGTCATTCTCTACACAAATATGAAAAGACAAAAGTTGATCATTTAAATTTCCCTACAGTCAGCATCTATTCATGTAAAACAACCAAACTGCGCTGAGCCACCATGTCCAGTCCATGCTCTCGTGGCTTCCAAAAGTCACTATGTGCCTTCACCCCATTAAATGACTCTTCTGTTATTCTTTCTCGATAGAACAATGCTTATTGCTCTAAGTAGAGACCACTTACCCCAGAGGCCACATCAGGATATACATATGTCTCTATGGTGCTTCCCCTTGAATCTCTAGAATTCAGACCCATTAAATAAACCAAAAAAGCGTACATCATTATAATAACTAAGTATACTTTGTCCAATCAGCACTCTTAATGTGACTCCTAAGAAGAAATGTTCAAGGAAACTGTTTAGAAGACTTAAGCCCCAATATATGCAACTATACCCAGATACATTAAAGATACGATGATGTTCAAGTGATGGATGGCTCAGTGGGTAAAGCATTCTCTAGACAAGACTGTCAGCTTGAGTTATGATCCCCTGGAACTTACATTAAAAACACAAGGAAGTAGCTCAAATGAATCTGTCATTCTAACATGCCCCTACAGGGAGATGGGCACTAGGGACCAGCATATCTCTAACTGGAGACACTGTCTCAAACAAGGTAGAACATTGAAGATACCTGAAGATTGTCCACTGACGTGCAGACCTATGTGCACCTGCACACACACAAGCAAACACACATAAACACATCCATTCCTACATCAAACATACATTTAATAAATAATATAATAGCAACATAAATTTCTATTTCCCACCATCATGGACTGACTATGTTCTCAACCTGTGAGGCAAATAAACCTCCCTTCTTTAAGTTTTTCTCATACAGGCATTTTAGAAAAACACCAGGAAAGACAACCTAAGTGTCTGTCCAAAAAACAGTTGTGAGCTTACATTTCTAGTCCTTGTTTAATGAGGAACACAGTGGACTTAGTGGTATTTCACAAAAGACAGTAATAGCCATAGCACCTACCTTGGAGGCTGCTGGACAAGGTTTGGGATCTTGTTGAGTTTGGAGGCCTGTCCCTTCCTCAGTTGCTCCACTTCACAGAAAACTTCAGACTGAGAAAACGCAGTGTTCAAGATTTTGAAAATGTCAAAGAAATGTGGGCATGTGTTGATGAACTCCAAGGAGCACAGAATAAGGCTTTCTCCTCTGAGGATACATTTCTCATTTCTAACCTTAAAAAAGAGAATATTTTCCAAGACTCTGCTCAGATTCTGTGGAGATGAGCTTATGTTTTCTGAAGGTTATATTGAGATCCCTAACTGAAGTCTTTATGAGAATATTAGGTCTCCATAAATTCATTTTAATTTCCCCTTTCAATATTTTGTTTAATTTGTTAGTATCTAGGTGCCATATTCTTTGTTTTTCCAATAAAGATGGACAAATTGTCAGGTAAATGTTGTAACTGTCTCCATCTATATAAGGAGGTATATTCAGCTATAACATGACCCAGTTAAGAAACCTTTCAATGCAAAAGAGAAGAGTTAAATTAGCATACCAAATACACTATGCAAAATGTTACTATGCTCATTTCAATTAATTTGGCAATAGACCAGAGTGCAAAGTGCAAACTAAATTTTATTACCATGTCTTAATTCAGCCCCCCCCCAAAGCAAGGTTATTATTTTATTAGCCAATGTAAACTCAGAGATACAGGGATGGGTAGAAGATAACAAGAAAGGAGAAAGGAAGTAGGAAAAAAGGAAAGACAATGTTCTCTTCTTAGTATCATCATTGACTTTGTATTACTGAGAACTGTGTCTAGTGCCTTATACATGCTAAGCAACAGCCCTACCATTGACCTTCATTTCCAGTACTGCTTTTCTGTATGCTCATTTTGAATTAATTTATAACTTTTAGTGAAAATATATGTTCATAATTCCTCCTCCTGCTTCAAACCCTCCCTTTCATGGCCCCTCTTGCTTGTTCTCAAGTTCAGGGCCTCATTTTCTTTATTGTTTGTTCTCTCTCTCTCTCTCTCTCTCTCTCTCTCTCTCTCTCTCTCTCTTTCTCTGTCTGTCTGTCTGTCTGTCTGTCTGTCTCTCTCTGTTTCTCTCCCTCCCTCCCTCTTCCCCCTACCCCCTCTTTGTGTATGTTTACTATTGCTTATATGTATAATATTTTGGGACTAATTGGTATTGAATTATTAATTAAGGGACTTATCCTAGAAAGTTAATTCCCAATCCCAGCTCTCCCTTTCAGCAGTCACTAGTTGTACGCAGTGTTAGTTAGTTAGTTAGTTAGTTAGTTAGTTAGTTAGTTAGTTAGTTTGTTCGTTTGTTTTCTAGAGTGTGGATCCATGAGAATCCCCTCTCCCCATGACCATGTTTCTTAGTGTTGCCATTTGGCTTAGGTCTTATTCAGATAGCCATTTAGTTGCAGTATCATGAATTCTTTTTATTTCCTAAAAGATGCAATCTCAATACGATTTGTGACCCTCTAGCTCTCACTTTCTTTCTTCCTCTTTCTGAGATGTTCCCTGAGCATCTTATTTATGAGAAATGTATTATAGACATAACAACTGGGTCTGGACACTTTATGATCATTTGTTCTCTGAGTTTTGACCAGTTATGAAGAGTGTCTCAGTTTCTCAGGCTGATATTTACGTGACTCTACAGCCTAGGTTGGCTTTATAATTAGAGTCATCCTGCCACTGAGTCCAGATATTACTCACTTTTGATTATTCAGCTTCCAACACTTATCTGTGTCCATAGCAATCTATGTGTACCCAGGTGTGGTTAGCAATGATTTGCACACACACCACACATACCACATGGAGGGCAGTGTGGAAATAAATCCAGTAGGAAGTAGATTATAGTTAGATAGAAGTTCTCCTGTCTTACTGCTGTTAGGTAACTATTGACAGTAATTTAAGTCTACATTTCAAAGAGGCAGAGGATATTTGAAAGTTTTCACTGTAAAAGAATGCCCAGAATTGAAAAAAAATAGATATCTTTCACCTGATTGAAGAAGCTGATGTTATTCTCATTTATATTAACCTTTATATCCTTGTTTAACAGCTAAAAATAGACCTTGACTTCAAAAGTTCAAGGTAATAGTAATAATTTTGATAGCATCAGGGCATACCACTTTTTATCTTTCAAAGCAATAAAATGATTAATATTTTTCAAATTTGATAGAATCAATAGACTTGAATTAGCATCAGATTTAAAGCTAAATACATAATTTTCTGTCCATTTCCTGCATTTACTTAGAAACCTGTGCTCTTTGTGCCCCTGCACACACACACACACACACACACACACACACACACACACACACGAAAAAAAATCTCTTCCTGGTATGAATAGAAAGCACAAGAAATTGTACCTGTAATGTTTGTAAGAAAAATGTATGATATCTATTTTCAATGAGTCCCAACACAGTTTCCAAAGAGATTGAATATCTCATATGTGCACACCAAGAAAATGAATTCATTGATAGATTCAATGCATCTCTGAATAGAAGGCTAAAATTAGAATCAGATAGAAGGCTGCAAATAAATTCATTTGAGACTCTGGACTTGCTTCACTGTGTGATCTTACTTAGACATTCTAACTGGCTATTTTACAATTCAAAACTAGCATGCAATATACTTATCCTATACTTACACTCAGTAGGTAACACTTAACCTCATGTCTCCAGTTTTTCAAATAGTGAAGCATCTTGGAGTCAGGCATCGCCACTGATTTTCCTGATTTGCAGCAATCACTTCTGCTCTTTGAAAGTTAGGCCTCTCTACCCCAAGGCTAGATATGACCTAATGATTTGACCCCTCCTGCATGATTCCTTTCAAAGATGAACAGCAATACTCTTTAATTACATCCATAATTATGACCTAATTTTATAGAGAATTTACAGACAATATGTCTAGAAGGAAAACCACATAGATTAATAGCTATGATAAGAGATTAGTTCTGCAAATTTGTATACTACCAATAGCATGATGGTAACAAAGGGCAGTGTGATAAAGGAGGGGATTTTGAAGGAATAAGAATCAGGTAAAATGGACCATTTACCTGAAATGCAATATACAGCAAGGCTTTGTACTTCTCATAGAATCCTTGGGAAGGTGATGTGTTAAGTAGCACAAACAATCTTTCTTTTGGTTTTATGAACAGTAAAACCTCTCTTTGGCCCTATCCTTGTACTTACATCAGGTGTATGTTATACTCACAAATTTGTTTATTCCCTTGTGGCTGTATTTTTTTTTTTTTGGAGCAGTGTTGGATGAAGGAAGATGTGTGGATTGAGGGATGAAGGAATATGATAGGGTAATTTGACAAAATTCAAGGATAATTAATTCTGAAAGCAAATGGAACTCTGAGTAGGGACCTCACATGAGGCAATTGCTTATTCTTACTGGTTAATATTCTAAACAGTTAATGACTCTTGAGAGTCTCACTCAGAAACTTAGCAGATCTACCTGAGGAAAAGTTCAGTAGATGAGGAGGGAAGGATCAATAAAACTCAAATTGTGATACACTTCAGAAAGAACAAAATGTCTGGCAAGGAGTGAATGTTCTTTAGAGGTAGGGCAGGGTTGACTTCTAAAGGTGGCTATAGTCTTATCTCCCCTTGTTTCAGTGAATGTCTGTGTTCAAAGGGGCAGATAAAATGGTGTTGTTTGCTGTTTTCAATATAATAACAATTTTATATGTCTTAAGCACTAGTATATTATTTCACTGTGTATTTCAAACACATCTGTACAGCTCTTTTGTAAGACAGTTAGAAGGGAAAAAAAATTAACACTGATTCAATTCAAGATTGCCAAGTCACTTGCTTTTGTTTGGTGTGCTTTAAAAGGATGTATTTACATCTACTGTTGCCTAAAGGGATCTAAGGAGGGCTGATTCCACTGAGGATAATGTGTTAATTCCACACTTGTCATTGCATTTCTTTTTCTCTAAAAGGGTTTGATATGGCAATAATGTAAGAATTTAAGAATATGATAAAATATCTAATTAAGAACAATCTATGTCAAGATCAGCTCACAGACTGCAGAGGGCGAGCAGCTGATTACAGAAGCGACACAGCTTCTTGGACAGACAGAAGCACACAGCTTCTTGGACAGACAGAAGCACACGGCTTCTGGGACCTGGCTGCAGAAATCGAGGCACCTTCCCTGCCAGAGGAAAGGTGGGCGCCCAGGAGGGCTCTGACCCCCAGAGCAGGAAAGGGAGCCATCTTGTCTCCTGGGTCCCTCTGAGACCAGAGTGCCCAGATCAGCTCACAGACTGCAGAGGGCTAGCAGCTACTACAGAATCAACACAGCTTCTGGGACAGGCAGAGACACAGGACTTCTGGGAGAGACCCCTGTTTCTGCCAGCAGATATCCTGGCACCTTCCCCACCAGAGGAGAGGTGGCCACCCCGGGAGGGCTGTGACCCCCCCCCCCCAGACCAGGCTGTGTAGAGGAGGGCACAGACTGTGGAGGCAACCCATCTTCTGGTACAGGCCCCTTTTCAGGCCTTCATCTTCAACCAGGAGGCAGGTCTGAAGACCAGACCTCTGCACACTTTCCCTGCAAGAGGAGCATTTGCCTGAAGTGAATACTCTGACCACTGAGACTCAGAAGACAGCTGGAATCCCAGGACAGCTGACAGAGTCTAACAGAATCACAGAAGGAACAGGCTCCAGCCAGAGAAAACTATAACAACTAACTCCAGGGATTACCAAAAGGCAAAAGGTAAGAATCTTACCAACAGAAACCAAGACTTCTCACCATCATCAGAACCCAGCACTCCCACCTCACCCAGTCCTGAATACCCCAACATACCCAAAAAGCAAGATTCAGATTCAAAAATCATATTTCATGATGCTGCTAGAGGACCTTAAGAAGAACTTTAATAACTCACTTAAGGAAATACAGAAGAACAGCAATAAAGAGTTAGAAGTCCTTAAAGAATCACAGGAAAACACTGCTAAACAGGTGATGGAATGAAGAAAACTATGTAAGACCTAAAAAGGGACAGAGAAATAATTAAAAAAACACAAAGTGAGACAACTCTGGAGATAGAAACCCTAGGAAAGAAATTAGAAAATATAGATGCAAGCATCGGTTACAGAATACAAGAAATTGAAGAGAGAATCTCAGGTGCAGAAGATTCCATAGAGAACATGGGACCAACAATCAAAGAAATGCAAAATGCAAAAAAAGTTTCTAAAAACATCCAGGAAATCCAGGACAAAATAAGAACAAACCTAGGGATAATAGGAGTAGATGGGAATGAAGATTATCAACTTAAAGGGCCAGCAAATATCTTCAATAAAATTATAGAAGAAAACTTGCCAAACCTAAAGAGAGAGAAATGCTCATGAACATACAAGAAGCCTACAGAATTCCAAATAGACTGGACCAGAAAAGAAACTTCTCCCGACACATAATAATCAGAACAACAAATGCACTAAATAAAGACAGAATATTAAAAGCAGTAAGGGAAAAAGGTCAAGTAACATATAAAGGCAGGCCTATTAGAATTACACCAGACTTCTCACCAGAGACTATCAAAGTCAGAAGATCCTGGACAGATGTTCTACAATCCTTGAGAGAATTCAAATGCCAGCCCAGGCTACTATTCCCAGCAAAACTCTCAATTACTATAGATGGAGAAACCAAAGTATTCCATGACAAAACCAAATTCACACAATACCTTTCCATGAATCCAGCCCTACAAAGGATAACCAGAAAATATCAACACAAGGATAGAAACTATACCCTAGAAAAAGCAAGAAAGTAATCCTTCAACAAACCTAAAAGAAGACAACCTCAAGAACAGAATCCCAAATTTAACAACAAAAATAACAGGAAGCAACAATTACTTTAATTTCTCTTAACTTCAATGGACTCAATTCCCCAATAAAAAGACATAGACTAATAGACTGGCTACACAAGCAGGACACAACATTTTGCTGCTTACAAGAAACACCACCTCAGGGAAAAAGACAGACACTACCTCAGAGTGAAAGGCTGGAAAACAATTTTCCAAGTAAACGGTCTTAAGAAACGAGCTTAAGTAGCCATTCTAATATTGAATAAAATTGACTTCCAACCCAAAGTTATCAAAAAAGACAAGGAGGGGCACTTCATACTCATCAAAGGTAAAATCTACCAAGATGAATTCTCAATTCTGAATATATATCCTCCAAAAGCAAGAGCAGCCACATTCATTAAAGAAACTTTAGTAAAGCTCAAAGAATACATTGCACCTCACACAATAATAGTGGGAGACTTCAACACCCCACTCTCACCATTGGACAGATTCTGGAAACAAAAACTAAACAGAGACACATGGACAATAAAAGAAGTTATGAAACAAATGGATTTAACAGATATCTACAGAACATTTTATCCTAAACCAAAAGTATATACCTTCTTCTCAGCTCCAAACTTTACCTCCTCCAAAATTGACCATATAATTGGTCACAAAATAGGCCTCAACAGATACAAAAATATTGAAATTATCCCATGAATCCTATCAGTTCACCGCGCATTAAAACTGATCTTCAATAACAGCATTAATAGTAGAAAGTCAGCATTCACATGGAAACTGAACAACACTCTACTCAATGATACCTTGGTCAAGGAAGAAATAAAGAAAGAAATTAAAGACTCTTTAGAGTTTAATGAAAATGAAGCTACAACATTCCCAAACTTATGAGAATCAATAAAGGCATTCCTAAGAGGAAAACTTATAGCCCTGAGTGCCTTCAAAAAGAAACTATAGAGAGTATATACTAACATCCTGACAGCACACCTAGAAGCTCTAGAACTAAAGGAAGCAAATTCACCCAAGAGGAGTAGACAGCAGGAAATAATCAAACTCAGGGTAGAAATCAAACAAGTGGAAACAAAAAGAACTATTCAAAGAATCAACCAAACCAGGAGCTGGTTCTTTGAGAAAAACAACAAGATAGATAAACCCTTAGCCAGACTCCCTAGATGTCACAGGAATAGTATTCTAATTAACAAAATCAGAAATGAAAAGGAGAGATAACAACAGAACCAGAGGAAATCAAAAACATCATCGGATCCTACTACAAAAGGCTATACTCAACAAAACAGGAAAACCTGGATGAAATGGACAATTTCCTAGACAGATACCAGGTACCAAAGTTAAATCAGGATCAAATTAATGATCTAAACAGTCACACTTCCTCTAAAGAAATAGAAGCAGTCATCAATAGTCTCCCAACCAAAAAAAGTCCAGGACCAAATGGGTTTAGTACAGAGTTCTATCAGACCTTCAAAGAAGACCTAATTCCAACTCTCCTCAAACTATTCCACAAAATAGAAACAGAAGGTACTCTACCCAATTCATTCTATGAAGACACAATTACTCTGATACCTAAACCACACAAAGATCCAACAAGAAAGAGAAATTCAGACCAATTTCTCTCATGAATATCAATGCAAAATTACTCAATAAAATCCTCGCAAACCGAATCCAAGAACCCATCAAAACAATCATCCATCATGACCATGTAGGCTTCATGCCAGGGATGCAGGGATGGTTTAATATATGGAAATCTATCAACGTAATTCGCTATATAAACAAACTCAAAGACAAAAACCACATGATCATCTCTTTAGATGCTGAGAAAGCATTTGACAAAACCCAACACCCATTCATGATAAAAGTCTTAGAAAGATTAGGAATTCAAGGCCCATACCTAAACATAAAGCAATCTAAAGTAAACCAGTAGCCAACATCAAATTAAATGGACAGAAACTTGAAGCAATCCCACTAAAATCAGGGACTAGACAAGGATGCCTACTTTCTCCCTACCTATTCAATATAGTACTTGAAATTCTAGGCAGAGCAATTCGACAACAAAAGGAGATCAAGTGGATACAAATTGGAAAGGAAGAAGTTAAAATATCACTCTTAGCAGATGATATGATAGTATATATAAGTGACCCTAAAAATTCCACCAGAGAACTTCTAAACCTTATAAACAGCTTCAGTGCAGTAGCTGGATATAAAATTAACTCAAACAAATCAATGGCCCTTCTCTATACAAAGGATAAACGGGCTGAGAAAAAAATTAGGGAAACAACACTGTTTGCAATAGTCACAAACAATTTAAAATACCTTGGTGTGACTCTAAGGAAGTGAAAGATCGTATGATAAGAACTTCAAGTCTCTGAAGAAAGAAATCCAAGAAGATCTCAGAAGATGAAAAGCGCTCCCATGCTCATGGATTGGCAGGATCAATATAGTCAAAATGGCTATCCTGCCAAAGACAATCTATAGATTCAATGCAATCCCCATCAAAGTACCAACAATTCTTCACTGAGTTAGAAAGGGCAATTTGCAAATTTATCTGGAATAACACAAAAACAAGGATAGCAAAAACTCTTCTCAACAATAAAAGAACCTCTGGTGGGACCACCATGCCTGACCTCAAGCTGTACAACAGAGCAATTGTGATAAAACTGCATGGTACTGGTACAGCAACAGACAGGTAGATCAATGGAATTGAATTGAAGACCCAGAAATGAACCCACACACAAATGGTGGTGGCACAACTGGCAGTTATAACGCAGAAGAATGTGAATTGATCCATTCTTATCTCCTTTTACAAAGCTCAAGTCTAAGTGGATCAAAGACCTCCACATAAAACCAGAGACACTGAAATTTATAGAGGAGAAAGTGGGGAAAAGCCTCAAAGATATGGGCACAGGGGAAAAGTTCCTAAACAGAATAGTAATGACTTTTGGTGTAAGATCGAGAATTGACAAATGGGACTTTATAAAATTGCAAAGCTTCTGTAAGGCAAAAGACACTGTCAGTAAGACAAAAATGCCACCAGCAGATTGGGAAAGGATTTTTACCAATCCTAAATCTGATAGGGGACTAATATACAATATATACAAAGAGCTCAAGAAACTGGACTCCAGAAATTCAAATAACCCCATTAAAAAATGGGGTACAGAACTAAACAAAGAATTCTCAAGTGAGGAATACTGAATGGCAGAGAAGTACCTGAAAAATGTTCAACATCCTTAATCATCAGGGAAATGCAAACCAAAACAACCTTGAGATTCCACCTTACTCCAGTTAGAATGGCTAAAATCAAAGACTCAGATGAAAGCAGATGCTGGCAAGGATGTGGAGAAAGAGGAACACTCCTCCATTGCTAATGGGATTGCAAGCTGGTACAACCACTCTGGAATCAGTCTGGAGGTTCCTCAGAAAATTGGACATAGTACTACTGAAAGATCCAGAAATACCTCTACTGGGCATATACCCAGAAGATGTCACAACTGGTAATAAGAACACATGCTCCACTATGTTCATAGCAGCCTTATTTTTAATAGCCAGAACCTGGAAGGAACCCAGATGTCCTTCAACACAAGAATGGATACAGAAAATGTGGTACATTTATACAATGGAGTACTACTCAGCCATTAAAAACAATGAATTTATGAAATTCTTGGGCAAATGGATGTATCTGGAGGACATCATCCTTACTGAGGTAACCCAATCACAAAAGAAGTCACTTGATATGCACTCACTGATAAGTGGATATTATCCCAGAAACTTACAATATTCAATATACAACTTGCAAAACAAAAGAAAATCAAGAAGAACAAAGACCAAATATGGATACTTCTTTCCTTCTTAGAAGAGAGAACAAAACACTCATGAAAGGAGTTACAGAGACAAAGATTGGTGGTAAGACAAAAGGATGGACCATCCAGAGACTACCCCACCTGGGAATCCATCCCATAATCAGCCACCAAACCCAGACACTATTGCATATGCCAGCAAGATTTTGCTGAACGGACTCTGATATAACTATCTTGAGTGAGGCTATGCCAGTGTCTGGCAAATACAGAAGCGGATGCTCATATTCATCTATAGGATGGAACACAGGGCCCCCAATGGAGGAGCTATAGAAATTACGCAAGGAGCTGAAGGGGTCTACAACCCTTTAGGTGGAGCAAAAATATGAACTAACCAGTACTCCCAGAGCTTGTGTCTCTAGATGCATATGTAGCAGAAGATGGCCTAGTCGGCCATCACTGGGAAGAGAGGCACCTTGGTCTTACTCTTCTCTCACTGTTATTCATAAAGTTTTGTTTTTGTGTGGCTACAATATTGCACAATTTTGTAGTCTAATTTATGTTTTTGTGGAATACAAGTGATGGTCATGCATTATTTGTCAGTATGTATGTAGCCTTCTTACTAAAAGTAAGATCCTATTGTCACTGGAGGCTCTAGAGTAAAATCCTGAGGCCTCACAGCCTTCAAAATCCAGGCTCATTTACCTGTGTTCAATAAATCAATTAAGGAGACAAAGGGAGAAGAAGAAACAGTGAGCTTGTAGCCACACTAGGAAGAGAAGCAAATAAAGCAATAGAGTGACTGCCAAGTCCATCTTTACCATACTGACCTGAGGTTTAAATTTAAATAGAAGTCAATGGGTATTTATAAATAAACAGTCTTGGTCAATGTGTGCTATGTTCATCAAAATTCTCTTTTATAAGATAGACTAACACATTTTCAAAACTATGCATAATTTAGTCCAAGGAGACAAGTTCTGCCTCCTTTGATTACAGCAGGACTTAGAATCTTTACTTCACCAGCATATGATTCTTAAGGAAATCCTGATTCCTTGAGGTTCATTATATCAATAGTTTGATAACCAAAGATAAAGGAGCAAATGTCTCTCTTTAGGATATCTTTGCCCCTGCTGGGGTAGGTACACTGTGATATAGTGAAGAGATAAAGTGTTGTTTGTTTGTTTGTTTGTTTGTTTTTATGTGACTTTAGTACATACAGATGTTACTTTACAAAAAAGGTAGCTTCCTAACCTGGAAGCCATGGAGGGATCATATGTAAAAAACGCATGTGAAAGGCAAGGGCAGAAAAACGTAGCAAATGTTAAGCTGAGAGAAGGGTCAAAAGATGCAATTTCAAAACCATAGAAGATGACTATAGAAGATGGATATACCTATACAGGTGACCAAACCTCCTTGAGCATAGCTATTGCAGGGCTACAAAAAAGGAAACCTTATTTTTTTTCTTTTAACAGTAAAGAAACTAGAAAGCATGGAGCATTTTTTGGGCTATGATATCTGATCAGGGCAAAGAAACTATATGATAATTCAATGCAAGAACTGTATGATACTCTCTGAACATTGTTTGCATTTCTCCTTTCTTTTAAGGACGTAAGTAAAAAGTGACTTAGCCCCTAACACTGGGTTCTCCTTACAAATAATTTATCACAGAAGTTTGACTAGTTCTCCTAAAAATTACTCTTTAAAGAAAAATATCATAGCTCATTAATTCATAAAATCTTGAAAGAATTCAAGACACCCTTATAATAAAACAGAATTTAATTATTTTATGCAAAGCATTGCTTTTGAGTTCAAATAGATAAGCTTTAATATTGCTGTGATTTGTCAAAAAAGCATCCATGTAAAACTATTGAAGTGAATAATACCCTAAGACAACTTTTATTTATTTTTCCTCATTTATCATGTCAAGTGCTAATGCACATAATTAACATTTATGAAAGGCCATTCACATTCATTGCAAAAAAAGGTCTTATTTTCCCTAGGAAGAACTTAACTTCATATCATTCAAATAAATCTCATTGTGTCTTCTAGCAAGTGGTTTACATTTGGCTCATTTTATTGTCTGTATCTAGAGTGCTAGTTGATTCACTTGTAAAAATAGTTATTATTATAGCTACCAGCCTCAAAAATTACTGGTTTGTAGTGTGGTTACTTAGTGTATTAAGTAAGCACAGACATTGCTGACTTAGTTTTAAGACAACAGACAAGTATGAACAGTGCCTGAAATTTGGTAATAAGTCAAGAGTTCTCAAGACAATAATATCTTCATTGTGTAACTATGGGACTCAAGGCAAGGCTTCCCTGAGATCCCATAGCTGACAAGAATTCTCACCAAAACATGAAATCTGCCAAGTTTTCCTATCTCTGCCTGTAGATGGTCTATATGACAGAATGTTCCAGTTAAACTGTGGAATGTAAATCTAGAGCTTTCTATGATTTCTGTTGAATGATTTATGGTATTTTGAAGACATGAGGTGGGCTTTTAAAAATTCACCCTTTATATTTAATCATTAATGTTTGTGACTATCACATATTCACACAGTCTAAAAGGCCAACTTAGGGAAGCAAAGAAATATGATAAATGTAAAAAGAAAATTTGAGTCTTGTGCTTTTGCAAAAGTTGGTCAAAGAAAGAGAAACTTAAGCTGGTCAAAAGAAAGCCCAACAAAGGGAAAGAAGTGGGGAATGTGAATCTGTATGGATTCAAGCTGAATTTTTATTGATCACTCGGAGTCAAAGTACATTTTTACAAAAGCAGAGTAAAAATAAGGTAAAAAGAAATATATAGACGGCAAAAAGAGAGTGACTTTCCTGTGTCTACTATTAAATGTCAGACCTTTGATTAATTATTGAGAATACACTTCCTGAAGCCACACTGTAAGATTTTGAAAAATACATACAGGAGTGCTGTTCTGTCTACTCCTGGAGTTTTGTTTTCTTGTTAACAAGCCGACAAAAAGGAAACAGAACTGTGTCTGATACATGTTTCAAAACTCTCATCTGGCCACTGAAGAATCTATCTTGCCTTGTTACATAACGTTCATTCTTCTGCTAATAACATTACATTTTAATACCTTACCTCATTCTTAAAGACTTTGCAAAATAAGCTATAGCCAAATGCATGTACTTTTTAGTAGAATCATGAAAGTCTCTAGGGAAGAAAAAGAGAGAGATTGTGTTTTATTGACTCATGAGTTTGATAATCATTTATTCCGTGTTTACCATATGAATGTCAGAGAATACACTTGTGATCAAGAAGAAGCTAATCATTTTATGTACCCTATATTAAAATAAATGAATAACATTATAACTGCATAGCATGGTATTCTTGTGGAACCCCTAACAGTAGAATTGAGGGGTACTTCTGACTCTTTTGTTTGAACTTGGGATCCTTTTCCTCCTACTGAGTTGCCCTGTCTAGCCTTGATAAAACTTTGAAGTGGTCAGGGAACAATATAACTCTAATTTATAATGGGTGGCCTTGAAGAAATTAAACCAGGAGTACAATATTTTTAAAGTGCTAAGAAAAACACTTTTAATGAATTATTGGAAAAAGATCAATATAGAGAAGGCATTTCTCACTGAAGAAAAGCATCAAGAATACTAATACCATTCACAACCCCTGTTCATGCTACTGGTTAAGACAAAATTAACTTCTGCCATAGCCTCACAGTAAACAGCAGAACTGGGGACTGTTTTCAGGTCCTGCTCAGCCTGGAAGTTGTGTGTGTGTGTGTGGGGGGGGGGGGTCTATCTGAATTTCAGAGACTGTCTCCAAAGACACTACTGGAGATATTAATGAGAAAATATACAGAGTAAAGAACTGAAGGCAGATGACTTCCAGGCTAAGAGAAAGGGTTCTATAGGAATCTGTAGAATAGATCTGTAGTGGTCCAGAGAAAATGTCATAAACGGGTCATGAAGCATCTGTGTGCCACAAGCTGGGTCTCTACCTATGGGAGGAAAACTGGAGAACTTGCAATAATGTTGGGTGTGGGACTATGCTCTGGTATTCTCAGTACTTGGAATGCTGAGGCAGGAAGGTGATGTTCAAGGCATGTCTAAGCTACATAAGATGCTGCCTCAAATGAATACAAACCTGTAGTAATTCATATGTGACACTTTCCCAGTGTAAGACCTCCTTCCTTCAACATCCAAATATGGTAACTCAAACACCAATCATCTCAGTAACAGAATAGTCCTTCCTCTCTTCCTGGAGGCACCTTTTTCTAAGCTGTGGAAAGAGGGAGAGTTTTTTTCTCATCTATTCAAGGGTGAGTTTGCATTCAGCCTGCTCATCCCTTCCTTGGCTAACTGCTGAATGTTGCTTTTAGGCTTCAGTGTGTCTTGCTATTGACAAGAACTGTGAATCCAGATTGCTTCTCACTTGTGTTCTTCGAATTGCCATCGACAAAAGCAAGTCTTACTGAGTGTTTAGAAAGAATAGCAGAATAATATTTTCTTTTGTAAGCATTTTACAGCCAAATCATCTGCAACATCACATACATACATACATACATACATACATACATACATACATACATACACAGACATGTACACACACAACATGCACACACACGCACACACACACACACGGCCTGACAGGAATCTGTGGCAATGTCAAATTTTCCTATTATTTATATGTCAGCACAAAATAATTCTTTCTCTAAAACCTCACCATTCATATCAAACCTGTAAGTACTTCAGAGAAGCAAGGAATCACAGCATGGTCTTCTTAGCATCCATAAATAAGCTACTCAAAGAACCAAAGGCATATCAATGAAATTGTCTCACTTTTAGAAATATTTTCATGAACTCTATTTCCTGATTTAGTTGATCTTGTCTCTAGGGCCCACAAGTGATATAATGTAAAAGAAAGGCAACATTTAACATGATTTTTATTTTGTTTGCTTTTTCCCAAAGATATGCTCAAACACATCAAGACATCAATTTTTGGAGGTATAGAATTTATGGTTTTATGATTGAAGATAGTGCATATTAAAATGGAAGTCAGGTTTTAGAAAATGGGCTAGGTATCTTTTACAAAGTAAAGAAAGACAAGGAAATATGAACAAGGTAGTATTCACACTGATATATTCAGTTCAGTGAACACTCACAGAGAGAGGAAAAACCTTTCTCTGGAGACCCTCATCTAGAGCTCGGCTGACATGAGGACTGTGCACTGGGGGAAGAGGGTATAAGTTCTACTTTTCAGGTGTATTCCATTTTCTTAGGACCAGAGATCTTCCTCCAGGCACACAAATACACAGCTTTCTTCTAGCATATTCTAGGCTGTCCACTAAAGGAAGACTTAATTCCAACTGAAAGTAAGCAGGTTGATAAAGCTGTTTTGGTTCACGATTCAAGAAGAGAGGAGCAAACCAAAGCACTGAGTGGGGGAATCAGGATGTCTTGGTGTCAACTTTGGGTCTGCCATTGCTGTGGCATTTTGGCAATTTAAACTTCCATCTTTCAGCAGATGGACAGATCCAAGTGCTCTGATGTGTAAGTGGGTCACGGAGGTCAAAGAATTTTTCATTTGTGTAAGCATCAACATTTCTTAGAAATTATTTCAAAAACCTTATTTATTTTGCAGGTTTTCTGGTATTGTTGAATTACATATCTTTCCTCTTCTCTGTCACAAAAGAATTTTGGTTTAATAAACTAAATTAATGACCTTGAGCAGAAACATGTAAATTGGTTTTAAATGAGAGCTTCCAACAGTTGAGACATATTTGCTGTCTTTGGAGCATGGAATTATAAAAAGCACCCTGAGCTGTTTTAACTACAGGATCCAGAGATTTTCTCCATATTTTCTCTAAACACACAGCTGTCCATTAAGTGTTTTAGGAATTCTTCAGGAAAAGTAAACCACCACGAAGGATGCAGCCATCTCTTTAAGACCCTGTTCTTTATATACAGTAAATGGTTTTAAAGTTTGCTCCCATCTAAATGAAAGGAGAATTATTAATGAACTCTTGAAAATACACATAAGGAGAAGCAAGCCCATGTTCACATTTCTTATCTGGCCTCAAAGAGAGATCATTTGGTCACAGCTTGCAGCCAGCCACTCGCTCCACCATGGAAAGAAATGACCTATTTCATTTTGGTGTTTCTCACTAAAGATAAAAATATATAAAAGTTTAAAAGGCAGTACCTATTGGAGTAGGTCTATCGAAAGAAATTGCTATAAATATAAAGGCATAAATGTGTGTGTGTGTTTGTGTGTGTGTGTGTGTGTGTGTGTGTGTGTGTGCTTAGCTTTATAAAACTATAAATATTTTGAAAAATGTTTTTCATACGCATGAATTTTACATAAAACTTTACATATTGAAATTGTATAAATACTTTATAATAGATTTCAGAGAGGAGATGTAATTTTTAAGTATGTTTTATTAATTCTTGAGAATTTCATATGTTCATTTTCACCCTTTACTCTTTCCTCTATCTCATCCCAGATTCAAGACTCCTTCATTATACTCCCAATTCATACCTTCTGCTTAATATGCATATACATAATGCATATAATATATACAACCTTATATAAAAACACATTAAATATGCCTATCAAGTTCAGTCTGTTTATCCATCTCCTCCTGGGTATGGAGCCATCTACTGGAACAGTGGCCAACCATTAGAAAAGTTAGTGAATCTTCCTCTCAAGAAGGTATCGTCTTCCCATTGCTTCTTGGTTAGGGCAGATGTTGTGAACTGCTTGCAACTTCATGCAAGAATTCTGACTGGCTTTATCCAGTGCAGGTCTTACAGGGATAATATAGGTGTCATGCACCTATCAGGCACAGAAGATACTGCTTTGCTCCAGACCTTGCCATCATCTGGATCTTAACAATATTTCTGCTTCTTTTTCCGAGATGATTCCTAGGTGTTGGATAAAGAGAGGTGGTATAGTTGAGCAGTCACCTGGCATTCTCTGCACTTAGATGAGTTGCTAGCTTCTGTGTTAGCCTCCAACCATCTATTGAGCAAAGAAATGTCTCTGGTCAACTCTGATAGCTTTACTAATTTATGGGCAGAAAGACAGATTTAAAGGGTTGTTTGATGCAATGTCAATTAGAAGACTAATAGGAGAAGATTCACCCTTGGGAACTCTGAACTCCCAACCATAGACTCTAGATCAGATTTTCAGCAGAAGGTTATACATTTGCTTCTGTGGAGCTGCCTTATATCCAATCAACTCCCACCTCTGTTGCACCCATGGACATATATTGCCAAGAATGATATGAAGAGAAGTTTAAGTAGAGAAATGGGTGACAAGATAGGAGGAAAAAAAAATGAGGGAAAGTATAACTAAAAATAACGATGTTCTTAAAAGCCATATGGAAACCTACAATTTTATAACTCCATAATTACAGAGTCATATAAAAGAATTTAATTGGAGTTATCCTTATATTTGGGGACAATATGCTTCACAGAAGCCATATGCTAAAATAAGCCCCGTGCTAGGTATGAGAAACCACCCAAGTTCTTGGTCAGATGTGTACAGAGACCATCCAAATGATGCAGGCTACTGCCGTAGATATGGGCTTCCCATCAGAACATGATGGAAAAGCTCTATTGCTGAAGATGGCACTTACATTGGTCACAGAACAAAGAAGAAATCAAGCTGGTACAGAAAATCATCAACAGCCTTATGCAGCTGTGTAGTAATAAGCATACACTTTAAAAGAAAAATAACTAAGATGTATATTTCACCAATATTGTATACTTATACACATGGGTCAAAAATAAAGATGACACCTGATTCTGCCTAATAATATTATCAAAATAATGATTCAGAGAGTGAGACAAAGCAACATCAGAACCTAAGTTGATTGGAATGCTGTCCCTGAAGTTCCTTCCTTGGCTTTGAATTCTCAGAGATCCAGCCACCATAACAAGGTAACAACAAGCCCAAGCTGCTCTCATGCAGGGACAGTGTGAGTGTAACTGCTGGTGAGCAAAGAAACAGTTGTTACTCCCCTTGGTAAAAGTCAGCAGTTCCTGAAGTTTTGTTTTGTTTTATGATTGTTTGTATGTTTGTTTGTTTGTTTTTGACTCCTGCTCACCCCAACCCAGTAACCCTCTAATGAAGGAAATGCCCTTGTCTATACTATTTCTGAATGTCAAACCTGACATCTTTCTGACTTGCCAAAAGCTAAAAATGGAATGACAGAAAATAAAGAATTCATTATACAAATGATATAATGTGTACCTCATGCCCACTTAAGTACTAAATTGGAGAGTTGGGTGTGTGGTGGTAGTTCCCATATTTGAGAAAACATTCTTGACTTCAAACAGTTACTATATACATCTATCTATTCATTGATAAATTTTTACATGTATACAACGAATTATTTTCACATCCATCTCCTTTCCCTACAACTTCCCTAAGATGCCTCCTCAAGACCTTCATATCCTCTTTTTTTTTAATGACCCACTAAGTACAATTAGTGTTGTTCATATGTGGATGGGTATGAGGTCACTCACTGGAGCAAGGTCAGACCACCAGCCTCTCTACTATCAATGCCATCAGCTCTCCTGAGTTAGCCATGGGAACTTCATAAACTCTCCATCCCATTCTATGCTGAAAATTTAGTTTGTGTAGGTACCCATAAATACTTAAGAGTTCATGAGTTCAATACATGACAAGTATTTCACATTATTGCTATCCAAGTGTAGGCAAATGTGGCACAGTTTAAGAGGTAGGAGTTAAAGTTTGAACTTTATGAAGTCAATGAAGATGCTGATAGTGGCTAGAGTGGAACCTAATTAAAGAGGGCCTGAGAATCAGTCAGAAGAGGATTGAGATAATAATGTGGAAAATGAAGTTCAAATGGTTCTGACTAAAGGAAAATCCTCACACCAAATCATAACACTGAAACCTCAGTTTACAAACACATGAGCCCATTGCAGTGTTTGTGTATTTGTGTTTTACAAATACATATTTAAGCAAAAATATTAGGAGCAGCAATACACAAAAAAATTAACATTCTTTAATGATCCTGTAGTCTCTCAATTGGCACTTCCATAAAGATTAACAGCACAGACTCCAAAATTGTCTTTAAATGCAGCCATTTACTAATTTTAAGAGAGGTGACGTCAAATAACATTTGTGTTCAGTTCTGCCTTGTTTTGTTTCACATAATGCCCTCTAGATTCATTTGTGTTGTCATATATGACAAAATGTTCTTTATAATGTCTTTACATATATATATATATATATATATAAATATATATATGTATATATACACATATATACTCTTATATGTGAATACATATACATATAATACGTGTATATAATACATATATATATATACAACACACTCTAATATATATATATATATATATATATATATATATATATATATATATATATATTCCTTTCACCAACTAGCTTACAGATGGATACTTTGGCTTATTCTATGTTTTCAGAATGGTGATTTAATCAACATGACCTCTCTTCTAAATAGTATTCATTTGTGTTTAATCTCAGTAGTGGGATTACTGAAACTATGAGAGTTTTATTGTCAATTATAGGCCAAGTCTGTTTGTTTGCCATGGTTGCTAAACTAATTTGTATTCTCACCATTTGTTAGAATAGATCTACATATCTGACCTAACATTTTTCTCTTCATTTATTATTAAAACCTAATTTCATATATTCACTCTCCTTATGACTTTAATTTGTAATTATTATGAAATTTTTCTTGTACCTGCTCCCACCTCCATGTCTCCTTTTTACATCTATGTGTTTTACCTTTCTTTTCTTGTGTTTATTGCATGCCCTGTGTAGGAGCATGCTAGTTAAATAGACTGATGACTTAAATGTAAGCTTTGAAACTATAAAAATTGCTGGGACAAAATAAGGAGTGGAAGTCAATACAATGACATTGCTCTACAATGATATTGCTAAAGAAGAATGATAAAACATATACAACGAAAGCAAACCAGACAGGATGTGCATTCTTTGCCAGTTCTGCACAGCAAAGGAAATAATGAATGAAATGAAAAGACAATTAAGGAAGAGAAGAAATTGTGTACAAATTATACAATCAAAAGAAATTGAAACCCAGAATGCATAAAGAACTTAAGCAACTTAGTAATTAATCAACAAACAAATTATCTGAAGAGATCTTTCTCAAATGAAGCTATCTCTTTACCTGGGATTCTGGTATACACCATCTGAAAAAAAAAACTTTTTTATTATTGTAAACTTGGGGTTCTAATAGTACCACAAAATCAGAAGGAGTTAATAAAAAGCTTGGACAAAACATGTCAGTCAGGCAGAGTTGTGCCAGGACTCACTCTGGTGCCTGAGCAGGAGATGCCAAACAAAGCCTACAGACAGATGCTAGAAGGAGATGCAAATAAAGATAAAACACTAAGTCCTTTGTGAGACCGGCAAGCAAAGGAACGTCTTCCATTTTCTTCCATTTTCTGTGATGTCTTCTTCACCCAAGTATTTACTAAACAAAGATTTCAGGCAAAAATATAAGAGAAGTAACTCTCTAGAAATTTTGATTTACATTTATGCTAATATATTTCTTAAATGTTCTAAAACAGCTAATTGTCATCTTTTTTATAAAGGAATGGTTAAGAATAGCAATAATTAAAGGAGACATTATAAAATATAATAAAATACATTATACATTATATATTTTATTGTATCACTTTACATATGTACATAAACTTTTCACACATTTGTCTCACATTATATAGTTTACTTTCATAATGAGAAGATGATTATTATTTCCTGAATCAATAAATACTAATGAGGATAATTTGTCTATTGCCCTTTTTATTTTTTGTGTGTGTTAGAGTTCTGTTCTATACTCAACAGAAAAATATTTGAAATGGTTGAGATTATTTGGTACTTTAGTACTCATTCTAAAAGGCATATTTAAAAATTAAAGGGCACTGATATGCAGATCTAGAATAAAAATAGACCTCTCATTGTTAGTATGGAAAGGTTCTATAATTGAGTTTTAATTAAGCTATTTTAAATGGATATTTCAAAGCCTGAGTGGGTGTTTTAATCATGCACTAATACATGCAGTTGATGATGTCTTTTCTCCTATTGGATTGTGAGTGAATTTAAACTTTGATCAGACTTTTATCTGTCATTTCTTTACACCATTTTGTCTTGTCTTCTATCTCCAGCACCAGCATTGTGATGGCCTCTCTGGAAAGCCCAGTGAGTGAGAAACAAATCCATAAAGCCAAACTGTGGGGCCTCAAATCAAATCATCCTCCACTACGACTCTTCTCACATTGGGCTACATTTTCTAAGACACTAAACATTATTTATGGTTCAGAAAACAGAACATCGTCATATGACATCTAAAGCAAAAGAGATGTCTAAGAACTCAGATCCTTGTGTTTAACATATGAGCTACAGAAAACACATCAGCAGAGAAAAATGAACTAGAGAATTCCAAGCATTCTGCTCTTCAGCAGAAGTATAGTCACTCAATGAGCTCATCCTTCATTTTTTACTGAGTATCTTATAGATCCATGGTTGAATGTACTCCAGATGTCTGAGGATGAGATCTTGATGAACAAAGGAGATTCCCTAAGGATGTCGTAAGCCATGATTTCATAAGAGTGTCCTTTTCTAGGAACATTTGCATGGCTAGTCAGCAATCTGTACCTCTGCCTCTAAACTATGTTTAAGATACATGTGGTAGACTTAAGTTTCTCATGATTGCCTCTTGCAACCTGAAGTGCAAACCTCCACCTCACTTGCTTATTTTATCCCAAGGCTTCCTGTATTGCTCCTACTTCCACTATACAAGTCAGCCATCTTGCACAACCAGCCCTCTCCTATGGCTGGACCATAGCATCACTTACTTTATATTCACTATGTCCAAAGTTCTGGTGCATTCAAGGAAAACCAAAACACCTATGAGTTGAATACATATCTGCTACATCCACTCCAGTAGTGACTCGCTTGGCAGGCCTGAAAACCCGGAAGCAGTCCGTAGGCAAAAAGTTTCAAAGGAATTCCTGGAAGCTTGGCATTCCCATAGCTAGAAAGTCCCAGATTTGTGCCTGCAATATCGTGGAGGGTCTTACATGCTTTCTTACAGTATTTTACTGTAAGAGTTAGAAATCTCAGGGCAAGATTAACAAAGTATAGCTAAGTCACTGCCCTACACAGGAATTCACTTTTATCTAGGAAGAAGGAAGTTTGTGACCTGAGTAGGAACTAGAGTAGATACTTAGAACTATAGCTAGTTGAGTTACACCCTATACAAGTATTTACAATGGCCTGGAGGAAGGTGGACAATGGCAAGGGCCCCTGACTTCTAAGTTTAAGCTGACCTTAGGTGGAGTTGTTTTTGATCCCAGTTGGTTCATGCCAGTCATTCCCTGTTTGCATTACTCTGTTTTGTGTTAGAATCCAGTAACCTCTAGTAACCTCTTTGTATCTTGCTGGTGTGTCACCTAACTTCCCTATTTTCTTCTGTACAAAAATTCTGATGCTCGATTTTACAAATTACACTCAGATCCACACTCCTTTGTGTCGCGTCTGTTTGTCACCCCACTCTTGCCAACTCTTTGCCCACCTGTAACCGAACCCGAGTTTTGCCCATGGATCGAAGACCCAAGTGAGGTTTGTCTGTGACACATATCAGTATTGCCATTCACTGGTGTCTTAAAATACTGTAGTAGAGGGGAAAAAGAACATAGTTGTAGTCTTCTTCATGGCACTGGTCAAATTAGTTTCTTCAGGATAGCACAATCATGTGGTCATACCTAGACACTACACTAGCAATCTGATAAAAAATACACTATTGGTAGGAATCCATTAGCTATATAGCTTCAAAACATAAGAAGAATGTGTGTGGTATCATAAATCTAAGCTTCAGACCCCAGCATGTTTTTCCAACAGAAAAATATATAGTGTTACTTGGTATGACAAGGTTGTTAAGGGAAATAATCCAAAGTCATTCTACCCAAAGCCTAATTATGTTTTCATTTGGTGTGTGTGACACTAGTAAAATTTCTAATGCTTTCCCAAGTCTCAGTTTCCTGGATTTATTGACAAAAGGCAGTAAGTGTTTTATGAGCACCCAGGAAATCCTACCTTTTAGCATTATTGATTATAGAGTCAAATGGTTCTTAACTGTATGTTCTGGCATGAGTCACTACCAGAAAGTAACTTTGATAGTTAATTGCAAGTAAAATGCTTGTTATGAAGATAAGTTTAGTCATGTTATCTTTAGAATAGGTAAGTCTGAAAAAATATTCTGTATATACATGTCACAAATGGAAGAGTAAGACTATGAATTGAAAACACATCTGTCCCGTGCTATTCAGTAAATTTTTATGGTCTGGATATTTCAAGCATTCTTTTTCATGCTGCTTTTTCACTAATTCTACAAAGGACCTCTGCATGCTTGATCTTTTGAGCTTTAATTTCAAACTTCCTACATGTGCCAACTCTAATGCCTACCACCCATTCGTTAACCTATCAGTGTTGTCTTACTTGCTTCCTTCTTATGTCTTCTTTGGCTTGTGAAAGGTAGCATCTCCATTTACTACAAACAAATGTTTCATAATGCTTATGAAAATTACCTGCATCATCTCTATTAACACAAGACTGTATTTTAGCTTTGCAAGGTGAGTCAGAAGAAAAAAAGTGCTTGCTACTGAGGCCTGACAACCTGAGGTCAACCCCAAGATTCCATAGTAGGAGAGAACTGACTTTTCTGTCTTGAGCTGTGACCGCCACATATATGTCATGGCACACATATGTCCATATAGGTGCACTCCACACACAAACATATGCTCGCTCTCTCTCTCTCTCTCTCTCTCTCTCTCTCTCTCACACACACACACACACACACACACACACACACACACACACTCATACCAATAAAAATGAGACCAGATTTAGCTCAGCCATTGAAAATGTGTTTAACACCAACACAAAGCCCAGAGTAGACAAAAGTATATATGGCAGATTTAGAAATCAGAAACAGAAATTACTCAGCATAAGTAGCCACTCAAAACCAAATTAAATTCCTAAATTATTTGTGAGACTTAGGCTGGACATGGCTGATGTCAGAAAGTGTCTTGAAGAATCTACATGTATCATCTTTTTAATGTTTGGCAGCAGTTTTACAGCCACTCATGATACGTGTGCAACATTACACACATGCACAGCCATCTCTTCATGTCCATCGTCAAGGATCTATGTCATCTCCCTTTTGTCCCTAATTTGCCTAACAGTTAGACTCTAAATTACATCTGCTAAGAATCAGCTACTCACACGATACCATATACATACAAACTTTAATTTTCTTTACTTTCTGTAACCATGCCAGAATAATTTCCTTCTACAAATAAATACATAAGCACTAGGGAGATAGGTCCATTGGTGAAGTGTTTGCCTCATGAACGGGAGGAAGACCTGAAGTTCAATCTCCAGAAACCATGTGAAAGAATGACATCCAAAATTTTGTCTGATCTCTATATACAAGTATATACATAAAAACACAAAAATGTATACTACCATTACACACACACACACACACACACACACACACACACACATATATATATCTAGAGAATGGATACAATGTATATAATATAATTACATATTTGTGATAGTGTCCTCAGGCTTAAAAACACTAGATTGAGTGTTTTAAAAAATTTATCTCATATATATTATATATGGAGGTAGGAATTTCCAGACAAATGTTCAGTGGTAAAATTAGTAGGAGTCCTATTCTTGGTTTACTAATGATGTTCTTTGCTATAACATTATATGTTCTGTTCTTTGCATATGCATATGGAAACAATAGAACACAACTATCTTTTCCTCGCTTCTAAGACCAAGGATCTTGTAAAATTAAGAATGACTTATAGCTTCACTTACCCTTAATAACTTAATAACTAAAGGCCCCATTTTTCAATCTTATCATATTGGAAACTAGAGCTTTAACATAGAGATTTCAGAAATATATAACACCATAGCATCTGACAATACCACTATTTATTGATTATATACTATTTTAGTATATATAAAATACATTAATTTATGATTATCAATCCTTAAGTCTTTCTCTTCACTTTTAATGTCCCCATCAGACATTCTCTCTTTTGCGTCTGAACATATCTCTATAAGCATATGAGCATTTTTTGAATCATGTTTTTTTTCTGGCTAGTTTGGTTCCCATCTATTACCTCAGCAGCTGTTCTATGACCCCATGATGTTTGACTGCCACCATTTCTTACTTGTGTGTGCCTGTTCTATTTTGTGAGGTGAATGTGTTGTACTATTGCTATTCAGTCTTTTCAGTATCTAAATTTCACACTAATAGTCCTAAGCCTGTTTTCTTTTTTCACTCCTTTGAGAGATAGAAGCTGTGCTGTGGTATTAGTGTTTTTTCATGTCTATTCATGTGCAATTTCACTGCACTCTGAATCAGAGTTTCATGTGCATCGGAATGATGTCAATTCACCAGGGGAGAAGAGAACCTTTGTTTCCTTCAATTATAGTCATATTTCCCCTCTATCCTAGTTTTTGTTTCTATGATTTTTTTTATTTGTATTGTATTTTACCAGTGTTTCAATACTGCTATTCTTTATTAACACAAGGTTTCTGCTCATGCCTTCTTAAAACCTCATATCACGCCGGTTAACACCCCCATATCATACCTGTTAACACCCCCACATCATGCCAATTAATACCCCCACATCATGCCAGTTAACATCCGCATGTCCGCTACCATATTATCGCTATGGCTACATACTCTCCCCCCGCCCCAATGTGTTTTTAGCTTTCTTTCCCCATTTTTACCATGTAGTGACCTAATTCCAGAGAAATGCTATCATCCTTCTTAGAGCCCAAGACCAGTTATTAATGTCTCTTTGGAAAGTCTCCCTGACCCCAATGCAGCTTTTTTTTTTTTTTTTTTTTTTAGCAAAGCTGAGTATGTTATGCTAATTGTAGGCCACAAGATTTAGTCTCTTTTGAAAGATTTTTCAATAAAAGTTACTGTAAACTTTTCTATAGTAAAACGGCATCATTATACTACCAGACCACTAAAATTTCTGGTTAAATTATGGTATAGATCAAAGATGTTAAGGAAGCTTAAACCAAACAGCAAGTTTAGCTGGTTCTACAGTGTGTGAGAACCTTAATCAACAGCGTTGAAAAGAGTAAGAAAGCACTGGCTAACTTTCAGAATATTGTGGGTTTATTTAAAATATTTTGATAAGCTGAGTCTGACGTTGTCTTCTAAAGGATCACTTGTCTGACCATGCAGCCGTAGTTGAAGAGACTCAGGACAGAAAGTCCTGAACTGTGCCACAACAGTGAATTTCCTCTTGGATTTAGCAATAAGACTGAATGGGGTCACTCATTCTCTTGACTTACAAGATGCCTGGGTTTCTAGGCCTAAGACCTACAGCATCCTTTTCTGCCATGGGAGATGCAGGCTTAAGAGAAACTAGCCTAAGTGATAATACTAGATGCAAACAGAATGAGAATATGTGTGATCAAGAAGAAGATGAGGAATGAAGGAAAGTTTACTTCCAAGAGGTCCATAACTGCTATTTCTAATGTTTTTTTCTAACACCCAACTGTCATTTCTTCACTTACATTCCATGGGCTAGCTTGGACAAAGTGCTCTTCCCAAAACATATCCAACAAGAACCATGGAATATGACTTTATTTCATCTCTGTAGATGTAATGAAGGCTAATACATAAGAGCACAGTAAGGGTAAGAAGGAGAGAAGACTGGGGGGAAAGAACAAAAATGAAGCTTAGACAAGCCGAGGACTGTGAAGGATGTGTGAGCATCCACATAGCCTAAAAGCAGTTATGCTACGATTATTTTCTAGGATAGCAAAAAGCAACATGGCCCTGCTGGCCCTGTGGTTTTAGATACCTGCCTTCTAGAACAGTGAGATGATGAATTGGTGTTCTTTTAAACTACCTACTTTGTAGTTATTTGTTATAACAGCCCCAGGAAACAAAAATGCTTCCTAAGTCTTATTACCTGTTTTTGCTTGAACTAGTGTAAGCAATGTTTGGTTTTCCTAATAAATAAGATGCATTTCACTAAAAGAGATTATTTATAAATAATAGGGTTGTTTTACTGGAACAACTTAATATTCATTATATTTAATTTAAGAAAATTAAATATATTATTCTAATAAATTTGAAAATATTTTAAAAAGTACAATCTTAGTAAGTAGATAATACACAGTTGTGCAATAACCTCCAACAGGTGTGTTTGTTGTTGCTTGCCATAAACTCACCATTCAATCTGAATAGTTGCCTACTACCCCCAAAAGGAGAAATTCTTACTAATACTTAATATTTTGAAGCTTTATTTTTTTAAAAAAGAAATATCTGTGTTAGGTAGATTTCTATCTCTGTGAAAAGAATCTCAGAAAACTAGAAAGATAACAAGTTTGTTTTAGTTCATGGTTTCAGAAAGCCCAGCCCATGGTCAATGTCTCCATTGTTTTGAGTCTGTAATAAGGCAGAGTATGATGGAGGAGAAGCATTCAGTGGAAAAATAAAATCTGTTCAGCTCACTACAATTGAACAGCAGGAATGAGAGATGGGAGGGAAGAGATAGAGATGCAAAGACAGAAACACAGTAGGGTTCAACCTCTTCCCAGCAAGTCCCGCCTCTTAAGAGGTTATTCCACCTCTGATTACTGCCTACTGCCACAGACTGGCAACCGATCCCTTAATATATTAATCTTTTTGGAAACATTTGAAATTTAAACTGTGATCCCCCTCCCCCATGCTGGCTCCAGGCTGGGAGTTCAGACCTGATGCCCCCGAAGGCATGCCACAGGAAGCCACATACAGCGTGGTTTTCCAGCCAAGGCTGGCTTCCATTGCTGTGTTAAACCACACCTGAGCTTCTCCGGAATCCTGCTACCTGTCTGCTGGGCCCCTCCCAGGTCCTGCTTCCTGCCAAGGCATTCCACAGCGCCCTGGACCAAGCCTCACCCAATTCACCTGCTTCCAGCTGGGACATTCCACATTGCATTAGACTTAGCACCACATTCCAGGAGCCTGCAGAGAACTGACTGGGGGCGGGGTCTTCCCTCAAAAAAACCAAAAAAGATTTTCCAGTAAAGTACAGAATATGTTTTGATGGGAGAACTGACTCAATGTTTTCATTTTTCTCCCATCTAGTCCTTACAAGCTCCAGTCTGCCTTCTGGGAAACCTAGTCCGTTTTGTGGTGGAGCGAAGGCGGTGGCCCCCAACATTAAACCATTAGATTCATCCACAATTAGGAAAATTACCTTTTCTTAATTATGCAGCAGGAATGTATAGAGTGTTAAATGTAAGTGCCACAAGACACCAAAATGCCTTGTTGCAAGAGAGATGACATAAGCTGGAAATACCACACATCCTCTTACTAACCAGCAGTCTATTGGTATGTTGACATATGCTAAGAGAATTTTGCCTTCCCGTGAAGGGACATAGTATAGGCCTAGAAATAGACTAAACATGGGAGTAGGAAATCTTTAGATCCAATTCCCTGTGTTTACAAGCAAAAAGCAAAGGTTCAGAAAGGAGATGTGAATCCCTACCACTTATCAGTAGTTAAGAAATGAGTGACATGCATAAGTTCAATAATAAGTGCTGCTTGGTTACTTTGGAACCCATGGCCATTCAGAAGAGAAAGAAGGTTGAAGAAATCCAAACAGCAGCAAAACCAAAACACGACAAGACTTTAAAATGTATTTTTGTGGTGACTGAAGGAAATTCTGAATTCTTCCCTCAGTTATATCTCCCCAGTCCCAAAGTGGGTAAGAAACAGAAGTTCACATTTCTTTTGAAGGGTGCGTTGTGTGTTGAATAAGGTCAGAATAATCAGAAAATCAGCCCCAACCCTGCCCTTGTCTGTATTTTTTAGCTAAACTTCTACATCTAAGCAATACTATACAAGTAAATCAATTCAAACAAAAATATTATGGGACTTATGTAAAGTTCAGGGCATCTCTTGAACATATGCACTTGGTCAGCTGGGTCACCGATTTCATTTTCAGAATGCTGATAATGAAATTCATATATTTTAGCATTTACAAAAAATAATAAGAGAAACCTTGTCTTTATTTTTCTTCTCCATGGCATTTCTAACCGGTGTAGGCATTTGGCTCTAATTTTATTTTCACTTCACTGCTTTGACAACTGAGCTGGATAGCTTGGCATTAACGAGAAAGCACTGTGAGTGGTTGAAATATATAGTTTTTCCCTTTGTTTAGGAAAGCTTACAAACTCTGGTTCCTTACTACCCAGCTATCCCTTTTGGTTGCATTGACAGGAAAGGTCACGCAGTGTTGTGAAATGTGGTAAATTTAAAAGGAGAAGGGATATAATTATCTGCTCTCATAGTCCAGTAGTATAGAGACAGACAGGCAGGATAGCTCTAAAGAATTTTTCCTACTTTCTCTCACTAGCCCAGAAATGGCAGTGAGCTGACACTCCTGGTTTAATATTCTTCCTATGAAAAGTGAAAACCGTCTCTCTTCCTAAGCATGGACATTATGTTTTCTGTACTTTTGGTAACAGATGACTTCTAATAACCTCTCCAGTCTGGAATGAATGTTCACATTATCTAAGAATGTGTTCCTCCACGCCAGAAAATGATTTTTTCTCAGCTTTCTGACTACTGCTATGTCTGGAATGTGTTCCTCCAAATCACATCTTGGAACTTCATCACCAAGTGGATGGTGTCAAGAGGTAGACCATTTGGAGGACATGAAGTCAGGAGATCATCACTCCATGTATGGGACTGATGCCTACATTAAAGAAGCCAAGATGTTTTGGAAATATGACTGTCTGTGGTATTTTCTTATAGCAGTAGACTAAGACAGATGATGCTTGCTTGGGCCACTAAGTCAGAAAGTCAGTTGGAACAAATCACTGCCTACCTCCATTCTCTTTGCAAATAATTTTTAGGTGAGATTTTTTTTTTTTTTTTTTTAGGTTACAAGGCAAGCAAATGCTCCTTCCTACATCTGTGGCCGTGTCTAGGCTTGTTGGCATTTCTCACAGAGAAACAGTCACCTAGACTGAAATCCTTGACTTCTTGCAATAAAGTGTTGAATGTTGGCAAAATCTTGACTTCTATATGGGAAAAGAAAAAGGACCTTGAGGAATTTAAAGTCTAAGAAGAATCTTTTATATGGTTATATTTATATCCATTTGAAAACAGCACATCAACTTTTTGTTTTTAAGGGAAATGAAGAAGAAATGGATCTGAGAGATCGGGGAGGTGTGGGGAGGACTGGGAAGAGTGGAGGGAGAGAAAATGTCGTTCGTGACGTAATGTATAAGAGAAGAGTAAAAGGGAAAAAAATCAGAAGACAAAGCATCATATATCTCCCAGAAGCATCTTAATATGCTAAGCCTATAAACTGTGAATGAGTTACAATTGTGTTGGGAAAAGATGCTGAACATGTCAAATATCTTTCCCTTAAAATAAAGAGGTATCAAAGTGAATTAAAGTTGACACAACCTTTCTTTTTTGCTATAAGACCTCATCAGAGCTGCATGGTAGCTGAGGAGTCTATGGCTGCAGGTTCCACTCAAATGGGCACAAACAAATGATGTGAATGGTTCTCCCTGGTAATCAGTGCAAGGGCCACACCAAGACCTTGACGGTAAGTTGCAAAAGGGGCCACATGGGAGTCACATGCTCTTTTAACTTAAACTTCTCAAATGCTATAAAACATCCCGAACATCCTCAGAGTCAGTCTCTAGCTGCACATGTAGCAGAAGATGGCCTAGTCGGCCATCACTGGAAAGAGAGGCCCCTTGGTATTGCAAACTTTATATGCCCCAGTACAGGGGAACGCCAGGGCCAAGAAGTGGAAATGGGTGGGTAGGGGAGCAGGGTGGGGGAGGGTAGAGGGCACTTTCAGGATAGCATTTGAAATGTAAATTAAGAAAATATCTAATAATTAAAAAAAAGAAAATACAGCTATAAATACTGGCATCAGGGACCTTGAGGCTGATTATTATTTATTTCCATCTGCCCAGTATATTCTGCTTTAATTGTACTTACTCAACATTTAGGAACCTCTTGACCTTATAGCATAAGAATATATTTATCCCTATTATTTTTCTCATTTCTTCATCATTCTGTGGTGCCTATCTAGCTGAATGCATTTGGAGGGTTCTATTAAAATGTAAAACTGGCTTCAGAAATGTCAAACAATATTATGGAAATGGTGAAATGAGAGAGAGAGAGAAAGAGAGAGAGAGAGAGAGAGAGAGAGAAGTCACCTGTGGCCAGTTCTATATCTCCCTTTGTATGTGCCAAATGTTTTATATATATATATATATATATATATATATATATATGTGGAGAGAGAGAGAGAGAGCTTTTATAGTGATATGAAAATGTCACTATTTAAAATGTACGTCTATCCTCCCACACTGAAACATATCAATTTGGAACTGAGGTAAAAGAGGCAATCGACTGAGCTGTCAGATTGCTGAATTCAGTCTGTATTCAGTATCATCTCAATTTCAAACTAAGGAAGGGTTACATGTTGTATATAGTGATGATATTCAGTATCATCCAATATAAATTCAATCTGATGGTATATCTTTAAACCAAAAGAGAAATGAAAGAGAAGCCAAAACTGAATTATAGAAACAATGTAAAAAGATACTGTTTTCATCAAACAGGGAACATGAGCAGGCATAGGTTACATTTCAAATATAGCTTAAGAAAATAATGAAAAAATAAATACAACCTTTGGTGCTAAAGAAAAGCGGAGCCTTTGGTTTTGCAACTAATATTAAGGTAACAGGCAAATTTGTCAGCACTACGGCATTTGTTTCTTACTGTGGGAATAGGAGACTTAACTATGGGCAATTTCCAAAGTATTCTGTGTTTACATTTATATGAAGTCACACAAATTCAGATTGAAAAATATCAGAGAGGNAAAAAAAAAAAAAGAGTGGGGGCTGAGCTGAAAAGGCTGAAAATATTACATTGGAAAAGTTTCTCCTCTTAGAAAAAGTGAAAATAAGCAGACCCCCAACCCTCAGAGTTTCCAGGGACTAAATCACCAAACAAAGAGTACACTTGAAGAGACCCATGGCTACTGATACATACATATGTAGCAGAGGAGGCCCTCGCAGGGCATCAGTGGGAGGGGAGGCCCTTGGTCATGTGGAGACTTTATGATCCAGAGAAGGAAGATGCCAGGGCAGGGAGGCAGGAGTGGGTGATTAGGTAGGGGAGCACCCTCATAGAGGCAAAGAGGAAGGGGATGGAATGGGGGATTTGTAGAGGGAAGACTGGGAAGGAGGAAAATATTTGAAATGTAAATAAATAAAATAACCAATAAGAAAGAGAGAAAGAGAGAAAGAGAGAGAGAGAGAGAAAGAAAGAAAGAAAGAAAGAAAGAAAGAAAGAAAGAAAGAAAGAAAGAAAGAAAGAAAGAAAGAGGGGGCAGGAAGGGAGGGAGAGATAGAGAGATAGAGAGAGAAAACATATAAATGAAATGAAGAGGGACTGTCATCAATGCTTATTATGAGTTTAGTCTGGTTCAGGTAATTACCTTGAAACATGTCTCTCTGCCAATTGTAACAGGAATGACTCCTGTAAGAAATAGAATCCAACACAGGGCAAAACATAATGTGCATGCAAAAAAAGACCCAAGTAATTTCTCAGGGAACTTAGCGCTGAGGTCCTATTCAGAGCCATCTTTAATTGAGGTATGACTGTGGGGCTTTGTATTAGAGCTGACAAGATCCTGAGACCTATAACAGTGATTGTATGGCTACTTTCTGCCAAAGGCAATTTCCATGTAAAGCGACTCTGTTATAAAAGGGCAGTACCCCTACATCATGTCCAGTACACAGTACATCTCCTGGTTATGTGTAATTCCTTTTCTCTTAGCCACCCAGGACTTTAAAAGGTGTGTGTGTGTGTGTGTGTGTGTGTGTGTGTGTGTGTGTGTGTGTGTGTTTATGTGTGTTTATGTGTGTCTATGTGTGTGTGTGTGTGTGTGTGTGTGTGTTTAACTGAGCTGTCCAATTTCTGAATTAAGATTGTGTTTTGTGTTTTGTACCAATTGTTTTCCCTTTTAATAGTTAGACTTTTATTTATTTGTTTGCTTATTTATTTGTCTCTTTTTGATATTTTTTATTTTATTAATTATTTTATTTATTTACATTTCAAATGTTATCCCCCTTCCCAGTTAAACTCCCTATGCCTTCCCCATTCCTCCCTGATTCTATGAAGGACCTCCCCACCACCACCCAACCCCTCCCGCCTCAGCGCCCTAGGATTCCCCTATACTGTGTCAAAGAGAGCTTCCACAGGACCAAGGAGCCCCCATCCCATTGATGCCAGATATAGTAATCCTCTGCCACATATCCAACTGGAATCATGGGTCCTTCCATGTGTACTCTTTGCCTCTTTGGTTGGTGGTTTAGTCCTTGGGAGCTTTAGAGGGTCTGGTTGGTTGATATTGTTGTTCTTCCTGTGGAGCTGCTAACCCGTTCAGCTCCTTCAGTCTTTCCCCTAACTCCTCCATTGGAGTCCCCAGGCTCAGTCCAATGTTTGGATGAGTGCACTGACATCTGTATTTGTCAGATTCTGGCATAGCCTCTCAGGGGACAGCTATACCAAGTTCCTGTCAGCAAGCACTTCATGGCATCAGCAACGGCGTCTGAGTTTGGTGTCTGCAGATGGGATGCATCCCTAGGTAGGGCAGTCTCTGGATGATCTTTCCTTCGGTCTCTGCTCCTCTCTTTGTCTCTACATTTCCTTTTGGCAAGAGGAATTCTGGATTAATATTTTTGAGGTGGGTGGGTGGCCCCATCCTCAACTGGGGGCCTTGCTTATCCACTGGATATGATCTCTACAGGTTCTCTCCCCTTTGTTGGGTATTTCGGCTAACGCCATCCTTGTTGGGTCCTGGGAACCTCTTGGATCCCTGGCTTCTGGGACTTTCTAGTGGCTACCCCCTGTTACCCACCCCCCATTGCTACATAAATCCGCTCATTTTACTGACTCTTTGTACTTCTCCCCTGTCTTTTGCCACACACGATCCTGCCCCTCTTTTTTCCGTCCCCTCCTCTCCTCCTTCCATATCCCTCTCACCCTCTTTCCTCCCGTGATTATTTTCTTACCCATTCTGAGTAAGACTGGAGCATCCACACTTTGGTCTTTCTTCTTCTTGGGTTTCATGTAGTCTGTGAGTTGTATTATGGGTATTCTGAACATATTTTTTATGGTTTATATCTACTTATCAGTGAGAACACACCATATGTGGTTTTTTTGTGACTGGGTTGCCTCACTCAGGATGATATTTTCTAGTTCCATCCGTTTGCCTACGAATTTCATGAAGTCATTTTGAATAGCTGAGTAGTACTCCAATGTGTGCCATTTCAATTACTATCTTTGTAAACTATAGAACTAGAAAAGCCTGTGGCTATTTAAACCAAGATATTAGATATTCTAACTAGGCTTACTAATTCCCTCAGTCCTCAAATAAGATGTTCGTTGTGCATTGGTATGGTTTGAATCTGAAATAGTTCTCATAGGTTCATGTTGGCTCCCCAGTCTGTGGCACCAATTTGAAGGCCATTGAACCTTTAGGCAGGGAACCCTGAGTAATGGAAGCTGTACACAGAGTCGGGTCTTTGTAAACCATACTTGCCCTTAATTCCAGCCTGCTTTCTACTTCCTGGCAGCTACTATGTGAAGTTCCCATACTGTACATTCCCACTGCAGAGGCTTTGAATTCTGTAGTATGCCTAACATATTGTGGTGGGTTGGAACTGTGTGCCAAAATAAATCAGGGGGACTTATTTTGCACCTAAGTTGTGCACAAGTTAGATCTTTTTTTTTTTTCTTCACATTTTATCTTTATAACAAGAAAAGTAAGGAATGCATACGTTTTCTACAAATTAAGAGATCTCCTGTTTATAAAATACTGGGGATTAATAATGATTCTTTTTAACCCCAAAATTATGTGGTTAAAATACATAGACACCAGTAGATAAGTAGTAGCTTATCTTGTACTGTAGAAGCTTGAAGGCATTCACCTTCTAGCTTGCATCTAATCCCAGAAGCCTCTCTGTTCACTTTCTTTATCTTTCTTATCAAAAGCAATCTGTGTGCAAAACATCCAGCCAACATTATTAAAACCCCACTATAATCTGTGCATAATATGACACCAAGGTAGGGACCTGAGGAATAAAAGATTCATAGTTGCTGATTCTTGTCCTGTTCTTGTCCATCTGTCTCTTAGACAATGCAACAGACAGCTACAGCATGCAGGGTACCACAGCAATTGCATATGATGGTGTTTGGAATGTCACCCTGACTAGTTTGAGGGATATTTAGGGTATTAGGTAAGTTACTTCAAATAATTGCCAGTGAGGTTGCTTAAGTAATCAAAGCAGAAAGATATATGCTAAATGTGAGAACCATCATCACCATCTCTAAAGTGCTGGAGGCCTTACAGAAGTAAACATCATCATAAGGAAATTCACTTTATGATGCTTGGTAGAGACTAGCCACTTTTCAGTCCAGAATTCAGCCTTCCACTGGTCATTCTCCAGGGTGTTTCCTACCAGTGGGCTTTGGGCAGACTATGCATTATTCATGTCTTTCTTTTACTGGGATGCTGGCTTCTTGGTCTAAACAGTCAAGGACTTTTCTAGTTCTGCAGTTTAAAGAAAGCTAGTATGGGGATTTTCAACATCTGGGACTACGCAAGGCAGTCTAATAAATAATCTCTTGTACACACTCTTTAAAATTAATTTATTTTATTTAACTTTTGTCATATATTACAGGGTGACTGCATTTTTCCTTACCTCCTCTCCTCCCAGTCTCTTCACCTCTCCTCCACTCTCCTTATCCACTCTTCTTTCATTTCCCTTCAGAAAAGGGCAGGCCTCCCAAGAACATTAACCAAATATAGCATATCAAGTTGTCTTGTTCACATTCTTTCATTTTGTTTCCCTGGGACCCTCGAATAGTACTTACTATAGACAAAATGTAATTCACTTAGCCAGGGTTTAACACAGAGATTATATGTGGAAAAAGTAAGAGAAATAGAAATAGATTGAAAGTTAGATTATCTAGCAAGACTGGAAGGTTTTGAATGCTGAGCTAATAAACGAGGAAAGTGATGCCCAATGAGCCATGTCAGAAGTGTACAAAGTGGACTGAATTAACAGGAACACCCTAGGGTTTGAAAATATCACACTGCATCCAAGGGCAGGCTGCCTTTATTGTCCCGCAACTTGGCAGGTGTGAATAATCAGGTTGTTATGGTAAAGGCATAGGAAAAATTTGAAACATGAAAATCAAATTTGTATATATTTTTATCTCCACAGGATATTATTTGTAATGTTTTTTGAATAAATAAAACTTTTGGTGTGATTTCTAGAAAAAAAAAAAGACTAGCAATTTCATCATGTCTAAGTGCATATTGTTCATGAATTTCCCAACAAGGCAACCTTTCCTTCAAACTTTCATGAAAAATAAAACATTCGGTGTAGGTTTGCCTAGACTATGTAAAGGGTTTCTTAATATTTCTAAGACACGCTACCTTTGTTTAACTTCTAGTCATTCTGACAATTTTACAGCTAGCTGGAAATCTAAACATGTCCTTCCTTTCAAGAAATATGTTAAGTTGCAAAAACATGATATCCAGAGTTTGAACAAGACAAAACAAACCAACCTGAAGGTATTCATGAACTTCAAATCATGTGAAATCCACAATCTGTATATATTAAGCTGCAGGAATTTTAGCAATACATGAAGTATGACATGCTGTCTGCTTGACATCTAGGTAAACAAAGATGGTAACAGTTTTATGAAAATCTTAATGCATAATCAGATGCTTTGGGTGGGAAGCCTACTGCCAGCATTAAACAAGCATCCTGTAGATGGATTTTAATTTAAAGACCCTGACCCACATATCTAGTGCTACATATCATTTTTTAGTTGTTCAAGCAGGCACAATCATCAGCTTCCAACATTGGGAAAACCTTAACTAAGTTTTTTCAGTCATTTCCCCTTTCCACACACTTATAGATTCTATGCATTTAAGCTCCATTTTATTACGTTCTATAATTTTTGAAGTTTCTTATAGCTTTCTAGGAATGAACTGTATATATATATATATATATATATATATATGTATATATATATATATATATGTGTGTGTGTGTGTGTGTGTGCATACATATATATATGTATAAACACACACACATATATATACATATATATGTATACATGTGTGTATAATGTATGTATATAATGCATTTATATGTAATATGTGTGTATGTATATATGTTGTAGCAGTCATGCATGTCTATGAATGTAGGTACTATCAATAATTTGATAAATGTTAATCATTTCTTAAGTTCATGCTAGATCCAGGATTACATGCACCCACCTATTTGAAAGCTATGTTAGATTATCACATAGGTATATCAAATAGTTTGAGATATGCCAATACATTGAAAATACAGTTTGGCTCTTTAAGACTTGTTCTGAATTGAATCATCCTCATGTCAGTCCATGGTGCCACCATTTACTTAAGATAATTGACAAAAATCAGAATAGACTTCACCCCCTTCTCTCTTCCTCCCCTCAATCTCAGCAGCCTACCTTCTCCGCCATGTAAGTCTCTTTACCCTTTACCTTCTCTAAATATCCAAGAGCCCAATTCAATGTAAAGTTTTCTATTGCCTAGATTATGTTTCAAACCTACCTTTACTCTATTCAGTCTCTCCTCCCACTGAGTAAATAAAATGATCTTTTTAAAAACATCAATTTAAATAAACTGCAGCTGGGACTCTGTTAGTAAATGCTTGTCCCATAAACATGAGTGTGGACCCCTAGGATATTTTTATAAAGGAAGGAGAGTGTGATGACATTAATCCGTGATCTTAGCACTGGGGCTGAGGGGAGAGCAGCTTCCTGGCCTGCTAGTTTTGCCTAATCAATGAATTCAGGTTCGTTGAGAGATCTCTTGTCTCTAAAAAATAAGATGAAGAAGGACAGACGTACAAAGTAGACTGACCTCTGGCTTACCGTGCCCCAACAACACACACACACACACACACACACACAGAGAGAGAGACAGAGACAGAGACAGAGACAGAGACAGAGACAAAGACACACAGACACACAGACAGACACACAGACAGACAGACACACACACAGACAGACACAGACACAGAGACACAGAGAGAGATACACCTGCAGAAACACATGTACACATAACTATAGCACAAGGATATATATATACTCACACACCACAAATATCAGTCAGATCTATAAGAAAGACACTGTCTATCCCTCCAGTGACTTCTAATGAAAAGGGGACACTGCCTGCACACACACACACACCCATTGCTTTCCTTTGTAACCATCCTCCTCACTGACTCACTGGACCAGTCATTCGCCAAATTTGCAGTCTCAAGATCTTTTTCCTCATATTGCTGAACTATTTCAGCCTTTGTATTTCTGCTCAAACCTACCATAATTGAGGGATCCTAATGCCATTCATATATAGATTTTCTCCATTTCAAATGTAGAATGTAAAACGTAAGAATCCCTTTTGCTTTCTTTACAAATAGGACAAATCCACACTCTGAATTTTATGTTGCTTATATGAATATTTGCTTGTCTTCACCAGTAAGAATATAACTTGAGGGTCAGGATCTGTTCAGGTAATTCTCCTATGCACAAGACAGTAGATAAGCCCACAATACCCTTCAGTGATAGAAACCATGGGTGAATGAACTACTAAATCTTTTTTGAAAATGCGAGCAGTGCTAAAATTAAAAATTCCATTCTAGTTCTTTTAAGAGAGCCAAGTTCAATAATAGAACTATCTAATAGCCACTGTCTCAGAACTAAGTTCTCAGAATAAAAAAAAATGTATATGGAATAAAATAACTCCCTGGAAAAAGGAAGACTATTTGTAGCCAAAGAAGAAAAAATTTATGTGAGATAAAATATTTCCATGGTAAGGAGAAGACCATTTTACCCAATTCACTGCTCTATTTGATTATTTTTAAAGGCACTACATCCTCCCACTGAATGCAACTCAAATATTTCAAATAGGGTGGGTACAGCTATCTCGGGCATCACATTTGGCAAAGCTGGAAGCAAATGGTCTTCAGATAAGGCTTCAACTACATTTGAGTGTGAGCCGGGTCATTTAGTACTTTTCCCTTTCAAGTGTGGTACGATTTACAAGTTTAACAAAATTAGTTCTTTATTGCTAAAACTTAGCTCTAATTTTATAATCCTCACATTTAATAAGGTGTGAATTAATAGTGCTTTAAAGTGATGTCATACATTGGAAATTTATGAAATGGTCCCTTTTTATTAAAATTTGCTACAAAATCACTATTATAATTAAATCTTGAGACATCACTAAACTTGGCATTTCAACAGAGAACTAACTAGGAGGGCACAGTTCTAATGTTAAAATAAATGTACAAACTGTGGTGGTGCCTTTCATAATTTTGTAATTTAACTACATTTCTTCTGACCTCTAATGCAATCCAGTTCTCTAGGGTGTAAACTTCACTGCCAAAATCCAGTACCAATTCATATTTAAAATAGTATTCTTTTCTTACTGGAGCAGAGCTATGTGTCTACACAAAAAGACCTCTTCTCAGCACTGTTGACAGATACGGTCAGAATGCTTGACTAAACCTGTGCCAACTGCACGTTATTCATGCTATCCCAGGCTTAATCCTCTGAGATCCTATGTGATTCTCTATCTACTGTTAAGAGATGGGATCACCTAGTGAAGGTTTCTAAAGATGTCATGGGTAGCTATGAGAAATAGAGCCTTTCTCCATTCTCGTCTGATGACCACAAGTACAAATGGACTGTTATAGGTTCATGACTTAATTAAACCATTATTTTGTCAAATACCTGATACTGTGTGTATTCTCTTAATTAACTATGATACAGCTAAACAAATAGTTACTCTTTAAATGAAACTTCGGGTCACTTATGGTTCTGCTATGTATTTCTGCAACACACTAACTATATTATAAGGCTCACCTTATTTACATCGCTGTACTAATTCATTACCCATCTTCTTTGTCTGTTAGTTTCATTTTACTACTGTGATATTTGGAAGAGTTCAGTTTTTGAACTTGAGCAAGCATAGGTTAAATGCTGACTCTGTCAATATATCTGGTATTATGGAGGTGAAATTAGCTATATAAAATGCCTCTTTTAAAAGATTCATTTATTTTACTTATATGAATACACTGTAGCTGTCTTCAGTCACATCAGAAGAGGGCAAGGGATCCCATTACAGATGGTTTTGAGCCACCATGTAGTTGCTGGGAATTGAAATGAGTACCTCTGGAAGAGCAGTCAGAGCTCTTAACCACTGAGCCATCTCTCTGGCCCTATAAAATGCCCTTTAATATTTTTACTATAGAGCTGCTGATTCTTGGTTCTTACAAAAATTTAACAGAATTTAATGCAAAATAGTAATATATGATCAACAAGGCAGAGCTTAATGACTTAGGAATCTGTGGCAATAAGTATTATGCAAGGCCTTGTATTTATTGCTTAAAGTATTTGCAAATCATATATAAAAAGATTGTAAATAAGAAAAAAATGCCACATGACCTTTTATTTCTTTAATTGTAATGCCAGGAATAAAATCTAAGAAACACCTTATATCTACTAGACATGTAGTCTATCAGTGAACTACACACTTAGGCCTGGAAGAATTTTTAAAAGATATTTTTGATCATCTTATTTTCATAACTGAAAATCTTTTGTATTGAAATAACTTCTTTTTGTTAATTAGATATTTGTTTACATTTCAAATGTTCTCCCCTTTCCTGGTTTCCCCTCTGAAAAACCCCTCTCCCATTCTTTATCCCCTCCCCCTTCCCCTGTTCACTAACACACCCACACCTGGGAGCTCTGAGGGTACTGGTTAGTTCATATTGATGTTCCTCCTATGGGGCTGCAAATCCCTTCATCTGCTTGAGTCTGTTCTCTAGCTACTTCATTGGGGACTATGTGCTCAGTCCAATGGTAGGCTGCGAGCATCTACCTCTGTATTTGTCAGGCACTGGCAGACCCTCTCAGGAGACAGCTATAATAGGCTTCTGTCAGCAAACACTTGTTGGCAACCACAAAAGTGACTGGGTTTGGTGATTGTATATGGGATGGATCCCCAGTAATGGACAGATCATGGAAATAGAAACTGAACAGAGATACAGTGAAACTAACAGAAGTTATGAAACAAATAGTTTTAACAGATATCTATAGAATATTTTATCCTAAAACAGAAGAGTATACCTTCTTCTCAGCACCTCATGGTACCTTCTCCAAATCTGCCCATATAATAAGTCACAAAACAGGCTTCAACAGATACAAGAAGATTGAAATAATCCCGTGCATCCTATAAGATCACCACGGTCTAAGGCTGGTCTTTAATAACAACATAAATAATAGAAAGTCTACATACACACGAAAGCTGAACAATACTCTACTCAATGATAACTTGGTAAAGGAAAAAATTTAAAAAATTAAAGACTTTTTAGAGTTTAATGAAAATGAAGCCACAACATACCCAAACTTATGGGACACAATGAAAGCAGTCCTAAGAGGAAAACTCATAGCTCTGATTGCCACCAAAAAGAAACTGGAGAGAGCATACACTAGCAGCTTCATAGCACATCTGAAATCTCTAGAAAAAAAAGAAAGAAACAAATTCACCAAAGAGGAGTAGACAGCAGGAAATAATCAAACTCAGGGCTGAAGTCACCAAAGTGGAAATAAAAAGAACTATTCAATGAATCAACCAAACCAGGAGCTGGTTCTTTGAGAAAATTAACAAAATAGATAAACCTTTATCCAGACTAACTAGAGGGTATAGAGACAATATCCTAATTAACAAAATCAGAATTTAAAGAACTTCTTTATTCCTACAATAATAAAGAATGCTGATACATAAACAACCATCATAGTATGCAAATCTTGCTATGTTTTATATTTGTACACTAAGTATTGTGGGACCAGGAACAGAAGAAGATCATCCAGCAGTCCCTCTAATTGTACAGAGAATTTCCCAACGAAAAAGCCAAAGATTTAATGACACATTAGATGAGAATAGACAAGGACAATGACGTCATAAGGATGCAGTGGAAACAAACACAAATCAATGTAGACAAATCATCTCTGTAGCTATATAAGAACTGGCCTACTTTGGGGGTTTCTGCTGATTTCTTTAAAGATTAACTATAACAAAGACCATACATATTCCTGAAAGCCTAAGCTGACCATGATAGCTAGGCACAGTAGCAGGAAGATATAGAATTCAAGGTGTACTTCAGCTACACAGCAAGTCAGAGGCCATAAAAGACCCTGATTCAATAAACAAAACTCAAACAAAACTAAAAAAAAAAATCATGAATGAAAATAAAGGTTTTTTTTCACAGAAATTTTTGCTCCTCTAAATCTATGCAGATGAGTATTTGGTTTAATGCCACCAGGGCATCCCAGTAAGTGCATTCCTTCATATATAGTTCACATTCCCCAATTATCCCAGACCACTTTCAGTGTGCTTTCAGTGACTTCTTCTTTGAGAAACGAATCTAATGTTCATTGAAGTTTCTTTTTCATCTTATTAAAAAAAATCAAATGTAAATGTCCTAATTAAATTTTAATAAGATCATTAGTTCTTTAATATTCTGTGATCAAAGGGAATCTCCTTTCTCCCTCTCCCCATGCCCTGACTCCTTCTACTCCTCCCCCTTCAGTGCATACTCTCCAAATACTATCAATGATGTATATCATCAAGAATACTTGTGTTTCCTGTGAGCTTCTCATCCGATACCCTAGGGATCTGGGATCCAACAGTTTGTAGCCACTGCTATGACCACTAATCACATTCCTAAACTGAATTTGAATTTTTGCACTCTATTGTGGTGAAGTGCCTGGGAGGTGACCAGGAATTTCTAACAGTAGCACAAAGGAAGAAAAAGTAATCTAGAAAGTCAATACTCATCCTTTTCCCAGAGCAGTGGATGTTCACCGTCAGCCATAATTACAGTGAAAAGTGTCTCCATGACTCTGGGGAACTAATTCCAGAGTCATAAGTGGGAGAATTTCTTTTGTCTTACGGTAGAACCCCATAGGAGCTCTCATCAGCTCCTGTCTTTGCAGTGTCTGCTGAATCACCTTGTCTCTTGATTTTAAATTGTTCCTAAAATAGAACTATTCCTTTTAAAACCAGACTATGTTCAAATCTACCACCTTACAGATCTCCACTGAAAGCTTCTATCATAATTACCGATTTATGTGTACCACAGAGTCCCTTAAAAACAGCATTTAAAGCCAGGAAGTGGTGGAGCATGCCTTTAATCCCAGCACTTGGGAGGGAGAAACAGGTGGATTTCTGAGTTCAAGGCCAGCCTGGTCTACAGAGTGAATCCCAGGACAGCAAGGGCTACACAGAGAAACCCTGTCTCAAAAAAACAAAACAAACCCCAGCATTTAAAAGCTATAGCAATATATGTCATATAACAACAATATGAATAAATATCAGACACACACAAATCTGATAAGCATGTACCTTATATATAGATAAATATTTATCAAAATAAATTATATTGAAACAAATTACTATGCCTAATAATCTTTAATACATTGGCTTTTATTTAAAAGTTGAAAAATAAAACTTCTATTACAATCACAACATTTTATAGTCTATTAAAAGAATTAGTGATATTTGATTTGTTTTCACAAATGGAAAAGTTCTTGAATACTTTTATTACAAAAAATGAAATATAAGCCAAAGCTATTTTAAAAATCTTTAAGCATTTTCAACTGAGCTCTCTCTAAGCTGCTGAGCTTAATAAAAACAAATTGAACAGTCAAGAGATTATATATTGCACAGGTTTATTAATTTTGACCTTGATAAGATTTAGAGTAATTTAAATGTGTCAAAGTCAGAATCAACATGGAGCATCAGAGAAGAATCACAGAGGGGAGAGCAGTTTTCTCACAGCAGTTTCCTATCACCTTGAAGGTGTCTGTTCTTGTGAACCCACAGGGTTACATTGCCAGGCAATGCATACGTGTGGTACGCAAGTATACACGCAGGCAAAAAACCCATATACACATAAAAAAATAAGTAAATAAAAAGAATGTAATGAAATAAAAATTTGTTTTAAATGGAGTACTAACAAGATCTGTCTGTGTATGTTCAGAACAGATGTAGCCATCCAAAGCCTCACTACACAGCACAGAGAGAAGTGCTAAGGAGAGCTGGAGGCGGTGTCAAATGGTCGGAGGTTCCAGCAGGGTGTGCCCATCCATCACTTCAGTCCAAGGGATTCATTACGGTTCCCAGCATGCAGAAAACCTGTGCTCTGTCTTTTCGAAACTCTAGAAATTTCAAACATTTTTGACCAAGGGTTGGTGATCCTGCCCTTGGATATCAAAACTGTGGTTTAGGAGCTCCAACTATAATTTAAAAGCCATTTTCTGAGATGACAACCTCAATTTAACTACTTTGCCTTAAAGAATCAGAATTTATTTTCATGCTAACACACACATGGCAGAAATGTTACAGATCTATTCATAGTTTGCTAATGTAGTGACTAAATATAGCACTTGGTAAGATTTAACCCATTGTATAAGACAGAATAAAATATTTTAAAATGTATGCATGCCATCGTTGGACCATTCTCAGCTCAGGTTTTGAAGGAAGCAAGCATAAACTTGATACGAGAAATATAACTTTTATGACTAAAGCCAAGAATGGCCTAACTTAGTTTGATTACATTCTTTCTTATAAATATTTGTAACTAAAGGCATGAAGTAACCGTAACAGTTAGGATTTTTTTGAGAGATCAACAGGACTTAATGAATGTCCTAAGTTCTGTTACAAGTTACCTTCAAAGCGCATTTTGAGTTAATTGTCAGAGAGATGGCCATGCTCTGGACCAGTGACTCTCAGCATTCCCAATGCTGTGACCCTTTAACCGAGCTCCTCAGGTTGTGGTGACCCCCCCCCCAACTATAAATTATTTCATTGCCACTTCATAATTGTAATTGTGCTATTATTTTACATTGCAATGTATTGATATGCAAGATATCTAATATGTGACTCCACTGGTGGGGGTCATGACACACAAGTTGAGTACCACCACTCTAGATGTTTGTGGCTTTAGAGAATGGAAATATCTAAACCATTGGGCCCCAACTTAGGTAAGATGAACAGAATCGCCTGTCTAATCCAAAAATGCCTTTTCTATGAAACAACAAATTCTCAGTGCCATTCATATTCAAAGTGGAGGGGTCACATCATCCATCATGGATGAAAATGGGATAGTTAAAGAGAAGATATTGAAAACAAATTGAGTTATGATATTTTGGCTTAAGGCAAAAGTTTATGGACAGGACCTTGTTTGCCACAGGTTTCCAGTAGGAAGGCATTTGCAGGGTAACTTAGGGTTACCAAGCTGCTGCAGTTACTGAGGTGCTCTGACATGCCAGGGAAGTGTGAGATGGCTTGGCACATGCCAGCCTCACCAGCTCCGACCTGCTCAGAGCCTGAAGTAAATTCCGAGACCGTTAGCTCACTTCCTTGGAACTCGGTCAGAACCTCTGGATTTGAGGATAGGATCCTGGGCCTGTGAGAAGACATTACAAACACAGCTTGGCCTGAGAAGGCCAAGGGAAGTGTAACAGACCCAGCTTGAGCCTGCTCACCTTTAAACCAGAATTTCCAGTGAGGAACCCTTTAGAATCTAAACACTAAACTCCTAATGGTATGTGTTAAAGGAATCCCATACTGTTCACTTTATAGATATCAGGGTTCAAGAAAATTAAGTCCCCTAGCAACTAGTAATTTGCCTAGGTTAGGTTTTCTCCCTTGGAATTTCATTTGAATCAAAAAAAATGAATTTGAATAATTGAAAGTTTATCTGAATCTCTGCAGTAAAATCATTAAGGAAATGTAGCTTTTGTTGATCATTACCAAAATATCTTCTGGGGTTTTACAGATAAGCACCTATTCCAAAACAAACAAATAAACAAACCAAATGTTGCATGATAACTAAGCAAAAAAGCAAGATATAAAATATACTACTGAAAAGCTATAAAGCCTAGATATTCACCACTCAAATTCACTACTTTTTAGTACTTTTCTTTTTATATTAATGTATATTTATATTTTATACATATTTATATCACGCTGAAAGGACCCTGATATAGCTGTCTCCTGTGAGGCTTTGACAGTCCCTGACAAATACAGAAGTGGATGCTCACAGTCATCTATAGGGCAGAATACAGGGTCCCCAATGTAGGAGCTAGAGAGAGTACCCAAGAGCTGTAGGAGTCTGCAACCCTATAGATGGAACAACAATATGAACTAATCAGAACCCCCAGAGCTCATTCTCTAGCTGCATATGTATTAGGAGATGGCCTAGTTGGCCATTATTGGGAAGAAAGACCCTTGGTCTAGCAATGTTTATATGCCCCAGTACAGGGGAATGCCAGGGCCAAGTAGTGGGAGTGGGTGGGTAGAGGAGCAGGATGGGGGGAGGGTATAGGGAACTTATGGGATAGCACTTGAAATGTAAATGAAGAAAATATCTAATAAAAATGTGAAAAAAACCATTTATATCACTATATATGCATACATTTTGGCTAATTAATTAATTTACAGACATCAAGGCTTTTCTTCCTCATATCTTCAGTATGAAATGAACCCATTTACATATGATCATAATAATGATATAATTGTTATGCTATAAGTTAGCTTCAGCTGTCAGTGTCGTACCAACCAGGGAAGAGGGGATGTCATCTGAACTGTCTAAAAAAATGTCCTGCAGTCTTGTCTGTATGACATCAGTAAGTGGTGGAAGATGGTCCAGCCCTTGGTTGATGATAGATACTCTCCCTAGGGATGTGAGAGAAGGCTATAGAAGAAGGGGAACTGAGTAAGCCAGACAAAGCCAGCCAGTAAGCAGCTTTCCTACATGGCCTCTGCTTCAACTCCTGCCTCTGGGTTTATACATTGCGTTGCTTCATTGGAGTCCTCAGTGATGGATTACAACATACGCCAAACAACTCTTTCAGATCTGAGGTATTTTGTTCACGTTTGTTATAGCAACAGAAGGTACAATTATATGCCTCAGAGAATGCACGGCAGTCCCTAAGTACCTTCAGAGTCTCAGTTCAAATTCAAACTTTCTAATTATCTGTTATAATTCATCTTAAAAATAAAGATGTTCATTAAAAGTCCAGCTCCATTTATTTCTTTGTTATATCTCTTAAGATGTTTAAAAAAGCATAATTGCTACTTTTTAAATTTTCCTTAAGTTAATGTTTAAGGTATGTTTTTATTGTTGAGATTATCATATAATTACATCATGTTTCCCTTCCCTTTCCTCCCTCCAAACCACCTCATATACACCTCCCACCTCTACTTTAAATTTACAGCCCTTTTTATTACATATATGTATTTATGTGTATATGTATATATGTGTATATTTATATATGTTCATATATACACACATATAAATACATATACATATTTAGGAATATATGTATATTAGATATGTGTTTACATATATAGACATATTCATTTTATATATTTATTTACATATAGATACAGGCATATTCCTAAATATAAATTGCTCAGCCTTTATAATACCTTTTGTATATATTTTCAGGGCTAACAATTTGGTATTGAATAGTCAATTGATATACTTTCTTATACCACAGAAAACCACAGCCAATCAAATGGCAGAGTTGTGAAGTCCATCTTGGATACATCTAGAAAATACTCTTACACATAAGGCTCAGGTAGCATTGAAGGGGGACTGGAAGGTTGGGAGAGTCAGAGGGCCAGGGAGTTTTCTAGAAGAACATGGACTTTATAAGACTTTACCACAACGTCATGGGGACTTCCTACACTCTACTTTCACTGTGTTCTCATGTTTCTTTTTATTTTGTTCTTCCTTCCTTCTTTCCTTTCTTCCTTCCACCCTCTCTCTCCCAACCTCTCTCTCTTTCGTACTTGCTATTTGTGTGTTCCCTATTTATTCCATAAAATTAAAATTAAAATTACCTTGCACTCAGACACAGATTAAATCCTTTTGTCAAAAAAAAAAGGTAACTTATAAAGAAAATCAGCATTTCTTGGTCCATATGATAGCAAATGAAATTTTGTGACTTATGAACAAGTCTGGAAATTTTTGAGACAAGCATAACATTACTCTATAAATGTATGTATTTGCCTTTGCAATGCCCAAGAAATCTGTTAAGAATAACTAGTGTTATGTGAATATTATTTCCCTAATATTTTACCAGGGGTGATTAGTTAGTACACCAGATTCAGCCCCTAGGTATTTTACGGTAATTAGCTAAATGCCCTCCTAATTTAACTTTTACATTTACAGTCCTAGCAAATAATTTTTTTTTTATCAATTAGAATTACCTCTTAAAAATCGTGACTGAAGTTCTTCCTAGAAATCAACCTATGAATTACTTTTGTTCTCATGGGTCAATTGCTAACATTAAGAGGAAGTACTTGATATATTGTTCATTTCTATTAAACACTTATCTCGGCTTGCATTTGTTCAGTACACCTGTTGGCTCAATGATGCGCTTATTTCCCACGTACATTTTATATTATGTTGCTAGTGATATGTGAATGTTCTTAGGTTAGGGTAAGGAGGGCCTTTCAGGCTGGGCTCTGTATCTTTTAAACATTATTCCACAAATTCCTGAATATTTGTTTTATAAGAAGAGCTAACCTAACACCCACTCACACCTCCATACTTGTTTATTTCAAATATTTAACTGTTTATTCCATTACTTCCTACCTGTCCCTGGTTCCTCAGGTGTGAACTAATGATTAAGAAACAAATTGTTGGTGTGAGGACGGCTGAGCCTCACCAGGAATGTGAGCACTTCTCATGTTCCTGGTTGTTCTCATGTTCTAGGTTGTTTTCTCTTTATTTGTTTGTTTGTTTGTTTGTTTTCAGTAGAAAGGCTAGAAAGCAGAATTGTCAAAATTTATAATTTCATTTCTTAATGATTCATAATACCTTAATTTTATTGTGGGGTTTTATCTTTCTTGATTTTACACTTCTATAGCTCCTGTTCGGAAGCTAGATGCTTTTAAAACATTTTATTCATTGTACAACACAATACAGTCCTTACAGACATCTTCACTCAAGTATATCATGTGTTTTGACCCCAGTTGTTTCCCAATATCATCTTTTGTCCCATTCCTTACCCCCAGACTCTTCTTTTCTCAAATTGTGACACATACCTTCATGTCATATACATAAACATAGGTAGCATACACACACACACACACTCACACACATACACTTGCACAAACATAATGTTGGTTTGTCATGTGTGAAATTTAGTTAAGCAAAACAATGACCACCTTTAGAACAACTGACATAATTTTCTGATTCTTCTATGTTTAAAAATTTTACATTTTGCATCACAAAGAGTAAACTATGTATTATGTTGTAAAGCTATGTTGATGTCAATATTTACATTTTGATTGACTTGCAAGCTCAAGCAATAATGACGTATTAATTTTTAAAAAAATCATCCCTCTTGTCTATTCCCTGATTATGGTACACAGATGAATATCAGTTGTGTGCTGCACAAAAAGGAAATTAAATATATATATATATATAAAAAGAATGCTCAACTGTCACGACCTGTCAATGATACCATCTCCTAGGTCTCTCAGGCCCTAGGCAAAGAGAAGAAAAGTAATATCACCTGTGGCTTTATGCCGTTTACTGCTTAGTAGCTCTAGATTCATTCTCCTGCGTTTACAGCCAGTGCCACAGCACACACATTAAGTGCAGAGTAGTTGGGGGATATCATCTTCTTCTCTTAGCATTCCTATCAACCTTTACAATTTGTTTTGAAGTTTCCTTTCCATTGTTTCAGTAGAGACCCTCCAGTCACTATTAATATGAAGTCAGAATTAGACTCTCCCACCCTTTGATTCCACACTTCTTTAATCTCTCTCTAGTTTTAGAATGAGACCTCTGTCCAATTTACTGAGAAACTGCCAGACTGATTTCCAGAGTGGTTGTACCAGCTTGCAAACTCACCAACAATGAGGAATGTCCCTCTTTCTCCACATCCTCGCCAGCATCTGCTGTCACCTGAATTTTTGATCTTAGCCATTCTGACTGGTGTGAGGTGGAATCTCAGGGTTGTTTTGATTTGCATTTTCCCGATGATTAAGGATGTTGAACAATTTTTCAGGTTTTTCTCAGCTATTCGGTATTCCTCAGTTGAGAATTCTTTGTTTAGCTCTGTATCCCATTTTTAATAGGGTTATTTGATTTTCTGGAGTGCATCTTCTTGAGTTCTTTATATAAATTGGATATCAGTCCTCTATCTAATTTAGGATTGGTAAAGATCCTTTCTCAATCTGTTGGTGGCCTTTTTGTCTTATTGACAGTGTCTTTTGCCTTACAGAAGATTTGCAATTTTATGAGGTCCCATTTGTTGATTCTCGATCTTAAAGCACAAGCCATTGGTGTTCTGTTCAGGGAGACCTCTGGCTCCAATGAGAGAAGTATTTCATCTTCTGCCCCTCCATCTACACACCCTTAATTCTCACCAGTCTTTCTGAACTGACCCAAGAATTTCAAGACCAGGATTTATCTATTTTGAGAGATGGTCTATTATAATTTTAAACTGCCTGACATAGTTGCTCTGATGAGCGAGGAAGAAGTCATCCTAATCCTACCTCAACCTGACATGAAGACACTCTGGAAATAATCACATGGGTCTGAGAAAGAAAATCAAGTTTATTTTGACAACTGAGGTGATAAAACAAAACATACAAGTGAGAAGTTTGGCCAATATTATCCAAATTAACAGCCTTACTTGACCAAATCCTCATAATAACAAATAGGCTTACATTTCCACTTCTATTTGATTCCTTGAAATTTTTAAGTTGTTTGAGACTTGTGGAAAATAAATCTATAACATATGCATTCTTAATAAAGGGTTCTTGGTACACTTTTCAAGCCATAATTATAGTGTTTTCTTTGTGTAGTTCTTTAATTTTCTATACAACAATTAGTGTGTTCTTAATTGAAGGCATGTTTCTGGGACAAATAATGTTGAAAGTTATGAAACTTTAACTATAGTTTGTCAACATCTATTATTTTCTTGAGTTCTACTCATGGTCTGACTTGTCCTTGTGACAGGTATGTGTTCAATGCTGACTGATGTAATATCTTTTTACTTACTTAAGAACATTATCAAAGTATACTAGACTACAATGTGTTGCATTGAAAATGAAATGAAGTTGATTACATATTTTTGACATCAATATTAATGAAACTTGCATTGCATATGCCCTTCTGAATCTTGTAAAGTAGTAATATAAAATATTAGTGTATTGTCTCTTATTCAACTTTTGACTGTTCTATTTTATTTCATATCAAAACATACACTTTTGCTCTCAGATGGAGTAGATAACATCAACAAAAAATATTAATAGGTGTAAGTTTTAAAGAAAATAGACACAAAGAATTTAAGTTAATACAAAGTCTTAAACCCCTATGTTTGTTTTTGGCACTATTATATTACCTATAAACATGTTAATGATATCTAATTTTAAAGGAAACAGACAGAAATTTAAGAGAAAATGAGAATTTTTTGCTTTCTAATATTTTGGAAGTCTGACCTTGGGGGAATTTCCTACTGATATTGTATGAACACTCAATTTGAGTTCCACATAGCAATAAGGTAAGTAATGACTCTAAAGCTATCCCTTTAAAATCTTCAGTTGGAAACTCTTCTGCATAATTATTAGTGGTAGACAGGAACCATTAGTCAGTCCGAAGAGGCTGAAGATTGTCATTTATGGCATGTTTGAGAAATAGCCTTTAAGACCTTACTGATGGTAAAAGGAGAAATGAATTAAATTTGTAACTAATATAATGTTACTCAGCAAGTGAAGAATATAAGCAATCACATTTGCAGCCATGGGCATTCTAAATAAGAGCATCTGTGTATGTGACAGCTGTGGCTGTCAGATAAGGGAGACATTGTGCAACAGTAGAGAAGTAATTTTCCTGCAACTTATTTATAGTGGCCACAGCTATAAAGGGACCAAGGGAGAGGTGGAAGGACACAGAAAATCCAACACTGGCTCAGCATTCATGAAGTAAAGGGGTAGTATTTATTGTGTTACCATTATACGTTGAAACAGTGATACTGTTATTCAACTTCATGTCCCATACTTTTGAGATATAAATCTGCCCAGGGAAGAGCTCCTGCTTCTGCCAAGCAGCCTGTCTTGATCTATGTCAAATGCTGTAAGACAGCTGTAAAGTTTCTAAGACTCATTCAGTTTTACCTGATTCTATGGACGATTATGTTGACAGAATGATATTCATGGCACATAGCTAGACTCAGTTGGAGTCTTTCATGAGGATCTTGTAATCTTCTGGCCTGATGAGAATTCCTATTTGATCTCCCTAAAGAAGTCAAAAAGAGTTATTTGAAACAATGTACTGAGACACACTGTCCCTTGTTTCTGGTTTCCACTGGGCATTGGGCCAACATGCTGGTTTAGTTACAACATATGCCACACTTCAAATAAAGATGGGGGGGGGGTTACAGTTGGACAACAAACTATTGGGCCATCTTTGTGGTTTTTCTCTTCCCCAAGACCTCCTGGCACAGCTCTGAGGACATGAAGAAGAGTGAGAAACAAGTTTTCATCCTTTGTGTAGGGAAAGACTATGAAACCACAGGGGAAAGTTTTTCTGACAAAACACACAGTATAATCTCTTTAAAATGCTCTTCTATACTGAGTGCTTCAACTGTGAAAATAATATGCTTTAAAAATTGTAAAGCATGTCTTTCAGGTGTTACACTTTTAAAGCACACTAGTTACTACCCTTGCTTCATCCCCAGGTAGATTAACTTGCCTGCACAGAAGACAACAGAAGTCTGTGCATTACCGCTCCCAGCAGGACCTGAGCCTAATCCTACAATAACCATGCACTACACCAAAGAACAAGAATCATCTCACTAGTGTCACCTTAGGATCAAACCTACAGATCATGGCTGCAGGTCAGTCACACCCTTTTGAGAAACATGAAGACTCTGATGCTGCTTTCAATGCTGGCTATGCTCATGGTGACTTGGTGACTGTCCATGTAACCAAAGGAGACTTAGAGGAGTTTATGAGTAGAAGTAGTAAAGAATAAAGGGAGAAAATAAAACAACAATGGAAAGAAAATCCATACAATCTAGAATATATAAGACCAAATACATAGAAAAATTATGGAAAAATGTTATGTTTTGTTTTGTTTTGTTTTTCACAATGATCAGTGTGAGACACAAGCTTATTTTCCTACTTAATCCTTTGTAGGAATCTTTGAATTTCCCTGACTTTAAAAGTCTTCCTTTCTCGTTTTCCTGCAAGTATAATCCCCGTGATGTAACTTAAGGAACAATTTCTTCCATCAGACTCTGTCCCCCTGGACTGAGCCATTTATGCTTCATTTTCCTCTTTCACTAGGCAGGTGTCACACTTTAATTGCCTGGCCTTATGAACTTACCTGTGTTTGTCTTATTTTCCTTAAGAAGGCATAAAATGCTTGACCACATGATCTTGTCTTATTCACACTTCCTCCTTCAGAAGGCAACAAATCCTTAAGAAGGTCCAAATTTGGTAAGATAAATTGTATTCATAAATGCCTGGCCAAGCTTAAACAAAAGCTCATCCTAGGAATGTCCTTTTTCATCCCTTTTGCAGACATTAATGACTACTTACATGGGCAGAATATGAATGCTGTAGTAGGAAGTTAAGTGGAAATAGCAGTAAGAATGGATTCCTCTCTTTTTTAAAAAGCAGATTTTGACATTCTGTTATAATTTTACTCTTCATTCTTGTAATTGCATATTTAGCCTAAGTTAGCAGGGTGCCAACTTACTCATAATTATGCATATTTACAAACAAAAATGTTAATTATTTTTATAACATCTCCTAATCTTTACTTCAGCATCATCTGACTAGGAAAAAAAAGATTGTTTTCACTGGTCCACTGTGTGGGTAATTTTTTGTGTTCAAGTTAATAGGCTAAAGCATTGTATGTGAGTTTTTCTGTGAGGGTATTCCACAACAGACCAAAGACTGTCTATTCCTCCTGGTAAAGGCAAGTGGAATTCCATCTATTTAAGGCCTTATGGAAATGGAAGGTCATCTTAGGGTTACTGCTGCTGTGAAAAAAATCACCATGACCAAAGCAACTTGGGAGGAAAGGGTTTATTTGGCTTACATTTCTATACTGCTGTTCATCACTGAAGGAAATCAGGACAGGAACCTGGAGGATGGAGCTAATGCAGAGGCTGCTTACTGGTTTGCTTCACCTGGCTTGCTCTGCTTGCTTTCCTTAGAGCCCAGGACCATCAGCCCAGGGATGGCACCACTCACAATGAGCTGGGCCCTTCCACACTGATCACTAATAGAGGGAATGCCTTTCAGCTGGATCTAATGGAGGTATTTCCTCAGCTGATGTTCCTTTCTCTTTGATGACTATATCTTGTGTCAAGTTGACATACAGAACCAGCCAGTACAATGGGTGAATTTGGTTCACTCTTCTACTATATTATCCAACCCTTGTGTATTTGTGTTCCCATCTCTTCAACCTTCATAATCATAGGCTTTCACCATAGCCACTCTCTTAAATTCTCAAGCATGCTTTCCTCATGGACTCATACTAAGTCTTAGGTCTTTGGATTCCATCTGCATTGTGCTAATGGTTTTTCTGCTTGTCCAGCTTGCACAATTTACTGTTGGACTTTTCCTCATTGTATATAAACCAATACTCATAATAAATCTATCATATAACTATATATCCTTGGCTTTTATTTTTCTGGAGACTTTGTATTAATACATTGATTGATAGTGCAAGCCATTGCTTTAGCATTTAACCAGCAATTGTTCATTAATTTCCCCTGTTACACATGAAGGCTGTCTGTCTTTTTTTACTTCAGCACTAACTACCTCTCAACAAGCACATACATAGCATATGTATATTGGCATACATGTTCTCACACACACTCACACGTTTTACATAGATATGTATTCAACTCATCCAAGAAATACATGCATATAGTTGAATACCAGAGAATCTTGTTCTTTATCAGTCAAAGAAGAAGAGGGTCTTGAGTTAGTAAGTTGGTATCATTACGTCTGCATCTGCTTTTGTTCCTAAATACCTGGTCAGAATTGATACTTGTCCTGTCTTCTTAGTTAAGGATGGTGGCTCTGCTTAGATGCTTTGCACTAGAGATGATATGGAGACTCGGCTTTATCCAAGATGGGGACATCCTGAGAATGCTTCTACAAGCAGTGTCTCTCAACATGGTGGATTTGTGACAGACTTGTCCCTTTGCTGAGAAACCTTTTGCTTCTGAACTTTTTCATGCCACGCAGAAGACTAAAGATGTAGCTCAGGCCCACTTTGGTTTAATTATATCCTGTCATTTGCAAAAAAGCAGCTCCATGGTTCTGAATGCTTCTGAAGTGTCTGTGCCAGATCAGTACTTCTCCCAATGGACCCTGCTCTCAGGATGCTGGTGGCAGCCATCTTGTAGCTGCTGTTGTTAATATTGGAGCTTCTCACAGAATTCCAGTTAGAGAAAAGAAAAGCACAGCCTCCAGTAAGATCAGTTTTTCTTCTGAAGATTTTATTTGAGAAATTCACATTGACAAACAAGTATTCTGGCTGTTGTTGTTGCTGTGGTTGTTGTCAGTCTCCCTTCTTTTTTTCTCTTCCTCGGTATTACTGAAGTTTTGTTCCAACCATTTTCTTCTCCTCTGGGTTTATTTCTCGAATACTATGCCCTCTTTCTTAAGACACTCATTTTTAATTTTTTTTTCTTCCTTACAGACATCTCCAGGGTGATTGAGGTGCACAGACTGACTGGATAGCTTTGCAAACATGCTTTGCTTTTATGCAACACAATGGCGGACTTTGCCATACTCCTCTGAAACAAAAACACTTGATAGTACTGAACTAATCTCTGAACCACAGGGACATCTGGAAGCATAACAGACTCTGATGTAGCCAGTGCAAGCCAGCACTTTCCTATAGTGAACCACTTGGTTCATGGGGTTGGTTTAAATAAGCTACAAAGTCAGGATGAATTCCACCACAAATCTATCTTGAAAATATTATGATGGCTATATTACTAAAAGTGATTCATTTGACACTATCTGGAATGGTCAAGAGTAACACTGAAGAATAACATTGCAGCATTAACTAAAAACAATAGCTACATTTTAGACTCACTAAAGAATTTGGTTTGAGTTGTATCCAATTATAGTATCATCAGAAAAATATTTGCACATGGAAAGTAAGAAAAACATCATTGTATTCCAGAGAGGTATTTCCTAATAAACTCAACTGGGGCATATTTTCAAATTTTAAAATAGCCTTTGATTTAAGATCAGGAAATAATATTAAGGGAGTGGAAATCATTCTAATTCCAAATTCAGAACTGGGTTCCTGCATCCCTTGGCAGTAAGCTAGCATCTTCAGCATTACATGGATGCTTTCCCCCTGGACCTATACCTACTTTAGATACATATTCACTGATTCCTTATTACATTTAGGAATAGAGATAGACAATAAAGATCCAACAGTACCGGATCCTGAATGCTTTTCATATATCAGGTAAAGGAGAAATGCACAATTACTGATAACACAGAATATGGAAAGTCACACATTCCAATAACAGTTTGAAGCATTAGCCTGCAAAATTGATTTTTTTCGTCTTGAGTTTATGTATAATAATGAGTTTGTTTGAATGTGTTTTTAGCAAAGTCCTAACCAGAATTGAGAAAGTTTATGCTCTCAGATTTTAACAATTTTTTATTGGTATATAATCTCTGAAAATAATAGATAGCTAGTGTTATTCAAGGAAAATGAGGTGAAACCCAGGACCAATCTAAGAGCACACACATACACACATACTTGCACATGTGCACAAATTCACAAACACACATCCTTAAGCCTCCATATCATTACAAAGGAGATCAATAGGTAGCCTTATTCCCTCATAAGTGCCCACTGCAATGCATTTCACCTATCTATAATCTATAATCTCTATTTTCTTTCATCCATTTTTATCTGTGCTGTTTCAGAGTCATGATGTATCTGTATAACTCATATGTCCCCACCATAATTTTATGGGAATTAGACTGTTCATATCCACATGCAAAGATTTCTCTGCAAGAAAGAAAAAAAAAAGATTCAATGTCATTATACACTAATAACAGACTGCTAAACAGGATTCCATTTCCCTCTGATGTTCTTTCTTATTCTCAAAGATTCAAGATGCAGACACCATCATTCCGTTAGTACTCAGCAGCACATGTCTCCTTGCCAACATGCAATTCTTAGTTTTCTATTGCCTCTCATCTAGGAATCATTTCACTTCTAAATGCATAGGATACAATTTGTACTAGAAAGTTGGGGCATGCCTTGCTATGTAATTCTGACTGTCCTAGAATTCATTTGGTAGCCCAGGATGACACTGACCTCACAGAAATCCTCCTGCCTCAGCCTCCTGAGTCCTAGGATTACAGAGCTGAGCAACTACTCCTGGCAATGATTTTTGTAATAATAATTTTATTAGACTTTCTCCAACTAAGTAGTAATAGCTTGATAGCAACTATCTAACAATTCTTAGCATTATATTTAACATATTTTACGGTTCTGTATTTACATTGCAAAAAAGACATGATGCATCTTATGTGGATATGCAGTGGTCTTCATTACCTATAGCAGAAATTCTAGCAAAGCACAGATGTTTAAAAGTACATGTTAAGAAAGAAAACTTACGTATTTGGACAATGTAATGTTCACCTGGGGAAAGTGGGTCAGTGTGAATATCAGAAAAGCAGGCCGATGCTGTTTGTATAACTCTGAAGGTTGCAGTCAAACCAGGCCAAGTGCTAAGATTTGGAGACTGGTGTTTGGCAGGAGGAAAGGGGAATTCTGAATCAGCCTGGAAGAATTTTCTAACAGATTTGGTTAGGAAAACAACACTCGAGAAAATATAGATAGAACAAGCCAGTAAATAAAGTATGTACATTTCTTCACTAAGTTAACTTGCAAATGTTCTTTAAAAACAGGCTCAGAATTATTATTAGGTGATAATTAAAAAGGAAAATGCCCAGCACATGCTTGACTTACTGGGGTATTGTAAATTTGAAAGCCTTGCAGTTCATAAATATGAGAGCCATTTCTGTTTTATGGTAGACAGAGCTAGGCTAATGTATATTCCTTAATTGATTAAAAATGTCATCATATGCATGATCAATTCATTACTTTTTTCATAAACATAATCATTAGTTCATCCTGAGTAATGTATTAAAAACACTAATCTCTTTTAAAATATAAAAGTGGTTTATATTTTTATAAAATATAAATTTTATAAAATCTCATTTTATATCATTTTTTGAGAGTAAACTAAATTGATCAATGTGCTAGCAAACATATGGGGAGAAGACACTAACGGAGCCTTAGAAATGGCCTCCCTGAGAATTTTAAACCACATTGAAATGACTGTCGGAACCTATCAGGGGGAAAAAAGTCATTTTAATCTGTACAAGTGAAACTTCCAGTTAACAACTACAGTAGACATAGAGTAAACCCAGAGGACAGATGAAGCAGATGTGGAAACATCTGGGTTCTACTTTTGGTATTCTTCCTCTTTGGGACCTTTGGAACCAGCACCGCAACCCTTTCCCATACCTTCTGAGTGCTACTCTGGTCCTTACCTTTCTACATTGTGCTTCTAGGCTAAAATCCTCCCTCTGAGAGGCCATCCCACAGCCACAGATGAAGAGAAGATGCTTGAATCTCTCTTGACTGTACCAGTGGAGTCCTTCAGGAAATTCATGACCATGGTCATGATGTAGATAAACTGCTACTTTTTAAGGCAACCACTGCTGCCAAGACATTTTTGGAGACCCTTTTGCCTTGTGGGGGAAAGTTAGAAGGCCGTGTCTCAGTAGTCCTGACAATTTTCTGGTTCTGAGATTGACATTTTGTTTTACAAGAAAGTTTGTTCTCAGAAAACAGTACAACTGAACTTACTAAGGGGCCAAGAAGGGATGATACAAAAAGCAGATCCCTGGGGTTGTTTGCCTGCAAGGATATGAACAAACACCACAGGGCTTTTATGGGTTTTTCTAGAGATTTCTGCTGTGGTTAGGAAATTCATGCACAGGACTTTGCTACCTATTACTAATTTCCACACTCCTTCTGGGTCATGACAATTAATTAACCTACTACGGAAAACTGTAGCAGGCTCTGTGATAATTGCTAGCAACCTGTCTTGGAGTCAGAATAATTCCTTGGGAATTTCCTTTTCAGCAAAGGAGAGATTCCAGACAAAGACTTAATCTCTGTCTGCCACATTCCCCCTGACACCTTTATGGAATGACTGACTGACTCCCAGGTTGGCAGCTGCTTTTTCAGGGCATGTGTATGAAAGACATAACTGGAGGCGATCTGCAAGTCCTCTTATTTGAATAATAGATTTTTAAAAAATAAAAGAGGCTTGTTAGAACTACAGTATTGAGTAATACTGGTTTTTGAGTGGGTTATCCATAACTAAAGTGATCTGAGGATTAAGGCAATAATTCAATCTGAATGTTTGCTTTGTATTTCCAAAACAAATGAAATGTGGAGCAGTTGTCAGGTGTTAGCCTGATCTTTATTGTAACTCTTTACAAAGATTATGAGGATTATGCTGTTGAGCAATTGAAATAAGATTTGGATAATGATAAATCGCAGATTACCATTCTCTGGTTTCAGCATCAATCAGGGAAGCATTAAATGATCAGATAATGTCTCAGAGGCCTTAATAAAGTAAATAAAGCCCCATTCTAGTTCATACATGCTGCTAATCATAAGGAAACCAAATGATTTATTTCAAAAACCCAAGAAGGAGCATACATGCAGCCATTCACAAATCGTGAACTCAGAACACGTAAAGAATCAAGTCTCCTGCTCTGCTGCTTTCCAGTGTCAGAAACAATTAAACAGATGAAAAGTCTCAGGGGCAGGAGGGGCTGGAGAGATGACACAGTGGTTAAGAGCACTTACTGCACTTCTGGAGGTCCTGATTTCAAATCCCAACAACTACGTGGTGGCTCACTACCATCCGTAATGAGATCTGATGCCCTCTTCTGGTGCATCTAAAGACATCTACAGTGTACTTACATATAATTAATAAATTAATATATTTTTTTAAAAAGACAGAAAAGAAAAGACTCTAAGGTAGCATCTCTCTTGGCTTGTAAAATTCACTGTGGATCACCATACCTGGTGCCAGTCATTGTCTAATAATTATCAACACACTTTGCAGCCACCCTCCAGAACAGAAAGGGAATTATTGTAGAATCATGACACTTATGATCATGGTGTCATTTGTGATCTTCAAAGATGACATTCAGATATAGTCCATGTGTTTAATCAATAAGAAAGCACATGGGTTGCAGGGTTTCTATTCCTGTATGACAGAAATCATCCTTTATTCTGGTTGTACTGTGTCACCTGGCACTGTCTGTGGCTCCACTTGTGTCTAGGAAAAATAAGCTGAAATGGTTCAGAGAGCACAGTCCTAATTTCTGTTTCCACCAAAGACGTGAGTGCTTATGTGGATTTCCACTGAGAAGCAAGGATTCCTCTGGGACAAGCTATCAGCATGTCTATTTCAGTAGGGACTTGCAGGGAGGACGAGTGGCTTTGCTGCCCTCCCTGTCTCTCTCGCATTTCTGTCCTGTGGATGGTGAGATGACATGACAGATGGCTTCTTCCTACTCATTGTTCACTTTTCTCTGCAATTTGGTCTCTATCTTCCTAAATTATACTGAGACCCATGATCCTTCCAAACTCTCAGCTGTCCTGTGAGCATCACCCTGCGGCACACGGCAACCTTCTTCACACTCACCACCCGTACTCTCACCGTCCCTTCTTGGAACTTGCTTTGTACCTTAAAAGTAAGTCCTCGACTTCAGGTCTGTTAGTAAACGTGAAGGATATTTATAAAATGGTTCTGAGATCCAGAAACATTTCAGTGTGATATTACTGAAAGGGAATGACTTAATAATTCTAAAGGCAAAAATCAACCAATCATGCATGCAGCTTTCCTTGTCTTCCTCTACACAGCATTCTGAGATTGATGTGGTCTTTCCTAAAGTCCTACAAATGATATGCTAGAACGCTCCTCCCTCTTGGTAATTAATTGTCTAGTCTATCAAATGAACCCTTTGACATTGGGTTGTTTTGCTATCATTATCTGAAAACTTCTCTTCATACTAAATCCTGATCTGGATATTTCCATGTTGCTCTGCTTGCATTCAGGAAAAAAACAAAAACAAAAACAAAAAACAAACAAAAAAACCTCTCACCTCCTCTTGGAATCTTTGGTGCTCTTTCTCCTCTCCAATTTAGGTTCTGTCTTTTCTACTTCATAGAAATAATACGGTTTCCATATTTCCAACACCCCTAATGACTTCTTTTAAGCTTTTAATATGGTATACGATTTCCTTCCAAACTAGATACATTTTCCTAGATTCTCTTGTAACCACATACCAGAGGGAACTGTGTCTCAGAAGTGGCCCCTTTCCCTTGTCTAGCTATTATAAACTTAACTTGGTAGACACAGCAATTCTTAACTATCTCACCCATAACAGACTTTCACTGCCTAGATAGACATCTGCTAAGAATTCTTTAGCCTTAACCTCTGCTCTGATGTCTACATTCGTATATCTCTTATGAATGGCATCTCCCACTTGTCAAAACTCAACCTTGACAAGGCCACCTCCACATTACATCTGACTTATTTTTCATCATCTCTGTAAATGCCACCACCATCCAGGGGAACTTAAAGCCAGTCATCATCACAACTTTATTTGACTTCCCATCCATCAGCATGCCTTCTGCTTCCTACATCTGAACTATATTCAGAGCACAAACACTCCTTTACCTATTTACTACTGCATGTTTAATGCGGGCCACCATGCTCTGATTTATAACAGCATGTCAAGCTCCTAGTCTCCTAGTTTTTATATTAACTTGGCTTCCATCCGTGCAATATCCATGCAACTAAACACAAACCAGATTGTCCCTGGCAAGGTGGTACTTTATCATATCTCTCCAGTATGTGTAAATAAAATCCATATTTTTTGCCAGTATGATACTCTTGATATTTTTAGACCAATGCTTGCATCTCCATCCTCATCTTAGATTATCCAGGTTAGCGGGTACCTTTCAAGGCTTATTAATACTCTTCAAGTTTTAAGAAGATATTGCCATCTCAGGATCTATGATTTCTCTGATTCTAAATTTCTGACTTTTGTATTTGAACCTAAGTGTGACTTAATGAGTTATTCATTATTTTCAGAAGCCTTCACAAAAGGATAAGCTTCAGAGAAGTGACCACCTCTGTGTAGTTTTCTTATTTCTGTAGATTTTGAAATTGCTCCTGGTTTTAATCTGCCTAAAGAGCATCCAATATATAGCAGATGTGTTTGTAAAATGAAGCACAAAGCACACGTGGTTTGAGCATGTAGCCCTGAGTACTGATATGCATATAAAACTGTCTGAAATTATTGGAAAAGGTGAAAAGCAAACAAAGAATTCTGTATCCAAGCTCTTCATCCTGTAACAGATAAAATAAGACAAATATAATTTAAGCATAAAGTTAATTTTTTTCAGCAGAGTAGAAATTGTAATGACCATGGGGAATTTTGGGAGACTTTGACATAATCTGAGAAGTCAATTAGGCATTTCAAATGAAATAAATTTTTCATATCTTAAGAGAACATGAGATAAAGGCTGTGGTGAAGAACATCAAGGAGTATACTAAATACTGTGCATGACTACCTCTTGGGAGCATACAAATAGGAAGAGGGGGAAAAAACTCATGAGCAGGTAGGACATGTATTGGATAGGATTTAGAAAGTATTTACAAGAAACGATGAGTTGATGTTTCTTGAACAGATGGATAAGGTAATCTTAGAAATGCAATGAAAATTTTCATATCTTTAGTCACATGATACATAGGTGTCTCTATTACACCTGCCACCAGCGCTCTCTGATGTATTTTATCTTCTTTGCTTTTAGATGACATAGTATTTATCTACTAATTTTAATTATTGCCTATTTTCTTCCCTACTCAATAGATTGTTGTGAATGAATGACATACCTCCAAAAATGCCCTTTCTCTATTTTATTGTTTCACTTAAGTCATCTGGGATTGGAAGCATCATCCTCTTGGTGACACTATTACACAGAAGTGGAACTGTTAAGGACTGCCACCTTGCCTATGTCATAAGTCTCTGATGGTTTGACACAGATATCAATAGACCCCTTCTAGATCCCTGGGGCATGTTATAAAAGGAGCAAGTCTAACCTGCCCCTTTTCCTGTCACCCTGCTTCTTGTCTCTCTCCTGGTTCAAAATATAATTCCCTCACAAGCCATCTCTAATGGAGTCACATTGACTTTCAACTTCTGTAAAATGGATTCATAGGTAATAAAAACTTAGCACACACAGTACAAAAATGAGAGAATTACAAGTGCAAAGGCATAAACAATAGAAAAAAACTGTCATATGCTTTCTTTAAATTCCCTGTCTCATTCTTCAGAGATTCATAATGATTATAATTTTTCAGTTAGTCACACATATATGTAGGAATAGACATCATTTAGTTTGGTTTCTACTCAAATTTAAAAAAAAGCTCTGCTCCAGGCTCTTCACACGTGTGTATTTCATTTGTGTGTATTGTCTTTTATCTTCTTTTTTATATACTTTGAAGACATCTCTGTATCAGCATTCATAGATAGATCTTACAGCTAAAGTTGTTATATACATTTTTTCAATTTTTATTTGATATTTTCTTAATTTACATTTCAAATGCTATCTTGAAAGTGCCCTATACCCTCCCCCGTACCCTCCCCCGCCCCCGCCCCTGCCCCTGCTCTCCTACCCACCCACTCCAATTCTTTGGCCCTAGAAATCTCCTGTACTGGGGCATATAAAGTTTGCAAGACCAAGGGACCTCTTTTCACAATGATGGTCAATTAAGCCATTTTCTGCTACATATGCAGCTAGAGACATGAGCTCTAGGGTTACTGGTTAGTTCATATTGTTGTTCCACCTAAAGGGTTGCAGACACCTTCAGCTCCTTGGGTACTTTCTCTAGCTTCTCCATTGGGGCCCCTGTGTTCCATCCAATAGATTACAATGAACGTCCACTTCTGTATTTGCCAGGCACTGGCATAGCTTGACAAGAGACAGCTATATCAGGGTCCTTTCAGCAAAATCTTGCTGGCATATGCAATAGTGTCTGGGTCTGGTGGCTGATTATGGGATGGATCCCCAGGTGGGGAAGTCTCTGGATGGTCCATCCTTTCGTCTTAGCTCCAAACTTTGTCTCTGTAACTCCTTCCATGGCTATTTTGGTCATATACTTTTTAACAATTCCAGGGTCAGAGGCTGAAAGAATAGACTTTACTAAAGCAAACATGCAGAAAATACTCATTTACATGTAAAATAACATCAACTATGAAATATAAAATTGGTCAGGAAAATTGAATGATCACCTCAGAATTTTCTAGTTCTAACCAAAATACCTTGGAAAAATGGCAGTTTGTCTCCTATAAGAATATTGTATTCAATGCTCCATATTACTTGCCTAGTACCTATATAACTCCAGTTTTAAAATTATGGCAAGTTAAAAATAGAATTTTGTTTTGCTTTACAAAGGCAGTGAAATTGTAGTATTTACCTATGAACAACCTTGTTCATCTTCTTAAGGTGTTATATATTTCGTTTACATTGATTTTTATTAAGTTGTTTTCATTTTTAAATTATAAACTTATGCCAAGTTATTATTGACGTTAAAAAAATCTTCTATCTTCTTAGATACAAAACATTCCAAAAATGACCTATAATGAAAGAGAAATAATTACAAAATATCATGTTTTAATAAAACAAAGAAGTGATCATAATGCTTTAGACACCGTTGAGTCTTGGTCATCTTACAACAAGTTTTATATTTACCTTCAAATAACAAATTTTCCATTAAAAAAACTGTTCAAGAAATAGAAGTCACTCCAACTCTATTCAGGTTATAGAAAGTTGTTTATAAAAACAAGCATCTCTGTTCTAGGCATGACTCAGTGGAGAACACTGCGTGTGTCTTTTTTTGCAAGCAATTTTAAAGCTGGAAACAACAAGAAGGAACCTTCTTCAGGCACTGTATAGAAGGTAGAGTCAGATTCATGCCCAAATATAGGGAAACATACAGTTATCCTTGTCTCTGCTCTACCTACAAGTAAACGTCAAAACCACATCTCAGAAAGAACAGACTGCAGCCATCCTAAAAATCTAAGAAGTCAGCAAGTCTTTCCAGATGGAGAGTTGTCCAAAGAATAGGCAGGAGCTGAGTGGGTTTTTATATAGACAACTGCTAAATGGGGATTCCATATAGACTCTTGTCATAGAACGAGGTTCTGAGTAACAGGTAAAGCTCTGTGAGGCCCACAAGAGAGTAGCTATGTGGTACCTATTATTGGATAGAGATACACAGGCACTAAAATTCTGCATGATCACTTTCCTCTGTAGGAGCAAAGACCTTGTTGGGACAAGGTCCTACGGGCTTACATCTGCAGCGAGGAGGTGGAGCTGATCCTCAGTCCTTTTGTGTTCATTTCTTTTTTTTTCCATTTTTTTATTAGATATTTTCTTAATTTACATTTCAAATGCTATTCTGAAAGTCCCCTCCCCCCTCCCTGCTCCCCTGCCCACCCACTCCCACTTCTTGGCCCTGGCATTCTCCTGTATTGGGGCATATAAAGATTGCAGTACCAAGGGGCCTCTCTTCCCAATGATGGCCGACTAGGCCATCTTCTGCTACATATGGAGCTAGAGACACGAGTTCTGGGGGTTCTGGTTAGTTCATATTGTTGATCCTCTTCTAGGGTTGCAGACCCCTTCAGCTCCTGGGGTTCTATCTTTAGCTTCTCCATTGTGGGCCCTGTGTTTCATCTTATAGATGATTATGAGCATCTACTTCTGTATGAGACAGCTATATCAGGGACAGCTATATCAGGGTCCCTTAAGTAGGCACTAGCTGTCCTATGCCATAGTGTCTGAGTTTAATGACTGATTATGGGATGGATCCCCCCTGGTGGGGTAGTCTCTGTATGGTCCATCCTTTCATCTTAGCTCTAAACTTTGTCTCTGTAACTCCTTTCATGGGTATTTTTTTTCCTTGTTCCGGTCAACCCTGCTCACTCTGGTCTGCCCCAGCTCGCTTAGTGGCCCTGGCCCCTCTCACTCCAGCCGGCCCCGCTCGCTCTGGCTGGTTCCACTTGCTCAGTCCCTGCTCTCTGTGGTCCAAGGATTCATTTATTATTATTCATAAGTACACTATAGCTGACTTCAGACGCACCAGAGGAGGGTGTCAGATCTCATTACAGGTGGTTATAAGCCACCATGTGGTTGCTGGAATTTGAACTCATCACCTTCGGAAGAGCAGTCGGGTGATCTTACCCACTGAGCCATCTCACCAGCCCCCTTGTGGTCATTTCTAAGAGAGAGTCTTTCACAGGAGACTTCTTGGAATCCTGGCTTTTACAATCTTCCCATCCCCTCTTCTGTAATGTTCCTGAACTATAGCCGCAGGAGTTGAGATGCAGATGTATCTGCTGGGGCATTCACTGGGCTTTGTTCTGAGTCCACTGTAAAGCAGTGGTTTTCAACTTTCCTAACACTGTGACCCTTTAGTATAGCTCCTCATGCTGTGGTGACCCAAACCATAAAATTATTTTTGCTGCTTTAGAACTGTAATTTTGTTGCTGTTATGAATCATAATATAAATATTTTTGGAGAAAGCAGTTTGCCAAAGGAGTTGTGACCCACACTTTGAAAACCACTGCTGTATATGCCTCCACTTTCTGTAAAGAAAAGCTTCTTCCATGAGAGGTGATAGCTATCTTTATGTCTTATTTAGGGTTTGCATTGCTGTGAAAAGACAGCATGACCAAGGCAACTCTTAGAAAGGACAACATTTAATTGGGAGCTGGCTTGCAGGTTTAGATGTTCAGTCCATTATTAACAAGGCAGGAACATGGCAGAATGTAGGCAGATATGGTACTGGAGGAGGAGCTGATCCAAAGGTAGACAGGAGAATACTGTTTCCTATGTGTCTACTAGAACAGTCTTCAAGCCACCTCCATAGTGACTCACTTCCTCCAACAAGGCCACACGTCCTAATAGTGCCACTCTGTGGACCAAACATATTCACACCACCACAACTTTACCTGTGAATATAGGAATAAGATTTAGAATGTGGAAAGGGATTATGCTTGTCTAGCAAAGTAGCAGTTGGGGATTCTCTTCTAAATTCCACAAACTCACTCACCTGAGGTAGATGAGATGGCTAGGTTTCTGGTGAAAGACATGGTAGTAAACAGTACTTTTTAGAGAGCCTTAATAAATAATGATCAGTGATAAAAGAACAAGATGACATAAATGAACAGAAAAGAAATCCTTCCATGCCCAGTAAACCTATTGCAAAAAAAAAAAAAAATCAAATAAAAATGTCCAGAATTTGAAACTGCACTATCATTTATCATTTAAATTGGGAATATCCCCTATGGACTTATGTTTAAAGTATGATTTTCAAACTCATGGAACCATGGGAAAGGTTGAAACTTAAGAGGTGGAATGTAATTACAAGAAGGCAACTGAAAGTTTGCCTTTGAAGGCACATCTATCCCCCCCCCATCTCTTTCTGTGGCTCCCATTTCTTCACTTCCTGGCCTCCATGAGGTGAACAACTTCCCCTGCAGTGTACTCTTGATGCCCTAGGTTCATAGAGCCCGCTATGCATACTTTGAAACCTCTGAACTAGAGGCCCTAACAAATCGTCTCTTCATTAAATTGTTTTATCTTGAGAATGTTGTTGCAGTAATAGAAAACTGACTTACACTGTCAAGTAAAGATTCATTAAATGAATTTAGTATTAGATATTAGACACTGGTGAAAATACAGTAATTACAAATAAAAGGTTAGAAATTATCCAATCATTATGGGAGGTAAATTCTAAAATGCTATAAAAATGAACTTCCTTCTCGTGAGTTAATATTAAGCACACACACACACACATTTATTTTGCCAGACATAATGTTTAGGAAAATACTTAAAAATAATAGTGAGCATCATCTACTAAGTTCCTAGAATTAAAGTAAAGCTGGAGTAAGACAACAGCAAAGCAGGCATGTCATAATCCAGTGGTGCCCAGCCATCCTAATGCTGTGGCCCTTTAAGACTGTTCCTCTTAATGGTGTTGACCCATTGTGGTGACTCCCTACCATAAAATTATTGTCATTTCTACTTTGTAACTGATATTTTCTACTATGATGGATCATAATATAAATCTGTGTTTTCTCAAGGCCTTAGGTGACCCCTGTGGAAGGGTCATTCAATAACCCCAAACGGGTTTCGACCCACAGGTTGAGAAACACTGCCACAATCAAACTGCTGAAAATCAGAGAAAACCAAAATTTGTAAAAAAAAAAAAAAAAAAAAAAAAAAAAAAAAAAAAAAAAAAAAAAAAAAAAAAAAAAAAAAAAAAAAAAAAAAAAAAAAAAAAAAAAAAAAAAAAAAAAAAAAAAAAAAAAAAAAAAAGATAAAGTCACTTGTAGCAGGGAACAGTGACTGGAATATGAGTTGGCATGTAATCAAAACAATACAATCCAGAAGACAATCACTCAGAAAAATTGGTTAAAATACATTATTCTTTTAAAAGCAAAAACCCTTCAAAGTGTGAATCAGACAATGACAATTTCAAAGAAACAACTTGAGGAAATCTGTTGCCAGTAAACTTGCACTCTGAGAAATATAAAAGAAACTCTTCAGGATGACAGGGAACTATAATCAGGAATAAAAGTGTATACCAGGAATGATAAAGAAGTGTGTGATAAGAGTTCAGAAAAATTTGTGTGTCAACTTGATGGTTTACTTTTGTAGTTCACTCAGTGACATGAATTTGTTGTGACATGCCTTTGGGTATGCAACACAGTAAAAGTTCTGCTGTGTACCTGGCAAAGAGCTGAGAAAGGCCACCAGGGAGTAAACCACAATAACTTGTGATTTTTTTTCATTACATAATTTTGATACTGGTCATTATCCATGTTGTTCACAGAGCAGTGGATATCTATGTTGTTTGTATGGATATTGATGCCCCGTGTGTCTATGAGAGAATCAATATGCATATACTTGATGCTTCCTCCATGATTTGGAGAATAAGGAAATGTTGCTGATGAGTTGGTTTATTAATACTAAGGAGTAATCATTTAAATTAATAATTTAAGTTCTCACAGTACATTAAGAACAATATCAAGAATACATTCTAAGTATAAAAAAGCCAATCAAGTGTATCAATTGTTAGTGGTCATAAAGAATAGGACAGATAATAAGAGATAAAGGATATAAGTCATTGTTAATAAGATGAGATTGGATTGCAAACATTTTACCTCTATAAAGATTATAGTCACAGGAAATCTATATATTCCCTAGTTTCATGCATATTAATGTCAGAGATAAATAAAATCTCTTTTAAAATTTAAAATTATGACCACCAAGTATAAAAATATCCACCTGATGAAAGAATAGGCTAGCTCTAAAAGGGACCAGACACCTGTTGATATTAAAGTTTAATGATGATTATTACATTCATGGTACGCTATAGAGATCTTTACTTATGAATTTTCAGCATCATCTATATGTGATTATCTTGTTTTATTCAAGAGATATTAGAACTTGGAAACATTCTTCAATGTAACAAAGTTCCGAATGGTAGAAAAAGTCTCTAAAAGACAGGATGTCAAACTCTCTTCCTCTTTAAATAATATCTGTGTATCTATGTTTTGACCAAAGGGGATATAGTGTGTGTGTGTTAGTTTTATATATTTAAAAAGACTATCAGCCGGGCATGGTGGCGCACGCCTTTAATCCCAGCACTCAGGAGGCAGAGGCAGGTGGATTTCTGAGTTTGAGGCCAGCCTGGTCTACAAAGTGAGTTCCAGGACAGCCAGGGCTATACAGAGAAACCCTGTCTCAAAACAACAACAACAACAACAACAACAACAAAGACTATCACATCTTATTTACCTGTTGCATGAATTGCATGTGTCTGCCCAACTTGTATGAGTCTATTTCACCACATGGATCCTGAAGAATAAACTCAGGTTGTATGGCTTAACGACAAGTTCCTTTCTCAAATGCCAGTCCTGCATCACATAGATTTTTGAGATCGATATCAATGGTAGCTGAGAGTAAGTTCAAAATTCTACATGAAGGTAGAAGCTAATCCAGCCTTAGACATTTTCATATTGGTTTCAATGTCCAAAGGTCGTTTTGCTTTGAATCTCTGAATCATTTTCATAAAATTTGTCTAGATGAATGAATAAATCCCTTGTCATAGAAATATTATTGCAACATTATTAAATACAAAACTCAAATGTTTTATGAAAGTTTAACACAGTGCGGTATGCCAGAGTGAGCATATGAGCTATCAAATGTTGAGGTGAAGTTTAAGTATTAGAGGACATCTTTGCTGTCTTTCTTCTTTGTTTCTGTTGATTTTGGTAGAGTCTCACTAACATAGCACCCTCTCCTATATCACTCTCCCTCATGTACCTGCCTAGCAATGTTGGGATTACATACATGCATGTCCATATCTTGCCAAGCAAATCTCATCTAAACCTTGGCTTTCCCCCAAGTGCTGCTTGCATCTCCTGTTATTCTCACATTACCAAAGGACAGAAGTGAGATTAGTCTGTTTTTGTATACACACTGACTGTTAGTGTGTGTAAAAGTGGGAGTGTGTGCATACACCCTGCTGGAAAGGGGAACACATGTCCCAGGTGGTGATGTTTCTAGGACAGGAGAATTGGAACATAAGTATCCCATGGCCTTCTGGGAAACCACTATGAATACAAAAGTGGCTCACTGTGGATTTTTGGCTGAAGTCCAATTCAATGAAGGGTTATATTTCTTAACTGTGCATTTGTAGCCTTATATATTTATTTGTTTATTCTGTAATGCTACAGGGCTTTTTGGGATTGAAACTCTTAACACTTCTTAAGTGTAATTTGCCAAGGCTATTTATATATTCTCTTTCATGTACAGCAACAAATTGGGCTCAAAACCCAAGGCAAGAGTATTTTCCATGTCCTAACCCTTAAAGTTAATGACTTCTAATTAGCCCAGCAAGAAGCTAATGACTTCTAATCACTTGCCAATTGATTCTGCATATTTTCTTCATAAATTTAGTCTTGGTGAACCTGGAAGGGTTTGATGAAGTACATGCAGAGGAAGACCTTGGTCTGAGAAGTCAGGAAAATGTGATGGTGTCCATTTGTGACAATTTCCCTGCTTAAAATGTGTGGGTAGCATTGTATTAGTTTGGTTCCTTTTGCTGGGATAAAATATTCTGACCAAACTCAACTTGGGGAAGGAAAGGTCTCAGATATTAAACTACAATTATGAATAAGCAAGGCCAAAACCTTAAGGCAGAAAGTGAAAACAGATCATGGATGGCGGCTGCTTACTAGATTGCTCTCCTGGACTTGATTAACTTCCTTTCCAGTACAGCCCAGATCCACCAGCCATATTATTAACAATAATAATAAAAAAAAATGGTCCACAGACATGTCCACAGGACAGATTGGTGGAGGAAATGTATATTAAAAGAAGTCACCTTTTCCCTGGTATGTTGAGTTGATAAACAATATTAGCAATCGAAGGCATTGAAAGTAAAGAAAGAAGTATTGGAAGACTGTAGAATGAAAATTGTTAGCCAATGTCAGGGAAGTAACCTTGGCATTCATTATCTGCAGTGTCTCTGACAGTAATAGAAGAATCAGCACACAGTTTATATATCAAGTGATTGATCTGGTGAGGCACTTCACTTACAGTTATATTTATTTCACCTGACTATAGTTGTCCTATTAGAAGAAAGGTATGTATGATTATAGATCAAGCAAACATTTTTTAAGAATCTGCACATGAGCCAACATTAAGAGAAAGGGAACTAGTCACAACCCTTCTCTCCAGAAGACTGCAATTTGCAACAGAGGTTACTCTGCCCTAGATTTAAAATAAAAAATCACTTACAGTAAGGAACTGGACAATTAAGCAAATACTCCATGTTTACAGTCTAGTCTTCTCATATGACACATATATGTATTTCTTTCTCCTTTAGTATCTGTCATTGCAAAATGCATTGCTTCCAGACACTGAGAAATCATTCTTATGTTGACAAGGAATTTACAGACAATGGTAAAAAATAATTTTGCTGAAATTGTGTTCAATATTCTAGTTCTTCAAAACAATACAACACCAGCCATGTAACAGCATGCATATTTTAACATTTAAACGTATTATACATTAAGAAAGGTTATTTCTGAAAGCATTATTGGCTGCAGAAAACTGATAAGCAACTGGAAAAAAAGATATCCTTGGTACTCAATTGTATGGATCAATAAATACACAAAAATCTTGATGTTAGAGAACGTTGTATATACTTTGAGAATTTCATACATGTTTACAGTATTTTTAATCACATCCAGTCCTACTTCTTCCTTTAATCTTACCCATATCTTCCTATCTCACCAACTCTCAACTTCATCTCCTCTTCTTAAAAAATAACCTGAGTCCAATTTGTGTTGCCTGTTATATATACATTTTCCCCATGGGTGTAGATCCATCCACTGGAGTAAGGTTGGCTTATCAAAGGTCACACCCTAAGAGAAAACTGATTCTCCCTCTTTCAGCTGCTATCAAGTATCAATATCACTTATTAGCTTCTCCCCCATCCCATTTCAGAAGGTTGACTGGCTAGATCTTGGGTAGATCTTATGTGTATAACTGCTGGTCTCAGAAGATAGAGAATGCAGTGACCCTGTCATGTCCAATAGAGAGTGTTTCATTTCAGTTCTCTCTAAAATCTGCCTTCGAAAATCTTTTGACCACCTTGTCCACAATGGTCTATGAGCCTTGGGGGCACAGTGATATGTTTCCCACCTAGAGCTGAGCACAGCATTAAGACAGATTCTCTATGCTTTGACAAGTTGCAGTCTTCTACATAAGCCATCATCTACAACATAAAGAAACTCATTTGATAAGATCTAATTACTGTAATAGTCTATGGGCACTTAGGTAAGACTTTACAGGGCAATTTGATATGATGTCAATTTAGCAAAACAATAGTAGTAAATTCATTCCTGAAGCTTATGTGTACCCAACCACTCATTCATAGTCAGATTTACAATATTAGGTAAGTGTTTCCACCTGCACAGTAGACCTTAACCCAATCATAAAATGACTGGTTACCCCCTGTATTAATCAGGATTCCCTAGAGTAAGAGAGTTTATGAAATGAATATTCTCCATATAAAAGGTATTTATTAGAATGATTTAC
>LR749581.1:475526-565603 GCA_902729485.2 Mus minutoides
CTCTAGCTCCTTCTTCCTTGGGAACCCTGTGTTCCATCTAATAGCTGACTGTGAGCTTCCACCTCCATGTTTGCCAGGCATTGGTATATTTTCCCCGAGACAGCTATATCCGGGCCCTTTCAGCACCATCTTGCTGGCATATGCTATAGTGTCTATGTTTGGTGGCTGATTGTGGGATGGATCCCTGGCAGCCGCAGTCGTTGGGTCCATCTAAATTTTACACTTATTTCATGTTAATTTTATATTTTCCATCAATCAAGTTAAAATCAAGCTCACTTTTGTCTTTTTAAAAAATTTTAAATTAAAATAAATTAGATCATTTCTCCTTTTCCGTTTTCTCCCTACAACCCTCCTCCATCCTACCCTTGTTTTCTCAGATTTGTGCCCTCATTTTTTGTTCTTGGTATATACATATGAATGAATAAATATATGAGTATACCTGTGGAGCCTATTCAGTGTTGCTTGTGTCCACATGGTTTCTAGACTTTGGTTTTATCTTAAAATTCATCACAATACAAAGAATAATAAAATGATTAATAATAGAATTGATATTCCTCTTTTGGAAGAAAAAAACACAGTGATAATGAAAATGCAAACTAAGATAAACAGAAACTGTAATCCACTTGCACTGCTGATAGGAATATAACATAGTGCTTAGGAAAGCTGTGTTTCCTCCACAGTGCTAAGCACAGAATTATTACTTCATCCAGAAATCCCATGCCTAGAATTTAACCTAAGAATAATAAAAGCATATCCACACAAGAATTGCATAGAAATATTGTAGCAATCTTGTTCAGAGTACTCTCAAAATAGAACCAAACAAAATGACTATCTACTAATAAATGCACACGCATAACATATCACTGCCATAGAATATTAGGATAGCTTATTCTGAATGATTGTGTAGTGCATCAAGAACGGGAATGGAGTATACATGCATCCATAGTATAGCTAAAACTGAAAAGCCTTCTAAATAAAAAACACCAGTAGCAGAAGACCATTCACTTGTGATCTATTTCTATGTAATGTCCATATTGGACAAGAATATAAAGGAAAGCATAGAGTCGTGGTCTCTGAGATTTGAGGACAGAGATGAGGGTAGAGATGGGCCAGGGAGCTTGGTATCTGTTCTAATGAACATAATCATCTGCAGATAAAAACGTTCTAAGAAAGAAGGCAATCATAAATATTACCCAGCTACTATCTCTGATACATACAAAGTCTCTACCTGAAAGAGAACTCATTCAACAATAGTGATACAGATGTTACAAGTGCAACCAACCACAATTTTATTGTATCTAAGGTCTCCTTCATGAGATGAAACCTGTAAATAGCACTGCTAAAATGGCCAAGACCCTGAGCGAAGATAGAACATGGACCCTAAGGAATAATCTGCTACTAATATTCTCTTAAAGGAACAGAGTAACAAAATTATTCCCAATGACATGATGTTATATCTGTAGCCCTTCACATTGCTCAGTCCTCATTAGAAAAACCATGTAGTAGGCAGTAATTAACACAGAGACCCACAAAGGCGACATGTGCAGATCATGAGAGACTTTGGAGCACTCAGTACTAAATGGAATGTCTTTCTCAAACCCTCTGCTCAATAGACTTGTGAAGAAAAGTGGGTGGGAATATTACAAGAGTCAGAGATGGTAGATGACTCCAAAGAAAAGGTATTTTCCAAACATAAGGGGACCAACTGTAACATGTATACACTGACAGAGACTGTGACCTGCATAAGACCTGCACAAGTTCAAATCATACAAAACCACAGCATGAAGAAGAAAGGATTAAAAAAAAAAAGCCCACCCCTTACCAAGAATCTGTCTGCAACTGACACCTATTAATACACTGGATGACTTGTGATATTATAAAATAGCAATAAAAATAAAGTAGTCCAAAAGGATGTTTAAAGAATAATTGCTCACAAGGTAGGCTGAGGCTGGGAACAGACTCCATGAGACTCCAACGATAGAAAACTTTTGAGGTGAATTTTAATAAGTAGAAGTTCTCTAAGTTCTTAAATCATGTTAATCAAAGGAGTAAAAGCATGAACATAGAATATATATCACTCTATGGGCCACATGATCAACTAGGGAAAATGGTTCTTAGGAAGGAAATGTGATAGAATGCTAGGTTTTTGTTTTTTTTTAAAGAACGAAAAAAAGTAGAAACCAACACCAGAAATGCCTTTTGAGCAACACTAAGGAATTATACATTTCCTTGTAGATAACAGAAAGCTATTAAAAGTTTTAAAGGAAAATTGGAAAAATCATTTTTATGTGTCTCAAATAAAATTCAGAGAAGATTTATATGTCTGACCAAAGTTGCCCAGGAAATCTAGAAATGAATGGAACACTTACTGGTTTGCTTTTCCAGCAATTACTTTGCTTTTTTAGTTAATAAACAAAACTCTTCCATTTTCTGGGAAATATACCTTTTAACATCATGGCTGTAGATGGAGCCAGTATGTACTGTAAATATATGTGCCTGGCTATAAAAAGGTCTTTGAATCAAGTTATGTCGGTGCAGTAAACCGTGGTAGTATAAAAAAAACCTTTTACTCCTTATCATTTAGGTTTTTTCTTTCTATAATTGGGACTAACAAATGAAATCTTCTCTCTTTGGCAGGGTGAGAAACAACAACAAAAAGGTGATTTCACCTCAAACATACTTGCATCTTTTTTCCACATTTTTATTAGATATTTTCTTCATTTACATTTCAAGTACTATCCCATAAGTCCCCTATACCCTCCCCCCACCCCCCCGCTCTGCTCCCCTACCCAACCACACCTACTACTTGGCCCTGGCATTCCCCTGTACTGGGGCATATAAACATTGCTAGACCAAGGGCCTTTCTTCCTAATAATGGCCAACTAGGCCATCTTCCTATACATATGCAGCTAGAGACATGAGCTCTAGGTGTTCTGATTAGTTCATATTGTTGTTCCATCTATAGGGTTGCAGACCTCTACAGCTCTTGGGTACTCTCTCTTTTAGGTGAGAGTGGATGACAATTGCTTAAGAAAATTAGTACACCTCAGTGGGTAAAAGTANTGGCCATCAGTGGGAAGAGAGGCCCCTTGGTTATGCAGACTTTATATGCCCCAATACAGGGGAACGCCGGGGCCAAGGGGTGGGAGCGGGTGGGTAGGGGAGCAGGGCCGGGAGGGGGGAGGATATAGGGAACTTTCTGGATAACACTTGAAATGTAAATGAAGAAAATATCTAATAAAAGTTGAAAAAAAAAAAGAGTGTATGCCACCATGCCTGGAATGTAATAGAACCTTTAATCCCAGCACTTGGACGGTGGATCTCTGTGAGTTCAAGGTTAGCCAGGTCTCCATAGTGATTTCCAGGACAGCAGAGCTACATAGTAAGACCCTGCCTTAAAACACAAACAAATAAATATTATAATTAAAAAGTAAAACCCAAAGCTTTTGGTATCCCAGAAACTGAGGACATCAAAACAGTCTCCATGTACAGCAAGAAAGAAAACTTAAAGATAAGAAAGTAATTATTCTCTTAGTGAATTTGTATTATTTCCTGGCCACTAAATGATGATAGGGTCAAGAAGCACATTGACATTTTGAGCCATTTGCAAGTAGCAACATAGGGCATAGACAGCAAAGCTCTAGCATATGTGCACCAACTCTCCTTGCACACACTTGGCAACCACAGCCAGATGACTATAGACCTGTTTCTCCAACCCTGGACTATTCCAAGAACTCTTTCTAAGCAATATCCTGGGAAATAACTGGCAACTAAGTTGAGTTAGTATGGAAGATAAAATCTGCCTGCCAAGCCCGTTTTAGGACAGTATTTACTCTGAGAAAATTCTTCCATCTCCAGTTCTCTTTTATTTAAAACTCCATCACAAGTTAAATATGGAAAAAAAGACATCTCCCTTTCTGTCTCTCTTTCTTTCTGTCTGGTCTGTCTGTCTGTCTGTCTGTCTGTCTGTCTGTCTGTCTGTCTGTCTCACTCCCCACACCCTCTCTCTTTCTCTCTGTATATACTCATGTATGTGTCCTGTGCAAAGAGACTGGAGATTGACACCTGTCTTGGGCAATCACTCACCAATTTATGTTTCTACAAAGGGTGCCTCAATAAACCTGGTGCTTACAGACTCAGTCAAACAGGCTAACCAACAGTAGCAGCATCCTCTCGCTTTTATCCTCCCAGAATTAAGATTGCAGTCATGCACTGCTCTGCCCAGATTTTTCACATGGGCTCTGAGGAATCCGAACTCGGTCCTTCATGCTTGCTTAGCAAACCTGTTACCTAGTGATCTCTCTCCAGCCCCAGGAAATTTTATTCATGTGTGCCACACTATCGCTTTGAGCTACGAGTCACTTTGCTCCCTGTATGTACAGTTTAATCCTTTACTTAAAACATTGGATAAGTGGATTTCCTTCCAATGATAAAGCATCCGAGGCAGCTGGGAGCAAATGGAACAGTTAGTTATTTTAGGAAGGCTTTTTCCCAGAGCCTTGGCAAGCACACCATGTGTTTGGGGATAATCCCCCCTTTTTTTCAGAAATCACACAGCCTAGATTCAATTCACTAACCCTACTCTACACAGAGAACTTCAAAGAAATCCTGAGGAACTTCATTAAAGTATAATACATAAAGGTAAAGATGACAAAAGAAATTCATTTTCCAAATTAAGTTCAGAAGGCTATAACATATTATTTCTATCTTTCTCCATATTCCAGACCTAATACTAGAAGCTATACATAGTTTTTTTCTTTTATGTTAACAAATGAATTATTCGGATATTTTGAAACTTTATGCTTCTAAACCTTTGCAACAACTGTCAGAAGCCTGACCTCTGAGAAATCAATACAGACACACACACGCACACACACACCGCACATACACAAACACACATGTTTATTACACACTAAGAAAATCATTAAATTAATTTAATTTAAAAAATGCACACTTACAATTATAGCAATGCCAAAAGTTAGTGTATATGGAGGCAAAAAATTGACATTTTCTTCTTCCATCTTTCTTTCAGTGATATTAAGAACAAGGGAGAGTGGGTTTTTATATATTATCTTGCCTAGAAGCTAATAAGCTAGTTTGCTGAAGTTTCATGGATTCTGTTAAAAGTCATGAAAGTCACAAGCCAGAGGCGAAGGACTACTGCTCAAGAAAGAGCGGCAGCCAGACTGCTAGTATCTCCTTGTAGCTCCACTACACAATTCCCGAAGGAAAACTCAGAGATAAATATTCAGGGACATTTGTCTCTGCAGGTAAGGAATCTTGAACTTAGGAAGCCCAGATATTTTATGCTTGGCAGTAAGCTTGTCTGTCAGCTGTTGGTCTAAAAGGTTCTCAGCCTCCCTAATGCTGGGACCCTTTAATACAATTCTTCATATTGTGGTGAACCTTAACCATAAAATTATTTTCATTGCTACTCCATAACTGTGATTTTTTTTACTGTTATGAATCATAATGTAGCTATCTGATATACAGGGTATCTGATATGAGACCCCTTGTGAAAGGCTCGTTTGACCTCCCACATGTTGAAAATCACTGTTCTAAGGGAATAATAATTTATCTTATCACTGTGATTTAAGCAAAAAAAAAAATACCATTTGCTCTGGAAATCTCTGACTCTTTATCTTCCAAAGAAACTTTCTATAAAACAAAACAGTCTGGGAAAAATTGCACTGAGCAAAAACATTCTGCTTCTGCAGCCAGAAGACATGAGGCAGTACAGAGGCACGGGGAGAAATCAACTCCTAACAGACACGTGCAATGAGTTCTAGTTTGGTAGGCAGTGCGGATGAGTTCGTAGAGAGCCAAACCCTGACTGAAGCGATATTCATCAATCTAGTTCATGAAAGATGTTGTCAACAAGGGGTTTTCTAAGTATCTGATTGATTGATTACTCTCATGCAACTTTTAGAGAAATACTGTCGATGTATAAACTAGAAAAGTCATGTATTTCAGAAGGGAAAAATCTTGATATTTTATTCCTGTTTCATTCCAAGGTTTTGTAAATACATTAAAAAGAGTCAGGGGACCGTTTTAAAGGAGCCTAATCCCTTTAAACTCAGCCCCTTAAACACACGATGGCATTTATTAAATATTGCTTTGTCTTTGTGCCAAATGTACTACTGATATTTAAATTAAATGTTAAAAGTAATGTGTGTTGCCCCCTAAAACTCACCTTCATTGTATATGAAAATATGCACTTAACTAGGATAAATATCAAATGTTTATGCTACAAAATAAGAACTCATTTTATAGTTACTCTTCCAAATCTATAGTTAAGTAGTAGGGTACTGCTAACAAGAATATAATCTGGCACACATTAGATTCTAGTGTTTAATCAACCAACTGCGGTAACTCTGACATGGTGCCTGTAGCCTGGTCGGGTTTGAAAAGCCATCTCACACACACACTTGACTTGCACAGGATCTCTGCTCTGCTTAGTTTAGGCAATGATCTCAGTTGCACACCCATTTCCACCCCTGAATGGGTCTCACTTCTCACCCAGGGACTATTAAGCTCTATATTTCCCAGTAGCTGCAGGCCTGTATTTCTTCTTGGTGGCCGCTTTAACAGGAGGTATCTTTGAAGGTGTGCTCACAGATTTAATATAAATATTTTAAGTTGTATACCAACTGTGAATCCAGACACTGTTTGATCTGAGACCTTTCCTGGTGTGCTACAGTGACTGGAGTGAAAAATCTTGGGACATATGTACTCTCAGCTATTATTTATAAAGTCTCCTGTGTTGTCAACCCTTTAGAAATTCCACACAATGATATGGCTTTAGTTTCTATGCTTTTAAATTGTCTAGTCCTTTCTAATTATAAGATAAAGGAATCTATGTCCTTATGCAACTATAGTACAATTAAAGATGTCTGTGGAGACAAAGTTGTGTTCCTTCAGAGTGAACTGACATAAGCAAGCAGGTACTCAAATGTGTTCGTTCGTTCTCTCTCTCTCTCTCTCTCTCTCTCTCTCTCTCTCTCTCTCTTTCTCCCTAGTTCCCCTTGTTTGTGAACGGTGCTGTATGCCCATGTTTTCCACTCACATTAATGTTAAGCTGGTCATCACATCAGCGTGCCTATCCTAACAATTCCCTCACTCCTTGAACATTACCTATAAATCTTCAATTCCTCCAAATTGGCTCATTTCAAGTTATTCTTCTTGAGTTACTCTTCTGAATCAGCATATTGCTGCCAGATTCCCGTGTGAAAAAAAACCAGGAAGCCGTGTTAGTGCTTTAGAGAGAGAGCTGATGAAATGGCATTTTACACCTTTTGCAAAAGCACATGCAGCATACAGGCTACCGACCACTTGCTTTTATACTCTGTGTTATGCTTGTCTGGGAGACAGAAAATCCAGGTAAGGCAGGACTGAATGAACCCAGTTAATGCTAAGCTGGTTTTTATCTTCCCTCAATACAATGTCAGAATTGCAAAAACAAAACTCACAGTGAAAGGTATTAGAATGGTTGCCTCAAATAATTATGCAATTAAGACACATGAACACTTCCGAGTTCAAAATCTTTATGGAAATTCTTTTCAATTAAGAGTCGTGTATAATAAGCAATATTTTAACTTTCAAAAAAATTTTCAGTGAGTGTTTATTTTATTTCTTGTTACCTTCAGAGACTCGACTAAACTGTGAGACTACAAATTTTATTTTGCTTACTATGGAAATCACAGTTGGCATGGAAATGCCCTGGGAAAGTTGATGATAGAGTTTAAAATTTTGAATTATCGTAGGAGGACATGTTCTAGTTGACTCCATGCATTCACTGAAAATGCTAATCAACAGCTTGAGCTCCGTTCTTGTAGAAGCTTGTTGTGAGTTACGTGTATGTGACCTGACAGTAGCTTTATCTGAACAATTGAAATTAATTACCTTGCTGTGAATATTCTTCAAGGCACTAAAGCAATGTTGCCTGCACAACAAGCTTGTTTTCTTGCTGATATAACTACTTTTAAAAATGCTCATTATGGTTTTCAAAATCAGTCATCATTACACTCAGATCTCCTTGTACTGCCACCTGTAGCCACAGTCATCCGGAATAATGAGGGAATTTGTTTACCCAAGATCCATACCTGTCATTCAATAAGTCTTATCTCATGAACCAGGAAGCATTCTAAGTTATTATTGTTCCTGTGCATGCCTCTGGAATCTTGTCAGCAGCCAAAAAGCACAGTACAGGGCAAAGAATATGGATACATGCCAATTTATAGAAGGGGAGAAAAGAGAAAGGAAGTCTGACGGAAGACGGGAGAGAGGAAGAGAAATGACAAACTGAGAGAGGAAGAACAGGCTTCCAGATTTTTATTAACTACTTTAGGCATTTTACTAAGATTAATATGAATTTATCTGTAATTAAGTAAGTCCACTATAGAAAGATTCCAGTGAGCACAACACTTGGATCTTTGTAATGGGATCACTAAATTAACTTCTTACATATGGATCACTATCCCTTTTAAAAGTTAGAGAAATGAAAGTAAGTTTTCTAGGGAATAAATTAAGTTAATGAAACTGTTTATTTTCCTCCTTTTAACTTTCTTTTTCTTTTCTTTCTTTCTTTATTTTTTTTTTAATTTATTTATTTATTTATTTATTTATTTATTTATTTTTGTTAGCATGCTTGCTTGAGTCAGGGTCTTAATATATAGCCAAGGCTAGCCTAGAATTCTTTGTGTAAACCATGTTAATCCCAAATCACAGAGATATATCTGCCCCCCTGCATGCGAATGCTAGAGTTAAAAGCATGCTCTGCCTCCATGAGGCACTACACCAGGTTTCAAATGTCTAGTGCTATGCATCATTGCACCCCAGGGGTGCCACCTGAGGGGCCACTTGCTAACTGGCACACTTGTCTGAACATCTCAGATTATGCTTACACAAACAGAAATAGCTAAGATGTCCTTAGGCAATGCACTCTTAGGAATAAATGTGCATATGATCTGCCGATGGTGAAAATGCTGGTATGCAGTGCCTGGGTGTGCTGTAGGAGGCATTTGACACTCACTTTCTAAAGTATGTCTGTGTGTGTGTGTGTGTGTGTGTGTGTGTGTGTGTGTGTGTGTGTGTGTGATGTATATTTTACCCAAATATAAAACTGTCCCACAACTGTTTAAAAATTATCTTGTACTGTTTATTATTGATGATGAAATTCTGTAAGACTTGTGAAATATATAAGGAACTATCCTCATTTTTTTACTCCTAAGATTTGGGGTCATTGGATTAAAGACTCTTTTCATCTTCCTCCTAACTTCGAGGGGTTTCTAACCTTAAAGCCTTATCGTGTAATTTCAGCTTGGAAAATGGAATCTCCTATTTAGTATCAAAGTGGGTACTCCCCAGCTCCAATTCTATTTCCTTTAGGTTGTCCATGTTTAAATATTAACTCACTCACTGATCTCTTCAACTGTCAGATCAACATTACAAGCCAAAGCAGTACTATTCCAAAACCTGATTTCTAACTTTTTCTCTCTTTTTTTGTTTAGTTATCAGATTATAACTTAATACATGTCTCCTTGCCCTTTCCTCCTTTAAAAACTCCCCCAAATAGCTCTCCCCACACTCCTTCAACTTGATGATCTCTTTGTTTGCTAGTTTTGACTACATGGTCATATGTATTGTTATATGCGTATGTGTTCCTAAATATAACCCATTCAGTCCTTATAATGATACTTGTATGTATGTCTTCAGGGATGACCATTGGGATTAGTCAACCAGTTGGTATCTTTTCATTAGGGGAGAACACCTCTCCCACTCCCAGCTTTACTCAGTTGCCTATATTGTTTTGTAAAGTTGAGTCCTCCTGGGCTTTCCCCCTTGATTGCAGATGTCCATTGTGTTGTCCTTCTTCAGCTCACATTAAATCAAATATTTTCATATTCCATTTTCAGTTTGGATCATTCATGCCTATGTCTCCAGGAAGATGACTCTATGATGGTTCTTGACTTCCTTTATCCTTCTCTGCATGAGAAGCCACCTTGTTCTCTCAATTCTTCTGGAATCTGAAGTTCCTTTCTAAAGAAGAAGAATCCCAGACCGACAGCTGTGTGAACTGTGAAAAGGCCAATGAGCTCATTCCATTTGTTTTAAACTTCCTCAATGCAATCTCTAGAAGAAGCAGTGTGCTTTTCAAAATAAAAGCCCTAGAGAGAATGACACCAGCAAGACAAGAGACCTTTCCAACACCCAAACCTTGGTAGAAACATCAAGTCAATTTGAACAACTATCATCAAATGAAAAGTGTCTCCGCAAGAACAAAGAAATTCAACTGACTGGTTACTTAGCATATGAGTGGAGGACAAAAAGAATAAACCAGGGGCTGGGGAGATGAATCAGTGTTTCACAGCACCTACTAGTCTTGCATGGGCTCCCCTTCATGTACCCAAACCTCAGCTTACAACCATCTGACACTCAAGCTCCAAAGGCTCTGTCTTACTTAGGGTTTTACTGCTGTGAACATACACCATGACCAAGGCAACTCTCCTAAGGACAACATTTAATTGGAGCTGGCTTTCAGGTTCAGAGCTTCAGTCCATTATCATCAAGGTGGGAACATGGCAGCATCCAGGCAAGGCTTGGTGCAGTAAGAGCTGAGAGTTCTATATCTTCATTTGAAGGCTGCTAGAAGAAGACTGTCTCTCATGTGGTTAGGAGGGTCAAGTTGCCCACCCTCACAGCGACACACTTCCTCCAACAAGGCCACACCTACTCCTACTATTGCCACTCTCTGGGCTAAGCATATTCAAACCACCACAGGCTCTAACACCTACAGCTTCTTCAAGAACCTGCCCTCATGTGCACACACTGACAAACACATTGCTACATACCATATAAAAAAGAAGACATATAATGTTTTTTAAATAATAAAAGAATGGATATTTAAAAGAGGAGAAAATTCCGCTTCATATTTTCTTCATCCTCTACACCAAGCCTATAAAAAAAATTTCATTGAGAAAATATCCCTTTCTATATAAGGATCTGCCACAAATGCTTCAGCTCCAGGCCCATTGTAGATATCTTGGCACCATGCCAGTTATATTCCTTTGACTCATGGTCTAGCTTAAAGGCAGTAGTCTTAAAGAACATTATAGATCAACTGGAGCCAGCAGGCAGACACAGAAGAGTCCACCCAACAGCAGTAGAGCTTATTCATTTGCTTCAAACACTCACAGAACCTCTTCAAGGATAGATCTATCATATTTGAGGCCACAAAGCAAGGCTTAGCAGTTTAAAAATATTTTTTAAATCATATCTACTATCTATTTCAACCATAATTGTATGAAACTAGAAACCAATGATAGAAAATCTAGAGAAACTAAAAGAAAATGTATGAAATAATGATCCAGAGGTGTTAAAAGAATAAAAGAAAAGTAAAAGAAAAAAATTACCAAAGGTAAAATGAATGTATAACATAATGACAATGTGCGAAATATAGAAAAAAAAATGACACCAGGAAAGCTACCTCTTTCTGCATCTGCCAAGAAGGGGATATCTGAGAAACCACTAAGGTTAGACTGAAAGGAATGGAAAGAAACATACAAAGCTCAAAGTCAGTAAAAGGAAAGGCAGATGTGTATTTTAGGGAGTGAAATGCAGACCAAGAAGACAACAGAAAATAACAACAAAACTGGGGGCTCCTACTTTGAGAAAAAAATAATACCATAAAACAAAAACATTTTCTAGACTAGAGAAGAGAGGAAAGATGCAGGGAATGAAATCACAGGAGGAATTACAGCAAAGGAGAAGAGTGCAGAGGAGGAACCAAGTTGAATAGTGTAGAACAAAAGCTGTGTTTCTAGAAACGTGCAATCTGTCAAAACTGAATTATGAAAAAATAGAAGGTTTGAACAGACAAAAAAGATATTGAATCAGTAATGAAAAACTTCTCATCAGTGAACAGCTCAGCTTAGGACTTGATGGCCTCACTCCATAATTCCACAAAGCATTTGTTAAAAAAAAAAATCAATCCCTGTCACCTTTTCAAGAGAAAACACTTAAAATGGAAGAACACCTCCAATTTAGTTTTTTTCCAGGCTAGCCAGTGTTCTGCTTGTAAAACCAGAGAAGGATGATCCAAGAAAAGAAAAAGACTGTATGATATCCATTAGAAGCAGAAACATAAAAATTCTAAAATGGAACAGCCAACTAAATCCAGCCACACATTCAAAGGATCACTTCTTATAATAGCAGTGGTTTATACCAGACATGCAACAATGTTTCAACTATCCCTTCATTTAATGTATGTATATGTATACACACACACACACACACACACACACACACACACACACACACTTATACACATTCTCAGCAAATTAGGTATAGAAAAATGTACAACACATGAAAGGCCATGTGAAACACCACAGTTAACATGAGAACACAGCAGTGAATGACTGAACACATTGCTTTTAAGTCCAGGAACAAGACACTGTCTCCTTACTCCTTACTCAACATAGTACTTGAATTTCTGTCTAGAAAAAATTAGAAAAGAGAAAGCCATAAAAGTCATACAAATCCATATTTGTCTCTGTTTCCAGATTCTATAAACTTGTGCTTATTGCAATGCCTGTGACCCCTAGTCACAGTCTTTTGAAATCAAGGTAAGAACTCAAATCTATGTGTGAACCTGATCAGGAGCTGATGCTGAAGCCATGAATGGGGTGTGCTTATTGGCTTCTTCCTCATTCCTTGCTCAGCCTGCTTTCTTATAAAACTTAGGTCCAGCAGCCTAGGGTGGTGTCAATGACAACAGGCTAGGCCCTCTCACATAGATTACTAATTTTTTAAACTAAGTTGTTTATTCCTTTTACATTCCTCCTCTTCTCTTCCCAGTCTTTCCCTCTCTCCTCCCTTTCCACCCCATCAACCCCTCCTCCACTTCTCCCCAGAGAAAGGAAGGCCTCCCATGGACATCAACCAGCCCCAATTCATTAAGGTACAGTAAGACAAGGCACATCCTCTTCCACTGAAGCTAGACAATGCAGCCCTGGTTAGGGCAAAGAGATCCAAAGGCAGGTAATATACTCAGAGACAGCCCCTGATCCTGTTTTAGGAGTCCTACATGTAGACATACCTGCACACTTGCTACATCTATGCAGAGGGCCTAGATCCATCCTATTCACATTCTCTGTTCAGCAGTTCAGTCTTCATGAGTGCCCATAGGCCCAGATTAGTTGATTCTGAAGGTTTTCTTGTGGTGTCTTTGACCCCTCTGCCTCCCTCAATTCTTCTTTCCCCTCTTCCATGGGATGCCCCAAGCTCCACTCAGTGTTTGGCTGTGGGTCTCTGCATCAGCTTACAACAGTTGCTGGATGAAGCTCCTCTGCTGACATTTATGCTAGACTCCCGTCTACAAGTATAGCAGAATATCATCAATATTGTCAGGGGTGGGCTTCTGGTCATGGCATTGGTTTCACACTGGGCCAGTGATTGATTGGCCCTTTCGTCAAATTCTGCTCAATTACCCACACCCACACATCTGTTGGCAGGACAAATTGTGGGTTTAGTGTTTTGAGGTTGAGTTGTTGTCCCAATTCCTCCATTGGAAGTCTTGCCTGGTTACAGGGGATGGCCAGTTCAGGATAAATATCCCCCCTGGTTAGGAATCTTAGTGAGATTCATAGATTCCTGGGAGTTTCTATTGTCCTAGGTTTCTAGCTTGTCCCAGAGACACACTCCTCCTCAATCCAGTTGTTTCTTCCACTATTCTCTTCCTCTATCTCATGACTACCTTATCCCTTGTTTCCCAACCCTATCCAGTCCCTTCCATCTATGCCTCACCCCCAGATCTAATCTATTTTCCCTTATCAGTGCTATTCAAGCATCTCACATTGGGTCCTTCTTACTTAGCTTCTTTCGGTCTGTGTTTTGTAGCATGGTTATCTTGTACTTTATGATGAATATCCACATATAAGTGAGTAAATACTATGTTTGTCTTTCAAAGCCTCAAATACCTCATTCAGGATAATCTTTTCTAGTTCCATCTGTTTATCTGCAAATTTCATGATGTAAACAAATGATCTACAGTAGTAGATTATTACTGTGGGTTATGACCCATATGGAGGTAGCATATATATCAAATATCTTGCATATCAAATATTTACGTCACAATTTGTAGCAGTAGCAAAATAACAGTTATGAAGTAGCAATGAAGTAATTTTATGGTTGTGGGTCACCACACATGAGGAACTCAGTTAAAGGCTTGCAGCATTAGGAAGGTTGAGAACCGCTGCTCTGTAGGCTTGCCTGCTGCCCAATCTTATAGAAGTATTTCTCAATTGTGGTTCCCTTCTGTCAGATGGCAATATTTGGTGTCAAGTGGACTTAAAGTACCCAGCACAAGGCCTTAGAAGTCATCCTGCAAAACAAAACAAATAAATTTATCAAACTTGAGAAACTATATTTAGCATCTATACATCAGTAACATGTCTATATACTAACATTAGTCATTGTTCCATCAAGCTAAAAAAAAAGGAAAAAAAGACTTCATTTAAGTAGCACCAAGCACCAAATAAAACACTTAGGGATAAACTTAACTAATTAGAGGAAGGATCTGAACATGAGATTGTAAAACAGTACCATAAAGAAACAAAGATTTATAGTTAAATACTTAACTGTTGAAAATGATGATGAACTATTTCCATAAAATTCCTGCCCAAATTCCAATGTCATTTTTCACAGAAATGGGTAGAAACCCAAAAATGTATATAAAATTACAAAAACTACAAGTATCCACAACCATCTAGAACCAGAAGACCAGACCTAAGCCATTATATGCCCTTATATCAAAAACTATGCTCCAAAGCTATAATAAAGAAAGAATCATGGAAGTGGAATAAAATTAGATATATAGTACAACAGAAGAGAATAAAGAGCCAAGAAATAAATCAACACATTTGTAGTCAATTGAACTTTGATAGTGGCATTGAGAACATTGATGAGAATCAGACAACACTCAATATGCTGAGAAAAATGAGTACTCATATTCATAAGTATGAAACTGTGTCTTTCAAGTTAATTTGAACCAAACTGTATTTGCTTCAATTTATATGCAAAAATCAATTTAAATGAATTTTAAAATGTAAATATAACTAGAAAGTATAAAACCACGAGAAAAAATGTACAGAAAAAAATCCCTTTTCCTCCATTGATTATATTATTGCATGTAGTACTGAAGTATTTAAGAACATGTTCATATAAGTATATGATATACCTCTAGCATATTCTTCCTTTTCTCCTCTACACTCCACTTTCTTACCTTATTATTAACCTTGTTGTCATAGAATTTCATGTCTATATTCATGATGTATATGAACACATGATTTTATGTATCCGTATAAATCTAGCAACAGGGCATGAAGAGATGACTCAGTGGTAAATAGTTCTTGCTGCTCTTCCAGGGGACTTGAGTTCAACCCACAGCATCTACATAGTACACATAACTACATGTAACTCCAGGTCCAGAGGATTGAATGCCCTCCCCTGACCTTCATGTGCATTAAGCACAAGCATACACGCAGACAAAAGACACATACATATAAAATGAAAATACAGGAATGACCAATGTTAGAAAATGAATGATAACTGTCTTCCTGTGGCTGACTTGCATGTTTAACATGATTGTCTATGGCTACATCCATTTTCCTGGAAATGATCCAACTTTGCTCTTCAAGGCTAAACAAATTACGCTGAGTATATAGCATATTTTTTTTTCAGTTCTATGTTGATAGTATGTAAATAAGTTCCATTACTTTACTATTGTGAATAATGTGGTAATACACACTTATAAACATGTATTTCTGTGATATGTTGGCATATTTAAATAATGGTACTACAACAGGGTCATACGGCAGATTTGATTTTTTTGTTTGTTTGTTTAACTGTTTGTTTGTTTGTTTGTTTGTTTGAGGAATCTCTGTACTGCCAGTTTATGCTCTCATTGGCAGTATGTGAAGAATTCCTCCACATTATCACCAGCATTTGCTGCTATGTATTTTCTCAATGGTGGCCAAAGTCATTGTAATTGACTTTCCCCTGAGTTCTTCTTTAATGTTTGTAGTTCATAGTATATCCTACACAATAATCTATTGTCCAATGTATGGGTAGCAAAGATAGTCTCCATTTTTTTTAGGTTGCCTCTTCACTTGATTAAATCATTCCTTTGCTCTGTAGCAGTTGTCTAGTTTTCTGAGGTCTCATTGGTAAATTGTTGATATTATTTTCTAAGATACTGAATCCCATTGAGAAACTCTTTGCCTGTGTATCTATTATGATACATTCTTCCTGTTCTTTTATCTAACAGTTTCAGAATTTCAGGTCTAATGTTGGAAATTTTTATCTCTATATACATATGTACCCTATAAACAATTGACATCTAGTTTCATTATTTCTTATGTAGCTATCCAGATCAGGAAAATAATCTTGACATTGGAGTAGACAATGATTATTTTTTGGAAGACATCAAAAATGTATGTAATAAAAACAGGCAAATAGGATTGAAATAAACTAAAACTATCTATCTACACAGAAAGAGAAAAAGTCAGCAAAGGAAAAAAAAAGACGTGGTAAATGGAAAAAAATGTTTGAAACAAATTCATATGATAATAGATTAAGACCTAAACATGAAAGGAACTTAAGCAAGTCTAAAGTAGAAAAATAAATAACCCGATTATAAAATAGACAAAGGAACTGCATAGACATATCTCTCAAAATGACATAAGTAAGTAAAGGTATATGAAGAAATTATTGCCAATAGAAATTATCAAGAAACTAAAAACTAAAATTCAGTAAGACATTTCCTCATACCTAGTAGATGTATTATCTATCACCATAGGAGGCTATGGCCACACTAATTAGCTTAAGTTGTAATAATGTAATAATGTACATATGTACTAAATATTACACTGTAAATCTTAAATAATTTTCTGGACCTCAATTTTTAAAAAACTTATACCTCTGTAAATATAGGCAAAAAAATTCCATTTATAGAAGCATCCAAAGTAGAATAAATGGCATGTACAAAATATATTTAATAGATACGTTTTCTGAAAATAAGATCTGTACAGTTATGTTCAGGACAGCGTTATTAGCAATTAGAAACTAGAAGCAATCTAAGTATCAGAAGAGAGAATAAACAAGCTGTGAACCAGTCCCACTCGTGCCTTTAGCTCCCAGGATTTTCCTAGACATTCCTTCATATCACACGTGTTCCACTATCACATTTTATTACATTTTTTACTTGGGTTGAAAGAGCATAGGTCTCCTAAAACTTCACTGTTCTGTAAGCTAATTAAAGTGTAGTTTTAAAGGAATTTGAGTAATGGTATCCTACATGGGTCCATGATACTGTTCCCAGAGGCATGAATTGTTTTGTTTTGTTTTTTTGTTTTTTTGTTTTTTTTTTTCCAGTGTCAGAAAGGTTTCTTTCCTAGGAGTTCTGGTCAGGGAGATCCCAGAAGTGCTCAAAAGAAGGCAAGCTGTTGCTACTGGTATTGTTGCCTTTCATTACTAGCTAGAGATACCTTATTGTCATAGATATCACATACTTAGCTTGCAGGGAACAAAGAAATCAATCCTGAACTGACCAGGAAATTCACTGCTGCTGCCTTAATTGAGGTTTCTATTGGTGTAACAAACAACAGGGCCAAAAGCAAGTCTGGAAAAATGGAGGTTTATCTGGCTTGCACTTCCATATTCTTGTTCATTATTGAAAGAAGTCAGGTTCCTCAAACAAAGCAGGACCCTGGAGGCAGGAGATGATGCAGAAGCCATGGAAGGGTGCTGCTTACTGGCTTGCATCCCATGGCTTGCTCAGTCTGTTTTCTTATAGAACCCAAGAATACCAGCCAAGGGATGGCACCACCCGCCATGAGTTAGACCTACCTAGCTGCAGAAATGACATCAACCAGAGTGGGCTGGGCCCTCCCTAGTTGATCATGAATTAAGAAAATGCCTTATAGGTGGATTTTATGGTGGCATTTTCTCAATGAGCTTCCCTTTCTTTCATATATCTATAGTTTGTGGGTCAAGCTGGCACAAGTCTAGCCAGCATGGCTCTCTAGCTTCAACAGAATTGCGAAGTTTTATGAAAGTCTCTAGGAAAAAAATGAATAATGGCCTTACCCAGTAACAGCAAGCTGCAACACTGCACTACCATGCCAGACATGCCCACTGCTGCAACAGTACTACATCTAATTGTGGGCATAACCAACTGCTCCATCGATTGGATTTAAGATTTCCTCCACTGGAGGAAACACATGTCTGGTAATTTAAACAAGATCAAAACCCTTGGCTAACAAAATCCTAGTTCCTCGGAGAGAACTGTTGTTACTGTTTTGCTAGATGGTCATGTTGCCAAACTTCTTTGTAAATATTTACATTTATATCTGTATACTTTTATCAGAGAAGCGTCTCATTAATTAATTAACTCATTAATTAATACACTAACTCTTAACTATTCAAAGTTACTAAACATAAGCAGCAATGAGTTCTTGGCCATAAATGGGACATTGATATTGACAACAAAACTCTTTCTCCGGGCTCAGGCAACATTGTGGAAAGGGGACAGAAAGAATGTAAGTCGTAAGATGGGGTACCTGTTTATTGAGCTGGCTTCAGAGCATAACATGATTGTTATACACATAAAGCCAGAGATCCTGCATCTACTCACACAATATTCATGTAAGTCAAGCCGGTTAAACGTTCTAGCATGTCTGGGGGGTTAATGATGATGCTCTACCTCTAACTGAGAAGATAACGGCAGTTGATGACTCTGAAGAGGATATCCTTTCATTGGGTGAGGGTGAGTTGCTATGTTGCCCGTGCCTCAGTGGCTGACAGCACACATATTTGGGCATAGAGACAGCACTGGTTGTACTTAGCGTGTTATTTAAAACACATTAAGTTGGGACTGGTGAGATGGCTCAGCGGGTAAGAGCACCTGACTGCTCTTCCGAAGCTGATGAGTTCAAATCCCAGCATCCACATGGTGGCTCACAACCATCTGTAATGCGATCTGGCGCCCTCTTCTGGAGTGTCTGAAGACAGCTACAGTGTACTTACATATAATAAATAAAATAAATTAAAAAAAGAAACCACATTAAGTTGAAAAGGAGATGGGTAATATATTGGGAGGAGGAAAAAGGACCTGGAAGGAGTGAGTGGGCCGATAAATATGACAAGCATACATTATATACCCAAATGAAAATTTCAAAACCTAAATCTTAAAAAGAAACTGAGAAAGGAATACCCCTTGGTTGTGGCAATGAATTAATAATCAGGATTCTTAAGAGGATTGAATCTCACATATCACATGAAAAAAAAAATTGGCACTGAAAAGAAAGCATGTAACTCATTTATTCAAAGCTCCACAGACACAAAAAAACTAGTATACTATTACAGAAATCAGAGAGCTGACTTCCTATATAGATGTTAATTAACTAAAAGGAAAAAAAAGATAGAAAAATTTCAGCTGTGATAAAAGCTACTAGAGGAGGAAGGCAGTGTCCTTGCTCATGTATGTGATCCCTGACGAGTTACTTGTACTTCATTGAATAGATTCCCACTCATGCCCATGCAGACAGTCCTGGTTAAATTCAGTGGGCCACAGAATGAAAGCCAAAGCAGAGATATGAAACTGGGGTTGGAAATTGATGACAAGAGCATAAGAGGTTGATCTTGATTAGAGAATAAGAGGTAGTTGAGAGTTGTGACCAGAATGTATTATATGCATGTATAAGATCATCAAGAAATTGATTTTTAAAAGTATATCTTGATTGGAATAATGGTAACAGAATTAGTTGCGCTTGTATCACTGTATATCTTTCTCATTGAATAGCTAACATTCACAATAACTGAGATCAAATCTATAATACAGTAACATAGATGTTTTAAGCCAATCCAAAATGAAATACTCTCATGTTTAAATAAGAAGATATCAAGAAGTCCTCTCACTTCTACCAGATATAGAATAAAAATTTAAATGGCAAAGAAACTTAACACCATTCAAGGGAATCAATAAACAAAGGAAAATTTCATTCATGATGTGATATGTTTCTTTGGTCTCCTCTGGAAGATTTAATCATCAGCTGCTAATGTAGCTCAGTATGAAGAAAACTTCCAAATATTTCAGATTTTTCTATACTTTCACAAGCATTTCACCAAGAAACTTGATTCTGAAAATTCTGGGAATAGACTCTATGACTGTCATGCTGCTCTGTGCCTAGTGTCTCTGTGTGGCCCTTATTACATAGCAATTTCATTTAAGTCTTCACCTTAAATTTTCTAGGGACTTAATTCACCTTACACACACTGGAAGCTAATGAAAGGTGTTTTTTTTTTTTTTATTGCTCTCTAGCTAATCTACAATTCCATAGTGATTTTAAAGCATAAACTTCACAGAAAAAATAATTTTAGCTCCATAAAATAACTTCGATGATTATCCAAAGATAATTCTTTGTCCATCACATAAACAAAGAGAACCACCCACTTCTCTGTCTTCATTTATTCCCGGTCCTTTCCAAACAGCTGCTTTTGCTCTTTCAGGTTAGAGTAGGAGGGCTGAAAGTTGAAAACAGTTACTTACTAGATACAAGGGTAGAAAGAGTGCATCTGAGCAAACTGAATGTACAATTCACAGGTTTTCTAAACCCTTCCTCCTATCCTTTTTCTTACTTTCCATTTATCAATAAAAATGTTTGAGCCATCCTTCTCCTCCATGAACCACTTGCTCTTTCAACAACTTTTCAGAGTTCAACAGTCAAGCGCCAGCATCTCTTTCCATGAGTGGCCACACAGGGCTTGAAGTGGTAGGCTTGGATGGGCCAGGGGGAAAGTAACTAAGCCATCTTCACTAGAGTGGCTGTTCTTGCTATGCTCTGTTCATCAGCCAACTCAGACCTTGGATGGCAAGTGAAATATTGTAAGAGATGGCAATGGGGTGATATCCTGAGGAATCACAAATGGAAAGTAGAGCGATAAAGACTCTAGAAAGTCTGTTTCCACTAGCCTCTAAAGCAGGGCTGTGCCTACATTTTAGCCTCATAAATTACACACACCTTCTATTTCTTAAAATCTCAAAATTCTTGTGCTCTATTTTAAAAATGGATCGTCTTAAGATAGGAAGATTCTGTTTCTACCCCATTCTGATTTAGAAACAAATAATTTTAAAACCCCAAACAATAGGTTTTGTCCCTCTATACTCAAGGCCGGACCTAACTTGCTCACTGTTAGAATTCTGTCTCAAACTCAATTCTTTCAGTTATATGGCATTTTTAAGCTGAAATTGCCTAAGACCTTTAATTTGACTTCCAATCAATGGTGTGTAAAATCTCACAATGACAAAACTGTTGGCAGCTAGCATGGAAAAGTGAACGTTGTTGGGACAAAAGGACAGACCTCACCCCTGAAAGTAATCAGACACTCTTCAAAGAAGGCTTCTGAAAATCAAAGCATGTGCCGGCTGGGCAGAAACTCCACACCGACCCTTTCTCCCAGAAGGTTAAAATTACACCAATTCAGTATTAGAGCTTTCAGTGTGAAGTTGATATTGAAGTGTGATATTTAATTCAATGGGACAGAATTATCCAGTCAATTAAATCCAAAGCTATGACTAATGTGAACTATACAAAAGACACTTGGTTTTATAAATGTCCTACTCAAAGAACATGCTTACTCATTCAAAGCATTTGACACATTCAGAAATGACTTAGTGGTAGGAGGGAGAAAAAGGGAAGAAAGAATATATATGGGAGACAGAGAGAGAGAGAGAGAGAGAGAGAGAGAGAGAGAGAGAGAATTAAAAGAGGAATCTAGATCTTTTGTTTCTTTCCGTAATTTTCTGTTGATATTTGTTATCCATGACTAAAAAGCTGTTTGACAGGATGTATGTCCATGAACTCGCCAACAGCACACACATTTTTTTTTAAAAAAACAACCAATGGCTTTTTAACTGCCTAATATCAAAGTATCAGTTAAAAAACAACTTTTAGAAAAAAATAGTTAGTTATTATATTTGTAGGACTGACTTTAGTCTTATGAAACTGTGAATAAGACCTATCTAGCTATTTGAGCACATGCTAGCCAGAGCCAATTTGAAGTCAGTCATGGCCGTGGAGCAGCACAAAGGTATTAGTGGAAACTACATGTAAGGGGAGAAACATATTTTACATGTTTAATAATGGTTATTAAACATGTAGTTAGGTATTAAAATGGTTATTAAATCTACATTCACTATATATGTTGTGTATGTGTATGTGCACATATGTGCATGCATATGTGTGTGTGTGTGTGAGAGAGACACACACACAGAGAGAGAGAGAGAGAGAGAGAGAGATCTATGCACTAGTGGTCCAAAGTATTCTATCCTGTTCGAAAGATAATCATGTTATGAACACTGTTAGTAATTATTTTTCTACTAACAATTACTAGTTTGACTATCATACTAAAATAAAATTTAAATACCTAGTATTCGGATAGAAAAACTTGGAACAGAATTAGCTTATTCAGTTAGTTTACCCCAGACCATCTACACGACTACAGCATCAAAGGCAGAAATGGAATGTACATCTTACTGAATTCCTGGAGCAAGCTCAAAAGTACCATTGTTTTATACATTTCCTCCCTTAAAGTAAGGAGAATCCTGTGCTTCTCAACTTTTCTGTAGTCCCATTGATCTGGAAACTGGTGTTCTCATTAGACCAGCACAATGTCAAGGCAGCCAAATTTCCAAAGTGAGTAGGGAAGAAGACCATGAAATCACACCCAAGGATCTATTTGCAACTCGTGTCTACTGGGAAAGGAGAGTCTCTTGTTCAGAGATACAGCCCTGGTAGTTTGCCCATGCTCCACTCTGGAACCACTAAATGGAGTTAAATGGATTTAATGGGTTTTAAGAGACAAAAGAGAGAGAGAGAGAGAGAGAGAGAGAGAAAGAAAGAGAGAGAGAGAGAGAAAGAAAGAAAGAAAGAAAGAAAGAAAGAAAGAAAGAAAGAAAGAAAGAAAGAAAGGAAGAAGATGCTGGAAATCTGGGGTGTGGGGGAAAAGAGTTGGAGGAGGAGGTAGAGTTGAATTAATTTGCCAAAATCTGTTATACATAGGGCTGGAGAGACCACTCAGTGGTTAAGAGCACTGACTGCTCTTCTGAAGGTCCTGAGTTCAAATCCCAGAAACCACATGGTGGCTCACAGCTATCTGTAATGAGATCTGACAACCTCTTCTGGTATGTCTGAAGACAGCTACAGTGTACTTATATATAATAATATATTATACACAGGTACAAAATTCTTAATCTACTTTTTAAAAATTAAAAAGCATTGAAAATTAAAACAAAAACAAAACAAAACAAAAACATTGAGACCTGAGTATTCTGGTCAACTTCTCATTTCCACAAAGAAACTGAAATTTCACAGATGCTATCCAAATTTCAAAATACTTAGAACTAAGTCTCTCAAAGAACCTTCTACATAATACACTGGGCTTGGGGAAGAGAGAAAATATTAGGGTTAAGTATTTTCTACTAAAGCATTATGTAAAGATCTTCTAGCTCCACCAAGAACTAGAGAACAGAACTACCATGGCTTCTCCTCTGTCTTGTCCCAGCATTTATAGTTGAGGTACATGAGAAAATGTTGGCTTTAAGTCAGTTCATATATAATCCTTAGAATTTATGTTTTTATTTAAAATACCTATTGCTGTATAAGTAGAACAGAAATGTTTTAATTAAATAAATAATAACATATATATCAGGCCCTTCCAATTTCTTCTATGGATTTCATTTCCAAGAACTATAAGCTGCTTTACTCAACCCATCATCAAACAATCCGGTTGTCTTCCCCATACACAAACCAACATTCTTAGAATTTTATAGATCTTGTGTAATATGTGTTTTAATGGAGTCATTTTTCCATATAACCTAAAATAAACTAAGGATGTCATATTTTTTATAACATTAAATTTCCTCCCATCAAATTCAGAAGTCCTTTAACCCTGTGAAGAGTTGCCACCCTTCCTTTGTTTTCCAGTCTCTGAAGGCATCAATGGGATGCCTTCCTGATGGTTACCTTTGTAATCCATACTTAGGAATCATCTGTCTTTAATTTCTTCTTTTTATTGATCTCTTACTCTAGTTTCAGTAAAATATTACCTGCCATTCAGATGACATTACCGTAGTTGCAGTGTTAGGAAGACCCGTTTAAGAGTTTCCATATTTGAAATGCCCTCCTGGATTTACCCTTCTCCTCTGGGAAATGCTGTGACCCCTAGAGCTGGTTCCCTGTGTCCTTTATTGGTGAAGCTCATCATAGTTGAAGGAGTCAGAACTGGCAGTAAGACAGCATTACATATATGGCAGAACAGAATAAAAAGAATGAAATGTGAGGTGGAGTACCACATTTCTCACTTACTGAGAATTTGCTGCATCCCAATGTACTGAGTTCATTTAGACCTCACTACAGCCCAGTAAGAATATACCATCTTTATATACCATCAAGAATATACTGACGGAAGTAGGGTATTGTATTAGAGCAGAGAAAGCCCAAGTCAGTGGGCCAATGTTACATAGGAGCAACCAGGAGAGTTTCATCCAGGCAAGCTGACTTCAGAACGTGTTACCGAAAACACTCTTAGTTGCCCATGATGGTTTGTGGCAATGTGGGAAAGACGCTGCAATGAGACGCAAAAAGATTGAGGATGGGTAGACATTCTGAAGAACATGTCTGAATGCATCCCAGATCCTACGGTTGTTCTGAAAAGTCAGCATGAAGGAGACAGCAAGGATGAATGCTTTTGAGACTGTAAATTCATTTGATACAATCTAGGTGCACGAAAATACAGATGGTTGCATAATTTATAGTCATCTATGTAAATGATTGGCAAAATTAGCAAAGGCCCTTGGCTTCGGGGAAAATTGTCAGGATGGCTGCAGATGCTAAGATGTGCTCTCTAGACTAAATCATGCAGGAGCCCTTGGGTGAATTACTACCATTCTGTGAATCACATCCCAAACTTGTAAGCTATGCACTGTATTTTTATTTATTAAGCAGCCATGAAAGACAATGCTGCAGAGAATCCCCGAAGCACCGATAAACAATGCGAGAAAGCCCAAATGTTGTTTTGCTCACATTTCAGTTTCCCCACATGCCCTTCTTCCCAAACTGCAAAATCGCTATCCATCCCCATGTTGACTTTAACAAAACGTGATAATCTGTGGGGATCGTTTTCTTTTACGAGCAGATAGCAATGAGGCTTGCTAGTTAAGTCTTCTTCCTATTGATACACTTGAGCATGTAAATTGCACAGTTAAAGGGAATGAGCACTTAGTAATGTTTCTCTCTACATCAAACTGCTCTCTCCCATTATCTCAGAGATGGCATTTTATTCTGAGCGTCTCAAGTAAAATAGAAAAGAATTTTTTACCTGTTTTCTTTTGTTCAATTCTTTTGATACCTTGGTTCCTCTAATCTTAGTCTAGCTGCCGTGTGTGTGTGTGTGTGTGTGTGTGTGTGTGTGTGTGTGTGTGTGTGTGTTTTCTTGCTTGCTGTAAAAGATTAACTGCTCCTTGGAATTCTCAGCAGTGATACAGTCTGCCTGCTGTAATAAAAAGAGCTGTCAAAATTAGAAAATCCAGTGCATTTGTTTTTCTTATCATACTTCCTCCAAATCTATGATATTAGGTGTGCTGCCATGAGATTCTTTGCAAAACAGGAACATTATGATTAGTCCATTTCACTTGCAACTCGGTATGTAACTTGCTCTTCTAACAAGTCAATGATGGCCCATCAGAGGCATCGCGGTTAAAAAGCAATGACTTAAACAAACAAACAAACAGAAAACAAAACAAACAAAAAAACATGTGAATGTTCAGTGACCAGGTTTTGGAGCTTAAGATTTGCTTGCCCGCATTAATTCTCATCACTAAGAAAGTTTCACCCTCAAGAATATCAACTTGGATATCACATCTCATTTGTAATTGAAACACAGCAGTAAATTAGTCTCTGCATGGTTGTGCCCTGTGTCACTATGTCAGGGCTCCTATCTTGTTGAACAGTGTTGATGGGGAGTGGGGGTCTATTGTGGTGCCCCTCACCCCTTGTCTTGAACAAGGAGCAACTAGACAAAACATTTCACTACCCTTCTCCATGAAGAATGATAAAACCCTGGAAAGGACATCTTTGACTTTTCCCGTGTCTACTCACTTCCTTCCCACCTATGCCTTAGGGCTCCATGTGATCGTAATGATATTTTATCAGAGAAATCACAATAACTTATGTTTCTAAAACTAAATATATTTACAAAAATTGAAAAATACCTAGAGAATGGAGAAGGTTTAATTTTTTAAAAATCAGTTTAGAAATCTTGAAATCTTGTATATGATAATTTTCAGTAATTTGACCAAAATTGGATGAGTTTGTATTTGGTATCTTAAGTATAGGTGAGATAGTGTTTTTCAGGAGGGAGAAAAAGGAAACCCACGGTTTCTCTTACTCAAACAAGACATCATGATTTAGCTTCAACTTTGTCTTATGTTTTGGTTATTTAAAAATACATGTCAAATATCCAAAAAGTATATTAAGAGTAGGCCATATATTTATTAAGCTATCATTGTACATAAATGATATTGTTCATATTTTATATTAAATCAAATTTATTTCTCTTATAACAAAATATCAATATTCCTAAACAATTGTTATTCAGTTACTTTGATTTTTAGTTTATATGATTAAATCATATCAAATTATGTATATGCTTACCTGTGATTTTGTTTTATTGCTTAATAAAGTGGTTTTGAGGGTTATGTTAAATGTATGACTTCCTTTCATCCATGATGATCTTATTAGACACTAAGTTCTTTCCAAGTGCTTTTGTGAAAACACAGGTGGTCATCTCTCTACTGGCAAATATAAGAAGATACTAAGCTTAACTAATTTAAACTACCAGTCTTAGAAAGTGAAAGAGCCTTCACTCCATCTTTGTTCAACATCTTCATCCTCTTTTGTTAAAAGTATTTCAGGAATCATTTTAACCTATACTCAAAATGTAAAGGCTGGAACTGTAGAGTTGGCTCAGCAGCTAAGAGCAGTTATTGATCTTATGAAAGCTCGATACTCAGTTCCTAGCTCCCAAGTCACCTGCCTCTAACGCCAGCTACAGGGACCTCATAGCCTCTTCAGAACTCCACAGATACCAGCAAACATGTACACACATAGATAGATATACAGACAAGCATAATTTATATCTTTTTAAAAGTGTAAGTGGGAGAGGGAGAGGGAAAACAGGAGAGAATGAAGAAATCTGGTGAAGGACAACTAAAATAAGAGCCATTGGAGGGGAAATGTGGAAACATAATAGCAGGAGAAGTTTCCTAAAATACACATATGGATGAAGGGAATCTAAATAAAATTGCCCCAAATAATGGGGGAAGACAGAGCCCCAAATGGATATCTTTTGTCACCAAATGAAGCTTCTCGTTCTAGTAAGCTTGGCCAAAGGGGCCCCATAAGAACCTCTAAACAAGCCAGGCTATTGACAAGGCTATTGGCTGCTCTCCACAAAGAGACCACAAAGCCCTGTTTCTGAAGACAACATAGAAGTTGAGACATTTGTTGTTGTTTGGAAGACATTTAATTATTGCTTCTTTTTCACTAGGGGTTATAAGTCTGTTTAAATTGCTTATCTAATCTAGAGTTAAATTTGGTAGGTGGTATATATCAAGAAAATTTATCCATTTCTTGTAGATTTTCCCAATGTGATGGAATACAAGGTTTTTAATGTATTTCTTTATGGTTCTCTGGATTTCCTTAGTGTCTGTTCTTATGCCCCCCCCTTCAACTTTTAATTTTGTTAATTTATATATCCTTAGTCAACCGTTTAGATAATTTAGCTAAGGGTTTGTCAATTTTATTGATTTTTCTCAGAGAGCCAACTCTGTCTTTCATTTATTCTATTATTTTTTGTTTGTTTCTATTTTATTGATTTCAGCTTGAGCTTGAATGTTATTTTTTGCTATATACTCTTGTGGGATGTTATTTCTTCTTTTTTTCTAGAGCTTTCAGGTGTACACTGAGCTTACTAATATAAGATCTCTCTATTTTTTTTATATAGCCACTCAGTGCTATTAGAACCACAATCATTGTGTACTGTATGTACATTGGGTATGTTATGTTTCCATTTCATTCAATTCTAAAACATTTTACTTTTTCTTTCTTAATTTCTGTCTTGGGCCATGCAAGCTGTTCAGTTTCTATGAGTTTGTAAGCATTCTGTTGTTTCTGTTGTTACCAATAACATTTTTAATGCATGATGGTCCTATAGGATTCAGAAAGTTATTTTACTTTTCTTGTATGTATCAAGACTGCTTTTTGTCTGAATATGTCATCAATTTTCAAAAAAGTGCAATGAGCTGCTGAGAAAAATGTATATTCTTCTGTGTTTAGGTGAAATGTTCTATAAATAAATAAATAAATAAATAAATAAACAAACAAACATATATATATATGTATATACATATACATATATATACATATACATATACATATACATATATACATACACATACATACACACACACACACACACACACACACACACACACACACACACATATATATATATATATATATATATACCTTTCGCTTATAATGTCAGTTATCTCTAGCACTTCTCTATTTTTCTGTCAGGATAACGTTTCTATTGACAAGAGTGGGGTATTAAAGTCTCCTGCTATCAATGTTTGAGGGTCATTTTGTGATTTAAGCTGTAGCAGAATTTCGTTTATGAATCTGAGTTTCTTTGTGTTTTGGGTGCAAAGGTTGTTTATAATTGCAACATCCTCTTCATGGATGTTTTTTTTTTTTTCCTTTTATGAGTATGTAGTGTCTTTTCTTATCTCCTCTGAGGAGTTTGGGTTTGAAGTATATTTTGTCAGATATAAAGATGGTGACATCAGCTTATTTCCTGAGTTTACTTGCTTGAAAAATCACTTTCTATCCTTTTACCCTGAGGTGATGTCTCTCCTAGCTATTATTGCTTGAGTGGAGCAGAGGGTAGAATCCATTTTTGTATGCAGTCTTTTACCCTGTGTGGGAACTAAGAGCATTGCTGTTGGGAGATACCAATGAGCAGTGATTCTTAAATCCCATTACTTTGTTCTTAGAGTGTGAGTTTTCCACCTCTTTTAATTTTTGGTCTCAGATTACTAGTTCCTTGTGTTTTCTGGGGTGTGATTAACCTCTTCAATATGACATTTTCTTTCTAGTGCCTATTATGCAGATGGATTTGAAGATAGATGTTGCTTAAATTAAGTTGTCTTTCTTTCTGCCTCTACTGTGATTGAAAGTGTTGCTGGGTATAATAGTCTGTGCGAGCACCGGTAGCTTCTTAGAGTTTGTATAGCATCTGTCCAGGCCATTCTGAATTTTAGATTCTCCATTGAGAAGTCAGGTGTAATTATAATAAGTCCTTCTTTATATTCTTCTTTGTTTTCTTTTTCCCTTGCAGCTTTTCTCTTTCTTTGTTCTTTACATTTAGTGTTTTGATTATTATTATTATGAGGAGAATTTGCTTTCTGGTGCAATATATTTGTGATTTTGTATACTTCCCATTCCTTGATAGACAGTTCTTTCTTTAGGTTAGGGTCATTTTCTTCTATAATGCTTTGATAATACTTTCTGTGTATTTTAACTGGGTATCTTTTTCTTCTTCTATTCCTATTATTTATAGATTTTTTTTCTTAGTGCTCCAAATTTCCTCTATGTTTTGTACCTAGAGATTGTTAGATTTAATATTTCCTTTGACTATGATATCCATTTCTTCTATTATCCTTGATACCTGAGAACCTATCTTCCATCTCCTTGATGCTGTACCTCTGATGTTCTTTTTTCTAGTTCCTAAATTTTTCATTTCCAGTGTTCCCTCAGTTTGGATTTACTTTGCTGATTCTATTTCTACTTTTCAATCTTGAACTATTTCAATCATTTTCTTCCAATATTTGTGTTTTCATAGATATATTTCATGCATTGACTTATTTATTTCATCTTTAAAGACCTCCATCATTTTATAAAGTCTATTCTAAAAGATCCTCCTCCTACTCTTCTTCTCCTTTTCCTTCTCCTTCTCCTCCTCCTCCTTCTTCTCCCGCTTTGTTACATTTCTCAGTGACTACTGTCATAGAGTTCTTGTGCTCTAGTACAGGCATATTGGACTGGCTGTTACTGATTATTATTTTAGGATAGTGTCTAGTCGTCTGAGTTTGATATAATTGTGATTCTGTATGTTGCTATCTGCTTTTGATTTTGTTGTGTGGGTTTTCTGGTCTTTGTTTTGTTGTTGTTGTTGTTGTTGTTGTTGTTGTTGTTGTTGTTGTTCTCCTCTCTGCATTTTAAGATCATAAAGTGGCTGTGAGTTGCTTGATAGAAATTGCTTCAGAATTTCTGCCACAGGTGACAACTTGGGTCCTAGGTAGAATGTGTTTTTAAGTGTTAAGAGCTGACAGGCAAGAATCCAGACTGGCTAGTCTGGGAGGTGATGAGAAATTCTACAGAGGGGAGGAAATTTAGATTTGCCTGGAAGATCACATTTCACACCACAGAGAATAGAGGAAAAGAGGATAGACCAAACCCTACAGGTGGTCTACTTTAAGGCTGGAGATGCTGCTGTGTAATTAAAAAGGTATCAAAGGGATGAGAAGGAAGGGAAGATGGGGAGTTTGCCTACCTGAATACCTGGCAGGTGGAGCCAGAGGAGTTTTGAGAAAGACTGCCTGAAGTGTTGGCAGTGAGATAAAGGAATACAACTAGAAAAGAAAGAAAAGAGTTGTTTAGTCTCTTTGGAGTGGGAGCAGAGAGATGAAGAGAGCTCAGCAGGTGGTCTGCTACCAAGCAAAAGTTAAGACTAGAGAACTGGATTTGGAGGTGAGAGAGTGAGAATCTGTTTTCCTGGTCTGCTGGTGTGGTCATCAGTTCCCAGGAAGAGAGTAGTACCTTGAGTAGCTAGCTGGCAAGATAAAGGGATGGGCTAAAGGTGATAAGAGACAATCTACTCAATTCTATGGGAGTGGAGGCAGAGCCTGTTTGTTTTCTAAAGATAGACACAAAGGATATGGACTCGAGTGGGTGTGAAAGAGAGGAGGATCTCAGAGGAGTTGGATAGGGGCATCCAAATCACAGCATAGTATATGAATATAATCTATTTTCAATAAAAGAAAACCAGAAGAAAGCTAAAACCTAAAGGTAATAAATCTTGAAAAAAATCAATTCAATATGAAGGAACAGAACTGAAACTATATAAATAATAAGAAGTTAAAAATAGCTGAAATTACTTGGAAACTGCAAACAAGTGCATAATACACATGAAAATCTTTTGTCCAAAAAAATTCACTGAAGAAAGACTCCAGATTCAAACAGTATGCAAAGACAAAGAACATTTATTCTGCAGAAATAATCAGGATGTGGGAGTCAACTATTGTCCAAAATGGCGACCCTGAAAGATGACATAGATCCCATTTGTCTCCATTTAAGGACCAGGCCTGCTTTTGAAAAGAAAGCCCTGCACCCCTATGTCATTCTTTCAGTTTGCAAAGTGTCCTGTGGGTGCACCAAAATTCACCAATATTAGAAAAATCATTGTCAGTATTTTATTCAAGGTAACCTAATCAACTCAGTTTTGATAAATTATTTTCACCAAGCTATTACATAAATTTATAATTCTGCAAATTCTTTTGCTCTGTTTCTTATTTCTTTTTCTTTCTTTCTTTTAATGCTTCCATAATAATTTTCCTCGATAAATTATTTCTCCAGCAGTGAAATAAGCCAATTCAAGCCAGGTTAAAGTTTGCAAAGACAAGTTCACTGGGGAAGCAGCCCTTTTCCAGTGGGTTCCAAAGAGTGAGACCAGGGAAGTCACCAAGGGGAGGGGAAAGATAGAGAGGAAGAGAAAGAGAAATATGCAGAAAGGGGGAGAGAAAAGAGAAGGGAGAGAAACCAAAATGTCTGTATTATACAGGAAAGAGGCCCTGGGGGAGTGTAAGACTGAGATGGCAACTTCAGGGTAGAGGGCAGATTCTGCCAGGTAGGGGCCAAGGGAGAACCTGGAGGCCAGGTCTACTTTAGTAAAGTAAATATGCACCTCAGTTGTTTGTCTCAAGTTTAAATCCCAACATTACTATCAAGATAGATATCTACAAGTCTTTTTCAAACCATTCTCAGTTCTTGTCATTTTTCCCCAATCATCTAAATCTTTACCCTTTTCAAAGCCATTCTCTTCCCACCATTCCTTCAGACACAGTCCAGAATGATCATGATCACATTTAGGTCATGCAGCTTCTAAGGTGAGACCTTTTTTTGTGTGATGGTTCTGCCTCTGTAGGTTTTAAACTAAAATTCATGAATCATGTTTGATTTATCATCAACAGATGATGATTAAGCATTTCCAGTGAATCCTTAATTTAAAATTCTCCCACTAAATAATAAAAGAAATAAAGAAAAACAGCCACCCTATATCATTACTCAATGGAAATTGTTGTGATATCCAAAATTAAAGCTAACGAAAATGTTCTTCTTACCTTACAGGATGGAGTCATTTTCCCATTCCCAAACCTAGCTAAATATTTCCTTTAAAGAAGTATTGTGATGGAAATAATTCTCATCCACTGCCTTTCTCTTCTGAATCCCAAAGGATCCTGTTTGAATTGTCAATCACTGGGGCTAGAGATGGCCAGCAATTAAAAGCACATACTGCTTTTGCAGAGGACCTAAGTTCCATTCTCATATTCTGCAGCTCACAAGCTACTGTAATTCTGTGGGATGCATCACCCTCTTCTAACATCTATAGGGACCTGCACTCATATGTATGTAGATATCACACACACTCACACACACACACACACACACACACACAAATAAAAATTAAAAAGTAAATATTCCTAAGGCACCTATCAGCCTTACAGCTGTTTGGGGTGCCCATCAAACATGACCATTCAAGCACTACTTATAGTCAATTAAAAGTCCTTATTCCAGCTACATTCAGATATTCAGATATTCAGGTCCCAAGTGTAGTACCAAGTATGTAGAGTAAGAGATTTTTATTTTTAACCATTTTTATTAATAATATTTATTTACATCCTAAATATTGCTCCCCTCCCAGTGGTCTCCCCAGAAGAATTCTTCCCTACACTTCCCCTTCCCTTTGTCTTTGAGATGGTGCCCCTGCCAGCATCGACTCCTGATCCCCGGCCCTTCCTGGGGCATCAAGTCTCTACAGGATTAGGTGCATCTTCTCCCACTGAGGCCAGAGAAGGCAGTCCTCTTCTACATATGAGTCTGGGGCCTTAGACCAGCCCATGTATGCTCTTTGGTTGATGGCTTAGGCTCTGAGAGCTCCCAGCTATCTCATGAGTTGACACTGTTGGTCTTCCTGTGGGGTTGCCATCCCCTTCAACTCATTCATTTCTTCTCCTAATTCTTCCATAAGGGTGCCCTACCTCGGTCCAATGCTTGGCCCTGATTATCTACATCTGTCTTAGTCAGCTGCTAGAAGAGCCTCTCAGGGGACAGCCATACTAGGCTTCTGCCTGTAAGCATAACATAGCATCAGTAGTAGTGTCACAGGGTTTGGTAACTACCCATTGGGATAGATCCCAAGTTGGGCCACTCACTGGTTGGCCATTTGTTCAATCTTTGCTCCGTTTCTGTCTCTGCATTTCTTTTAGACAGGAACAATTTTGGGTAAAAAATTTTGAAGGTGGATTGGTGACCCCAGAGTAAAGGGTCAAAATCATATCCTAGTATCTCACTCTGCAGCCACAAGAGGAGGATTTGTGCAAGCAAGCAGTTTAACACAAGCTACAATAAGAAGTTAGCTGGAGGGGAAGGTTTATGCAAGCAAGCAGGCAGTTTAACAGAAGCTAAGTTAAGTGGAACATTTCCTTGAATAGAGTTGAGTAGCTTTCCACAGGATTCTCCATCAAGAATATTGAATTCTAAATAACCTGAAAATGGCCTCAACAAGAATACAAGATGGAGGAACCTCTGCACTATTATACATTGTCACACAAGAACATGTCAAATCCAAGCAGCTAGCTGTCAGTGAGAATACACTTGCTCCAGCTTGCTTCACTAAGGCACAGGCTTGACTCAATCACATAGGACAGAGATAGATCCAAAAATCAATGGCTGTTTTAAGTGGGAATTCATGATGATGTACAGGCTGTATGAGTATTAAATGAAGTGAGAGAGGTAGGGGAAAGGGAATCAAAGTGTCAGAGTCTGAGTGTGTGTGTGTGTGTGTGTGTGTGTGTGTGTGTGTGTGCGCGCGCGTGCGCGTGTGTGCACGCGCATGTGTGAGTGGGTGTGAATATGTGTGAGTTTGTGTATGTGTGTATATGTGTGATGTGTATGTATGTGTATGTGTGTGAGTATATGTGTATATGTGTGTGTATCTGTGTAGGAATGTGTATGCATGTGCTTGTGTGTGTGTATGTGTGTGTATGTTTGTGAGTGTGAGTATGTGCATGTGTGTTTAACTTTCTTAAATGTATACTTAGAGAAATACAAAGTGAAATTCCCATTGATTCTCAAAAGCATATGTAGGATACTCTGCATGAGAGACAGAGTAGGATGCATGAGCTTGAATTATTTTAAAAAATTCAGGAAAAAAATATGCCTTCAAGACTGTGCAGATTACTATCCCTTTGATCATGACATTGCAGGTTTGGGGGCATAGAAGGACAAAGTTTATATAATCTCTTGATCACAAGCTTAAAACGTTTTCTGATCACTTTCTTACGGGTAAAATTAGGATAAAAGCTATCCTCTAGCAATGCTAAGGGCTCAGGGAAAACACCAATCCCAAGGGCAAGCCTGTCCTTGCCATACTTTCAGCACCATCCGCCTAATAGAAAGAGAAGCACCAATCACTAGGTCCCAAACACCTTCTCTCTCAAATTCTCCCCCAGTCTGTGACTCAGTTGTCCTTACTCTAGCTTAATCCCATTTCTGCCTGGCCACATTCTGTCTCATCAAGCACCGTTTTTATTGCAAATACAACACAACTGTTTCATCTAAGAAGCTCTGTGGTCTTGTCATAGAATGACTGGTTGATTTGTTTATGAAATTGCTTATTTCTGTATGATAAATAGGTCTCTCCATACCTGAAGATCTCTGCTTTAAACTACCAGCAGAGCTCTGACTGGTGATAGCATCAATGGGGTAAGCCTGGAAACCTGTCCCCATGTGTGTTGTAGATGTTTTGACAATGACAACAGATCAAGTATCATCCTTAGAGAATATATATTGAAAACCTGATAGGTGTAAAATGTTTTCATAAACAAGCAAATATGACCATTTCCCATGTTAGTAATTGCTATAATGTAATTAAAATAGAGTAATTAGACAAAGAAGGTGTTGGTGAAGAGGCAAATCCACTGCTCTCAGGGACCTAGCAGGTACTTAGATCACCACCTGTCACCACCAGGTGTGCCAGATGTGTGCAGCAGATAAAAGGGTCCCCAGCCACCCCAGAGCTTTCTCTCCTTCCCTGCCCTTTTATTTCCCTCTCTGCCTTCCTGTTTATCTCCTTGTCCCATCCCTGTTTCTCTCTCTGGGTTCTTTCTTTGCTCCCTCTCTCTGTCTCTCTGCCTGTCTACCTCTATCTCTCCCCTCCGTCTCTACTCTTTAAACCCCCAATCCCAAGGATTTTTTTTAAGTCTTTGTTTTCTGTAGAATGGGATTGAACTTGAGGTTTCACACATATACCAGTCCAGTGTCATACACTGAATTACATCTTCAGCCACTTTTTAAGTCTTTATTTTGAGACAGGATCTCACTAAGTTTCCCAGCTAACCTTGAACTCATTCTGTAGCTCAGGCTGGCTTTGAACTTGCTGTCATCTCGCTTTAACCTTTTAAGAAGCTGGAGGCCTATGCCACTAGACCTAGCTTCAAGAGAGTTCTAAGAGTGTGCATCCGTTAACCAGTGTACAGGAAAAGCCCTTCTGCGGAAACTTTAGTAAAGAAATAATTGAAGAGAGGCAAAGAGCCATGTATAAACCCGAGGGAAGATCTTTCTTAGCATAGAAAAAGTTCAAAGGTCCAGAGTCTGGAGTAGGCTAAATGTGCTTGCTCTATAGATGGAATGTATATGAAGTACAGAAGGGAACTCCATAGCAAGGCCTGTCTGATGGTGTAAAGAATTTTAGCCTCCAGGAAAAAAAGTGTTTTTATAAGAACTTTACGAAAAGAGTCATTAAAGGGATTTTAGGTAAAAGTGTTCCGCTCTGACGGAAGCTCAGGGAGTTGTCTCTTGGTGAGGGTTCATGGGTCACTCCATCTGCAGCTGACTTCATATTCTGAGATTCCCTGACAGACTACCAGCATGTTTCTGATGAGGAATAACACAGACACTCATAATAGTTACATGTTTAAAACTCAGACAGGGAAATTAAAAGGGCATGTAGCCTAATGGAAAGACAGCAGTCTGTTCACAGAAGCACTTCTCCCAAGTCCATATTCCAGTGGCTACGGAGACCACACTGATGTCTGTGATTCGTGCTTCCACAGGAAACCAAGTTGACACTGGACAGGAAGCCATTGAAGAGAGTCCTTAAAAATTGTGACAAAGAGGTTAAACTGTAGCTCTTCATAGTCATTGGCTTCTGGTGAGGGGTGGGGTGGGTGGAGAAGGACTCAGTTATGATTACCGTTATGGGACAGTCTACTGAAAGTTTGAGCATACTCCAAAGAGTATGTGGGCAACACAAATTGAACTTGGTGTATTTTTTTTCTTTTGTTAGTGATAGGCCCTGGGATGGGAGGGTGGACCCAGGAAGAACTAGAATGAGTGTGATCAGAATGCATTGTATAAAATTCCCAAATAATCAATAGGGATATTATATTGAAGAAAAAGAAAGAATGTAAGGAAAAATATATGAAAAAATACTACATGCCAATATTCATTAGGAAACACACATTGGAAACCAGGTCAGAAACCACCTAGTCCCCATCAGCACAGCAACAGAAAGCAGGCTGACAGAAGTGTAACACTCTTCGCACACATAATTAGAACCCTTCACACTCTTCACACACATAGAACCCTCTCTCCCACACACAGACAGGCTGCAATCCTCCTCGAGATCTGTTTGGTGTTTATCTGCAGGAGGTCTGTCAAGTAGCTGCATTACATAGCTTTGGTTGCTTGCAGCTTACAGCTTGCAAATGCAGGCAGCTTGCAAATGTAAGAACTGTTATGTTACAAAGTTTGATAAATACTAGATGTTGGAATTTTCTTTTTCACTAGGAAAAAAATGGGAAGGGATCACTGATTGGAGTCAAGGATACTGTGAAGACCAAACTCTGAGGCTAAAAACAGAGGAAGGTCATAGGAGGCTGAGAGGCCCAGAGGAGGAAGCCACTATAAAAGACTGCTAGGCAGGCACACTCAGGCACAGCCACACACACACACACACACACACACACACACACACACAGATCCTGGCACAGAGGCCGCACAGGGTAGGCAGACAGTCCTAGTATAGGCAGGCACACACAGAGACAGGCAAGCAGAGTTCAAAGCTAAAGACCTCTAGTCATATTATGCAGAGTCAAACAAAAGTGAAATTTTACATGGAGCCTGTATTACTGTTTATTTTTGGGTCCCCTGGACATAAGGTCTCAGCCATATTTGCTGACTCATAGTCTCTTCCTTCCCCATGACCCATATAGAGCAGGAGCCATCTTGGTCCAAGCCAGATATAAAGTGGACTGCACAGTCCTATCCTCCCTACACTCTGCCCCTGTAAGACAACTGGCACATCATCAAATCAGATCCTTGGGGGCATTGCATGGGCCCCTAATCCACAGTAGCAGTAGAAAGAACAACATCTTCTATCTTGTAGATTCTAGGCATTCAGGTTTGGTAGGTTTTTCTAGGGTCTCAGGCCCTGTAGGCTGTACATGTTTTTGACTCTTGTAGTTTTTCTAAGATGTCCCCTGTGGTGGTTTGAATACCCTTGACCCAAGGACAGGCACTATTTGAAGGTGTAGCCTTGTTAGAGTATGTGTGGCCTTGTTAGTTAAAGTGTATCACTAGGGAGGTGGGTTTGGAGACTCTCCTTCTAGCTTCCTGGAAACAGTCTGTTCCTGACTTCCTTTGGATAATGATATAGAACTCTTGGGTCCTCCAGCACTGTGCTTCCTGCCATGACGATAAAGAACAGAACCTCAGAACCTGTAAGCCAGCCCCAATTAAATGTTGCCTTTTATAAGAATTGCATTGGTTGTAGTGTCTCTTCACACCAATGAAAATCATAACTAAGACATCCCCATTAACCATTTTGCTCCATGCCAGTTATTTATATCAATGCTATGTAGTGGGGTATGCATGACATGAAATAGTGTACAATCCAAGAAGGGAAACTATGGATTGGTCTCAGGAATATAATGTTGAAGAAAGAAAAGAGAAAGCATATGTGTCTAACATTCAAAATTAGCCTAAGATAACCAAGCTGTAGTGATAAAGAATTGGGTGTGAGGGCGGAATAAATCAGAAGAAGAATGATGGTGGTGACTCACAGCGAGGTAAAGGCTCCTGGAGATTTCTCTTTGTTGAGATGCACTGGGTACATCGGCCCACTCACTTCATGAAAATTTATAACCTTGTATTTTGTAGTCTCTGAGCACATCTGTATGTGCATATTGTTCTTCAATCACATACTTCGGTGAGAATGTTATTCCTCAAGGTAGGAGGCAACATCAGCCATACTCCTTGCAAAGTCCCAGTAACAAATCAAAGTTGCATTTTACCAAAACTTGTCCTGGGAAGATCAAGGAATGTATTAGGGTCACTTACAGAGCATGGATATGAAATTATGGACAGGAGAGTCAGTGGTCCTAAAACAGATGCACCCAGCATTGATAACCACTTCCCTGTGGCATCACATAGAGGCTCATCTGAACATTCCTTCCCTGCCTATATACTCTAGCCCTGCTCTAAGCCCATGTGTAACTAGTACAGAATTGTATACAATGGCTTGGGAGAAGGAGTTGAATACAGGATACTCTGCTAAGGGTCCAGTGACCATCCCCATCTTCTGCTTCTATGGGAAAACACCAAAAGTCACCCATTTCAGCCATGGATAATCCTTGCAAGCAGGAAGAACTCATGAAAATGGCAGCGGTTGTGCTAGAGAACAATGCTGTGCAGTGAACAGTAAATGCCATTCAATCGAGAAATCCAAAAGTAAGCAGACTGAAGAAAAATAAACCTAGAAATTGTTCCCTTGTATTTTGCAGGTAAAAGAACTAATTTTCTTTATTTCATAAATGTTGGGACAATATTAAAAATTTCAGGTTATCGATGTGGAAAAGCCCTTGATACTGTGTCCTTAAGTATTGGTTGTTCCCAGGAAATGTTCTTCAATTTGCCCCATGACTTTCATTATATTTGGCCTTCTTGTCATTATTAGAAAATGAAAAAACCCCTGGAGTGTTGGTTTTCACATTTTAGTATGCATGAGAAATCAACAAGAAAACTAGTTATGAATTAAGATACCTGAGGCTGATCCATCACAGAAAAAAAATTAAATGGATATTTTGGGTATAGGAGTCTACATTTTAATAATCATCTCAGGATATGAAGCAAGTGAATGTGTAAAAAGTAAGTAATCTATATATAAAACATTATGCTAGATTAGACAGATGATTGATGATAGAAACATATATCCATACAAATATCCACACAATCATACATAAGCAAAAATATAAATACACACATATATGTATGTATGTATATCATACATATATAAGCATACAAATAGACAGATATATGTATACACATATAGTCATACACATATATAAATTCATACATACATGAAGTGAGGAAGATATTATTTATTTTGCAGCCTAGTTCACAATGGATGGTGAGTAGTCAGTAGATTACATAGTTTTGTATTTGGAATCTACTATATTGAATGATGAAAAACTTATACTTTCTCAGATATTACAACTTACATATTGAAATATTTATACTCTTAATCTTGGCATAAAAGACAAAGTAATGTATTTCCATATGTAGCTTGAAAGATATATTATGACTGAAATCAAAGAATGAAATGCTCATAGTAAATATAAGTAGATATAAGAAATGCATATTTGTAGGAATATCTATTTCAGGCTTAGAGAATAAACAATTATCTTGATTTTAAAATTAAAATGCACTCTTAAAATGGAAAATGAAGGCTAGGGGCTCTTAGTTTCGCAAATACTGTAGGAAGATACATTACTCCCTTGTCCTGGCTGTGTGGATTGCTGTCCTTAGTCACTGTGGAGCTACAGACAAATGTGCTTTAAAAAGGACTGTGCTGGTTGGGAGATAAGTACTGTGTTATTAAGGAAATGTATCATTACAAACAGCAGCTAATGAATGTTTAAGTATCATAAAATGGAGATAAGTATCTGCTATAGACTTTAATGACAAATGTAAATGAAAGGATATATAATAATAATCTGATAAAAGGCTTGATTGTGAACATATACACATGACTACAAAAGGCTCTCATCATAATCCATAAGACTGTCCTTGTAATTTTTTTAAAACTTAGAAGGAAATAAAAATTATAAATCACAAATTAAAAGAAGTTGCACAGAAGCACAAGTGCAATTCTGTCACTGTCACATTCTGCAGTTAAGGCTTCAAAAGTAAATCTCAGCCAAGCACAATGTTGCCTAAAACCAGAGAATTAAATATGTCTCATTTCCTATGCAAGACAAGCTGGTCCCATGCACCAACACTGTTGGAAATCAGACAAAATGGAAAACATTATAACAATACACTATTTACAATGAAGTCCCCTGTAAAAATGATTGGTTATACTAGGACAGGGAAGCAGAAATATTATGTAAAAGTTTAAAAGTCAATAAAGCAGTATGAATTCCTTGATGGGCAAGTTATTAGGGTACATTCTTCTGTGTGCCACTGCACAGTAGGATGACTATAGATAGTGACAATGGGCCCTGCATTTGAAAGCACAAAGCTCCCTGGAAAGGGAAAAGTATGTTGCCTTCAAACCCAGAGCTGAGTTCCATCTTCAGAACCCACATGGCAGAAACAAAGACCTGACTCCCACAAGTTGTTTGTGTGTGTGTGTGTGTGTGTGTGTGTGTGTGTGTGTGTGTGTGTGTGCAATAAAGCCCACAAGCAGATAGATGAACCTGTGAAATAAATAAATGTAATAAAAAACTCCATTTACCTATTTATTTATTTATTTATTTATTTATATGTGTGCACTCAAATGTGTGTGTGTGTGTGTGTGTGTGTGTGTGTGTGTGTGTATTTTGGGGTGTATGTCATGTGTTTTCATTGGCCAGCTGAGGACACAGGAGGGCTCTGGACTGTTGGAAGCTGTATATGGTGCTTGAAATAGATACTGAGAACTACAGCTGAATCCTCAGGGAGAGTAGAGTGCATTGTTAACTAGTGCCAACCTATGTTTTCTCCAACTCTCCATTCTGTGTAGAAAGAAAAAAAAGCATAAGCAATGGCATATAGTCTTTAGGATTCGTTCATTGTTGTCTGCAGACCTGACTCTGCCTAAAGGCAAATATAAGCAAGACATTTGTACACTAACAGGTCACGCAATCTAAAGAAGGGGCTTTCCTGAGGGTGGAGCCACAGAATGAACAAATAGAGTCAGCATTTGCCAACTGAAAATTATATCTCCAGTATTTGCATAATAATGCCTTGAATTGTTCTCGTAGAGCTTTTTATTCTGTAAAGTTTCTCACCTCTGCCTTGCCTTGAACACAGACATTTTGAAGTGATTTTTGTGGGTTATTTTGACTCCTTGTTTGATTTTTTCTTGTTGCTTGTTTGGTCCTCACTAAGTATGGAAGACTCACCTAGAATTTGACATGTAGCTAAGTGTGGCCTTGAATTATCTGAGGTCCTTCTGCATTTGCTCTGCAGAGGTAGGGCTATAGGCAAGGACCAGTATAAACTACTACTACCACTACCACTACTACTACCACTACTACTACTACTACTATTAATTATTATTATTATTTCACAGACCAGGCTGGCCTTGAACTCAGAAATCCACCTTCCTCTGCCTCCTGAGTGTTGGAACTAAAGGCATGTGCCATTACCACCCCCTGGCACATTTAGCAACTTACTCTCTTAGCATATTCTAGAGTACTAAAACATTTCTCAAACTGTGGTAGAAATAATTTTTAAACTATCTTATTGGGACAAACATTAAAAGCAAAACTTTGAAATACTCTTGAAAATATCATTTCTGTGAAAATTCTTAAAGTATTATACATCCCCTATACCGTTACAGTTGCACTTCTGAATAATTTCTAGTTTGAGCAGAAGGAACCAGACATAGTGGACAGAAAACTGAGAACTGGAAAGACAAGTTATGACTTTGAACTAAAGGAAAATTAATTATGTCTCTCTTAATAAAATAATAAATGAAAATGGAAGTCTATGAAAGATAGTGAAAGGAGCTATAAAAATTTTGATACTTGAATAAGGTACTTTAACTCCCAGATGAGGAGCCTGTGACAAGTCCCATAAAATCATGGATGACCCAATAAAAGTTTGAGATGAGCTAGTTTCAAACAAGAATGAGGGAAAGCAGTGTGCTTAATAATTTTGCAGGTTAGGGGAAAATGTGTTTAATCATACTTTACTTTTTTAAAAAGTTTCAGAGGTTGAATTATATATCATTTGTTTAAATATACATTATGTACGTACAGTAAGCAGTCTTCCATTAGATACTAAATGGAGTTCTGTTAAGCACCATTTGTTAAAAGACTAGGAAAAGGACGTTGATGTAAATCTCAGTTAACCACGCTTGTGGGAAGGCTAAATGTTAACATGGAGACATAGCCAAGTTATCTCTGCACTGTGGAAAAATGCAAGAGTCTTTATTCAAATTCATATGCCACCATGTCCCCTCCATACTATCACTTTCAGAAACAATCCAACCATACTCAGTTGCTATGTCTGCTTAGCATCCTTCAGATAAGATGCACAACTCCCTCTTGACCTGCCTTGGATAAAACCCTTGAGACCTGTGAATATCAATATCGCAGGCCATTTCTTGTGCAGTCTGCCTTCCGACGGAGGTTTACCTGACTCTCCCATGATGTGATTCAGCTATTCTGGGCAGCAACATCAGAGCAGCGACACTCCTATTGTCCTTGCATTCCATCAAGTCAGAACCAAATTGAATTTGTTCCATCTTGGGTGAAATTAATCATAAGTGCTTGTTTAAAGTAGTGTTTTCTGGGCTTTCTCACAGTAAAGCTACTCACATGTACATTTCTAATTTACAGCTGTCTGACGTGGAGATACTTTGCACCTAGGCAGATACTTTTTTGCCTCATCTAGCTCCCCTCTATGTTTCTGTGTGCCAATGTTTCTGATACTTTCTGTTGATTCCTTTTTTTTTTTATATGAAGACTAATAAAGGCATCTCTTGAAATACTTTTTTAAAGCTTTTTTTTACTTTTTAGAGATTTATTAACTTTTTATTTACATTTCACTTTCTTTTATTCACTTATTCATTTGCACATGAGTGTAAGGGTTCTTCTTTTATTCAATATATTATACTCTGTTGTTGGCATCGCTAATGTTAATAATCAAACAGTACCAGACTCAACAAGAGACAGTTCTTCACACTGGTCTGTGATTTTTTTTCCCTCTATTCTTAATTTTCTTTCATGTTTTCTTACTTGCTTATTAACTTTTATATGTATATGTAGTTGTATACATGGTGTTTCTGTGTGTACAGTTATGTAGCACATGTTTTTAGAAGATGCAATTCAATGATGGGTGTCATTTCTTAGCAGAAATCCACCTTGTTTTTGATACTCTTAACCCGAAGCTTTCTGTTTAAGGTAGCATGAACCTGAGATCCATCTGTCTTTGAATCCTCGGTCTTGGTATTAAAGCGTATATCACTATATTTGTTCTTTGCATGAGTTCTAGTATGCTATTATTTGCTTGTTAAAAGACGTTTTGGTCCATCCTTTACTCTGCTTTTAAATAACTTAGTTTCTCTAAGGAGTCCCAGTTGCTCAGTGAAGAGTGATACAAAATACAATCTGAGTGAATGATGTGCCTGAATTGAGCTCTCTGTTCCTTCCTTCTAAGGAAACAAAAAACTAGGAAATATAGAAATCAAGTTATAGGTTATTGGATTAATGTGCTCTATAGCTAACTATTTATCTAGATGGATATTTGGTAATTGAAAACTATGAGTCAACATGATGTTTCCATTACTAATTCTACCAACAAATGTTCATAGCAAATTTCTTCCTCTCCATATCTGTGACTCTTTGTACTGGTAGTAATGAATGAAATTGAGGAACTCTCAAGGCACAGAATTATTTACTCATTCCTTTTATGTGAACTTGCTGTAGTTTGAATAGAAAGTGCCCTCCATAGGTTTCTGTAGAGAAAGCTTGGTCCTCAGTTGCTGGTGTTATAGATAAAATAACTGAAAAATGGCAATTCTGACTAAATTAATGGTTTAATCTACTAATAGGCTCAAATATAATGCAATTATTGGGAGATTATGGAAATAAGGAAGAGGGACTTAGAGAAAGTAATTCACTGTGGGTGAATCTTTGTAGATCATATCTTGTCCCTTCACTTTCCTGTTTCTTCTTGGTCTTCCTGCTTTTCGGATGGCAGATGGTGAGAAACTTTTCTCCTCCATGCCTTCTTCTATTGCCAGGTTCTGCCTTAACAGAAACCCAGAGTTATTGGGGCCCAAAAACATCAGCTAAAATAAGTCTTCCTTGTGAATGTTATTCATGTCAGGTATTTTCTCACAGTGATGTAAGGCTGACTAACACAGAACCCAAATGCCTGTCATCAAAGTTCGCATACCTACTCATCATACTCCCTGATATGAATGGACTTGCAAACCTGTTAGGTTTCTCAGCATCCTACACTGGATAATGACCTTTTTTTACTTCATTCAGTCCCTGAAGTGGCACACTAGATTAGCACTACCCATCAGTGCACCAGACATCTTCTCAAACCTGTTCTTGTCTGAATAACTAGAACCAAGCTATTTCCGGTGTCCTTTACAATTCCTTCCGTTACTTCCTGAATACCCTATTCTCATAGACTGCTGCTCTCATCAAAGCAGAAATGGCAGTGTTCATACCAGCAGTAGGTGGCTTCTTGGCTAAATAAAGAAAAGAAGAAAGGAAGGAAAGGGAGAAAGAAAAAAGAAAGAAATGGAGAGAGGGTTTCCTTCTAAACTAATAAGACATACTTATTACCTTCTCCCTATAGAGACACAATACAGCATTTCTCTCATTTAGTTGGCAGTATATTTGTATGAGGGTGATATTGGAAGAAATATATTAGTTTAAAATTTTCCAAATAGTCCAAAACTGATATCCTGACTATTAACAGAGTTGCCCAAAGTATATATACTCCCCTTGGGGTGTGCTCATTGTGTCTCCCTGTGTGCTCATATATTAAAGCCACCAAGTACCTGATAGAATTCCTTGATGTGGTATCCAGAGACTAGGCAAAGCTTTGAATCTTGCATAGTAGAAGTAAAAGCCAGTGATGTCTAAGATATATCAGTATCCAAAAACTAAGTGCTCAGTCATCTTTATTTACTTCACATCTTCCTCTAAGCAAATGGTTTCCCAGATAACTCAGTCTTTCTTCTCCATCATACTTAAAGCCTAGCTTATGACTCAGTTCTTGATCTGTATGCTCCAGGGCGAATTCCTCCCTATCACACTGCGACCTTGATCTATTCTAACTGATTCCAATAGTTATTTCTTCATTTTATATTACTAAAAAGATTTAAAGTAATGACTTCTCCTTTGAACACTGGCAAAACATTTATGGCTGAAGGTGGGAAACCAAATTAAATTTATAATTATTCTGTTCTTTCTTTTGACACTGAGAAGGTCATAGAAGATGGTAGAAGAGAAATTCAGATAGGACAGATAGTCTTGCAGTGGCTTAGAGGAACAAAGAGGCAGGAGAGTCTATACACAGGGACCAAGAAGGGACCCAGAGGAGTCCTCATTAACAACAGGAACCTTTGCTCCTGAATAGATTTCTGCATCATACCGATAACCCAACACTCAAAACGTCGGTCATGTTCACCTTAGATCATTTACAATTTCTATGTGGTGAGGTGTTTTATTGGATGTCTAGAAGGAGCCACACAGGAAAGTGTAGTAAAAGCAGAGGAAATTAAGTGAAACGTGTCCAGTAGGAGCCAAGCACAAACGCCCATTCTTGTTCTTTGCTGTTCTTTCCAGATGTGCAGAATTTTCTGGAAATGTCAGGGAGGCGAAGAATGGCTAATGGTGCCTAAAATATATATAATTGGATTCAATGGCTAGAGTTCTGGAAAGGTGTGTTTCAGATGTACCTTATGGAAAGAATAATCACAGGAGAAACTGTGTCTCGGCTCCCTGGCAGTCTACTTTCCTACCCATCAGGAGAATTCTGAGTGCTATATCTGGCTGTCACACACTTTGCTTTACTGCACATTAACACACTGTACATATATTAAGGACCGAGTGCCAAAGTGGCTGTACAATGTCTCCGTTTTTTAGCTCCCAGTTGGCAGGCAGATACTGTACATTTTAAAAAGTAAGATATATTGCTGTGGAACACAAGGAAATGTTTTCTTTATAGATGGAGGCTATAGCAGGAAATGTGGAAATAAGTCAGTTGTGTTTCACAAAGCCTTTCCTTGGTTTTTAGCTTGCTTGGAATCACCCTGCCTTCATCAGACTGCTAGTTTTCACTTGTTCTTTACCTGATGCTCTTGACAAAGCTCGCCTTTCTAAAGGAAACTCTGTCTTCCCATGAGGTTGCATGACCTATCATGGTGAGAAGCATGACCTAAGCTTACTTCTTGCTAGGCCCCCTTACTTCTTGCTACACCCTTTTATGGTCACATGCCACTTTCTTTACCTATATGGATAAAAATCTTTGAGAGTGTAAAATCACATACCTGGAATGAATTCCCCAAATTTCTGTCCTGTCTTGTTTTCCTGATGCTATCATTTTCCAGACCACAGTCTGTAACAAAGAACCATTTAGACTTATAAGGAAAAGGGGTGAGGGATCTTCCCATGAGGCAGCTTCATCCTTTTTCCTCTATTCAGATTGTTCCAGTTGCTTCTCTATTCATTCAGTATCTGTCTCCTGAGATTTACTACCTATAGAGTACTAGACACTTCGGTGAACATAAAAATCTATTAGAAGCCATCTCTGTGTGCAAAACTTTAGATTCTAGCAGGTAAGAAAAGTTATTTCTTAAAGTCAAAGTATTAGATGGTAAAATAACTCAAAGCATATGCATCCACCAAGCACTAAAGGAGTACAGGAAAAGACACTGGAAGGATAAATCAGAAATATATTTACTTCATGACCCAAGAAACTTTTATGGGACGTGTTACATTTAATTGGCAATAGGAAATCCAGTAGAATTTGAGTGTAGAGGTAGAACTGATGAATAGGAATTCAAACAAGGAAGCAGAGTTTGACATAACCACCAGACTGGCAAGCATTCTGCTTTGCTTATGCTCTGTGTGTTTACATGAGGGGAACACCCGAGGTTGCTGAAGCGCCCCACCCTGCAGTGCTTGCCCTGTGGATGCTCTTAAGAGCAGATTCTCCTTCTAGGATTGTTTATTTCAATCGTGCTTCTGACTCCTGGAGGGCCAAGGAAGTATAGAAACCTCCATTTGTGGTCCGAAGCGCTGTTCTCCAGTGTAAGTTTAATCCAAACTGTTGTCTCCTGAAACCTGAGGTTGGCAGGTAAGTGGAGAGAATGCATACAGCTGTAACTCCAAAATGAACTTCTGCAGACTGAAGAGAACTTGGACTTCCTGGGTTCTTTCCATGTTTCCCCACAACTACAACTACTATTCCCAGCCGACACGTTCTAACCACGTGATGCATAAAACTTCTACACAGAGCCCATTACTCATTCAGAAAGCTTCGCTATTAGACCTCACCTGCTCACATATGAATGCAAATACATATCATCTTCTGTTCTGTTTCTCCACCCCCTCCCCAAGAGATCTCACTGCCTGAGCAGTGAGGATAGACCTTTTTGAAACCAATCCTGTTTTAGAATCGACTATGAGCATGATAGACTGAATGAGCAGGTTCTCCTCAAGTTCAAGTTATGATACCTTCCAATGTATTTGCAGCTGAAGTCATTCAGCAATGAACAGGTATAGACTGGATCGTGAGTGTGGTACCTTCATGGTAAGATTGGTGCTCTTCTATAAAAGGTGAGAATGATACAGAATCTTTCCACTCCTCTCCTCCCTCCCTTTTTCTCTCTCTCCTCATCTTCCCTCCCCTCTCTTTTCTTTCCCTCCCCTTTCCTCTCTCTCTTTCTTTCATTCTATCTTTCCTTCTTTATACATCTTTCCTTCCTTCCTTCCTTCCTTCCTCCCTTCCTCCCTCCCTCTTTCTTTCTCTCTCCCTTTCTTTCTTTCTTTCTTTCTTTCTTTCTTTCTTTCTTTCTTTCTTTCTTTCTTTCTTTCTCATACACCAAGAAAGACCATGTAGAACATAACCTGGGGAAACTCTTCAACATTAGCTCAAAGAAATCAGCATCATCTTATACTTCCAGCATTCCAGAATTGCAGGATACAGTTGTTGTTTTTGTTGTTGTTGTTGTTGTTTGATTGTTTTGCTTTTTACTTAAATCTCCTCTGCCACATCTTTGTATTTGGCGGTAACAAGCTAGTTTAGCTGGAACTTTTATCCACAGCAACCACACTCAGAATATCACCTCTGAGCCTTTGTTCTGAAACATGACTTGGAATATTGGACCAGGTTATCTTATATTTTTATATTTTTACAACAAACTAACAAAAATTTTCAGAAATACTAAGTAAGAACATTGCATTTAAGAAAGCATCATGGATCCAGGCAGTGGTTGCACACATCTTTAATCCCAGCACTTGGGAGGTAGAGGCAGGTGGATTTCTGAGTTTGAGGCCAGCCTGGTCTACAAAGTGAGTTCCAGGACAGCCAGGGCTATACAGAGAAACCCTGTCCTGATAAAATAAGAAATAAATAAATAAATAAATAAATAAATAAATAAATAAAGAGAGAGAGAGAGAGAGAGAGAGAGAGAGAGAGGGAGAGAGAAAGAAAGAAAAAAAGAAAGAAAGAAAGAAAGAAAGAAAGAAAGAAAGAAAGAAAGAAAGAAAGAAAGGTGTCATGGAAAATAAAGAATAGATTCAACTCTGTTGGAAAAAAAAGACTTTAATAAGCTACTTTTTTTTTAATGATCCATTACCTTATGGAGCCAAATGGCTTGGGTTTCTAGACCCTTTGTTCAGGAACGCTTGCAATAGTTCCACATTTCTTGGAAGATGGTAAGGCAGTAATTAGGAGGTAAGACTGGAAGGATTATTACACCTTCAGGAATTCTTTACCACAGCCTGGGCTGCCAGAGCCCATCTTGTGAATTCATATGATGTTGGTTAAGACACTAGGAAAGCCACTGGTTGTCGGAAGTATGATTAAACAGAAAGGAAGCTAAGCCCAGAGACCAGAAACCAAAAATATTCCAAATTTGGCTTTGGCTATAGGAACATCTACATTGCTCAATGTAATAAAATGTAAATATAGTAGTTCCATAGGTCTTAAAGCATTAGACAGAAATGTCTGCTTGTGGCTGACTGCTTTGCAGAGCTCAGGTCTTCAGAACATCCCAATTACTTAGAGTACTTTTAGGGTTATGCCCTTGCCCACCACTTTGTCTAATGCTACAGGTGGATTCAAGGATGTCCGATCTACTGGTCTCCTCTAAAACCTGTTCTTATTTGTACATGGTTGGCCAATTTCTTTGAAGTTCATGATTTCTTTCCGGTGTGAGCATATTGAGGACAACTAATAGAATGAAGAGCTCTGGTGCTTGTGAAGCTAGGGTCAATGACATCCCTGGGAATCTCTTTGCTGAAATTGACAGATGGATAGATGTTTTCCTCTTGGATTAAAGAAAGAAGATGACATTATATCCTTGTACACAGACATCAACACAGATTGTGCAAACCTGTAATCAAGAACTTCTTCAGTCTCTCAAACATATCCATACCCATTCATGGTTCCTATGACCTATGAAAATATGTCCTTGTTACCTGTCATTTATCTAGTGAAAGGGATGTGAGGTGTCATTTATCTTGGCTTTGTTGAGGAGAACTCTTGCCATCTCAACCTACTCCAGAATCACTAAGTACCATGTTGAATTGAGAAGCAACGTGCTCTCCAACTTTGTATAAGGAAACTGTACTTCTCTGGAGCCTTGTATGGAGTATGTCTAAGTCATGAGTACTTAACTCCATTTGTGAGATTACATTTGGCATATAGGTACTTGAAGGTGGCATAGGTCTTATTCATCCTCCAGATAGCTTCACAATGAAAAGATAAGAGTTAAAGGGAACACAAAAGAAAATCTGTGCTGAGATTATTGGTAGATGGGTATACCAGTGTGTATTATAACCAAAAGTACTTCTGTAGAGTTTTAAGGAGCCAAGGATCCTGTATGACCAAGTGAAATTAAAGCAAAAATTATCAATTATGTGAACTTCAAAGAGGATTTAAGGCATTCAACTATACCAATTTTATTTCCTTCCATTTATTGGCAGATAAGTATACCCATAAAAATAAACGCTTCAATGAAGAAATTTGGGAGCTTGTATTATGTGCCATATAAAGCCAGGAGAGCTGTAATCCACTAGGGTGAACTAGTTAACACTGCCCTAGTGACTTTCCTTTAGTGAAACAGACAGTAAATAAGCAGGTTAGTAAAAGAGTGCAAATTCAAGAGAAAGTGGCAGATGACACTATACCAGCTGGCAGAATCTCTGGGCAAAACCGGGATGGCTGGAAAGCATCTATCTTCTAAGGTGGGTGGCAGAATAACTAAAGCTTCAATAATAAAGAGATCAGGGGAAATTTATAAAATGGAACAGGACAGGAGAGAATCCTTTCTAGTGTGGTCAGACCTGAGCAGGTTGTGCCCAGCTACTCCTGTAAACTCAACTGCAGAAGGTGGGAACAACTGTCAGGCAGGATGCAGCCTCCAGAATTATAAAGGTGCTTTCCTCACCAGATGACTTAGAGGGCAGGGTGGGGAAACAGTGAGGAACATAAGAGACAAAGGCCTTGAAGGTGATGGAAAGCAGAGACCAACTAGCAGAGGTTGGAAGCAGAGACCCTAAAGCACATTTAACGATGGACTTAGCACTGTGCAGACTGCAGTCGAAAGATACATATAAGTTTGGGGTCTTCATATCATAGAGGTGCAGGGGAAGGTCTTTTCTTAGCACTTGACCAGAACAGCAACAAAAGGATGTTCTTTAAAAAAAAAAAAAATCCCGATCAGGAAGAGGAGTGCACCGATGGTGGTCAGTGTCAGTCAGCCCTAACACATAACACAGGTACAAGTACACGTATATAGCAAGTTATAATTAAAAATGTGTGTGTGTGTGTGTGTGTGTGTGTGTGTGTGTGTACAAATACATATATACATACAATAACAACTGATATAAAAAACAGAGGACAGGAGTAGGAAGGAGAGCAGGCAGGGGTTTATGAGAAGATTTAGAGAGAAAAAAGAGGAGAAATATTGCAAAAAAATAAAAATCTCAAAAAAATAAACAAACAGAAAATGTTTCTTCTTGTTTACAAGAAAAAAATGGAAATTGTGACTGTTTTGGGTGTACAACAATTATCTGGACACTTTATACTTTTTTAATTAATTAATTAATTAATTAATTTTGCACTCCACATTTTATCCCCCCAGCCACCCTCCTACTGCTCTACATCCCTCACCTCCTCCCCACCCCACCCCATCTCCACATGGATGGCCCGATCCCCACCACCACACCTGACCTCTAAACTCCCTGGGGTCTCCAGTCTCTTGAGGGTTAGGTGCATCATCACTGAATGAACACAGACCTGGAAGTCCTCTACTGTATGTGTGTTGGTGGCCTCATATCAGCTGGTGTGTGCGGCCTGTTTGGTTATCCAGTGTTTGAAAGATCTCGGGGGTCCAGATTAATTGAGACTGCTGGACCTCCTACAGGGTCACCTCCTTCTCAGCTCTTTCAGTCTTTCCCTAATTCAACAATAGGGGTTAGCAGCTTCTGTCCATTGCTTGGATGCAACTATATGCCTCTGACTCAGCTGCTTGTTGGGTCTTTTGAATGCAGTCATGCTAGGTCCGTTTTTGTAATCACTCCATAGCCTCAGTGATAGTGTCAGGCCTTGGGAGCTCCCCTTGGGCTGGAACTCTCTTTGGGCCAATCACTGGAAATATATATATATATATATATATATATATATATATATATATATATATATTAAAGATTTATTTATTTAATTATATGAGCACACTGTAGCTGTCTTCAGATGCACCAGAAGAGGGCATTAGATCCCATTATAGATGATTGTGAGCCACCATGTGGTTGCTGGGAATTGAACTCAGGACCTCTGGAAGAGCAACCCACCGCTGCTCTTAACTATTGCATCATCTCTCCAGTCCCCACTTTATACTCTTTTCAGGAAATATATATGGGAGTATTTGAGAGTATATGGGTAAATCTCTAAAGTTTTTCCCCTAAAAGAGTAAGTTTTTTCCCTTGATGTTGATGTCAGGAAGGGAAAATGTATTGAGATTGAGAATTTTCGTATGATTTTGTGAGAATCTCATTCACTGTTGATTATTTTATAACTCCCATGCAATAAATGTAACCTCACTTCAAATTATTCTGGTAGTTTCTGAGATTTGGCCTGTCAAATGCTTCAATCTAGAAGGCAAAATTTCTTAAGTCAAAAACATGTAGTGTTTCAAACTGTAAGATATGATCTGAGTCAGATCGGAGTGAAATTCCTTAGCTCCTCAGAAGATGGGAGAATAGTGGAAGCTGTTTGCAGGTGCTAGGGTCAAAGGCACTGCACCACCAAGCACAGAAGGCAAGACAGCAGACAGACAGACTCTAGGTGTCTGTGTGTCCATCTGGGAAAGAGACATCTCTTGGGGATGGGAATTCAGTTCTCTTTATCTTTTCAAGTATAGTTTTATATTTCTATTAGTATTGTAATTCTTTATTAATTTCCCATTTTAATTCTTATTACTGCCCTCCTTTTTGTGCTTTTCCTTTTCATAAAACAAGAGATAAAGAGAAGACACTGCACAGATATCAATGTAATTCAGATGCTCATTAGGTTATACTTTGAAATTTTGTGTTACAAAAAAATTGGAAAATTGAAACGATATAGGTCCATTTCTACACATATATGACATGTCAAAATTAAGTCAAAAAGAATTAAGCTATAAGATAAATAATAAAATATAAAATAAAATAAAATAGACTATAATGAGCAATGATGATATTGGGGCAGTAATAATAAATCTCCCAACAAGGAAAGCCCTGTCTGGTGTGGCAGGGAAGAAAGCTCAGTCAGGTGATCTTGCTTTAGATCATGAGCTCAATTCCAAAATTACAAAAGCCAGTTGTGGCAAGTGTCTGTGATCTCAGGACGGATGTCGCAGAGAAAGATGCAGGCTAGCCCTACCCTAAAAAGCAAGCTCCAGGTAATGAGATAACTTGGCATAAAAACAAGCAAACAAAACAACAAAAGAAACAAGATGATTTCACTTGAGGAGAAACACCCCAAGGTGGGCCTCTAGCCTCCACATGTGCCCACAAATGCACCCAAACACACACACACACATACACACACACACACACACACACACACACCATACATACCACACACACCATGCACAAACACCACACACACGCATACTGCAAACACACCACACACACACATGCACATACATACCATACATACACACCACCCAAACACCACCACATACACACACACACACACACACACACACACACACACACACACACACATATCACACAACGCACATACACAAAGAAAGCTAGCTCAGGGCATGATGGATACACTGTAGAATTCTATCTACTGTTAAAGAACTGACATCAATCCTCCTTCAACTATTCCATGTTAAAAAAAAGGGAGATGGCTACCAAACTCATCTTACAAAAGCAGTATTATTCTGTTATCAAATAAGAATACAGTAAACAACAGAAGCAGGTCAGAGGCCAATATATCCCTGATGAATGTCACTATTTACAATGAATGCATATCAATAAAAATTAAATTTCAGATGACAAGAAGAGCTATAAAGATAAGCAAAGAAAATAAAGACTACCAGAGGAAAAGGAAATATGGTTCTATATATTAAGTTATTGTTTGCTCATGTATGTGAAACTCAATGTAAAATGACATTATACTATAAATAACAGTTATTTTACTCTGTCTTCTAATACACAGGCAAGAGAAAGAGAGAGAAAGATACACATATGTATGTTATATTTTGTAGGTCTTGTGTCTTGTTTCTGCTTATTCAATGTTACCCAATGGTGGCAGGGCAGTGGGTGTGGGGGAATAAAGGGAGTGGGAGAAAACCCTCGTCCCACCAGAGTTCCGGTGCTCTGGTTGGGAGGACACAGACGACTTCTGCACACTTTCCACGAGGTCCCAGGTGGGTATCTGGCTGTGGGAAGCTACGGACCCAGCCCATGGGAGTGGACAAGGAGCAGTCCTAGGTCTCTGGGCTTCATGGAGGCCAGAGATAACAGGTTCTCAATCTCAGGCATCCCAGACACCACTGGACACCTCAGAAGACCTGAGAATAAAATGGGAGCCCTGGGCTGTCTTGGTCAGCCCTGGAGCCGAAGGGAGGAGAGAGCAAAGAGAGAGGGGGCGCTGGGTGGCTTCCATAAGGGTGAGAGTCCTTGGTCCTGTCCGTGGCTGGAGTGCAGGAGGGCCTTCCAGCGGGAGGTTGGACATGACTCTTTAGGGGAAAGCCTATCCCATCATTGGAGCACCGTGGGCCTTGATGAGCAGAGACAGTCTATGGTTTTAGAGCATTATTGTAGAAAGGCAGAGAAAAAGAGAGAAGGTAGAAAGAAATGGATAGACCAGCTGTGGCCACGTGGATAGAGAGGGGAAGAAAGAGAGAGAAGGAGGGCTAGAGATGAGAGTAAGAAAGGTGAGAGCTTAAAGAATGCAAGGAGGGGCCAAGCAGCCCCTTTTATAGTGGGCTGGGCTGCCCTGTTGTTGCCAGGTAACTGTGGGGCAGAGCATACCTGTCTATAGTCAGGTAACTGTGGGGGTGGAGTCTAGCCAGAATGCCAGGAACTTGAGGCTTTATCTGAATGACTGATAGTCACAGAATTATGTAGTTGGGGGCTCTGAGGTGTCAGGCACCTGTCTCTGGGCACGTGGCTCACTGTCCCATCCCTTCTAGAGTTTTCTACTGGGTCTCCAGAGTCATGGCCGCACAAGTCATATGTATGTTATTTGCCATCAATGAACATTTAGTCAGCCTCAAACATATTGAACATGTTGAACTGAACATCTTCACATGTATTTGAGCAAAGCTCTTCCAGATTTATTTCCAGGAATATGATTGTTTGCTCTGAAAGCACAGTAAAACATATTCACCGCATTATTTTGCAAAATGTAATTCTATGATACATTGTTTCCAGTGGAATATGCTGGTTACTATTCATCCCTGTTCATTACTTTTTCCCTATTTGATGGGTACAGGGAAAATGTTCTATTTGCATTTTATGTATCCAATTAGGAGTTCCACTTCTTTTTATATATGTATTACACTGTGAGTTTTGCAAAGTAAGTTACTTGTTCAAAACTTCTGTTCATCTTTTATGAATTTCTTCCCCTGCTCTTTTTAAATTGTGTGTGAAGGGGGAAGGGATACTTTAGCTCACATTTGAATATGGAAGACAATGCCCAAGAGTCCATTCTCTCCTTCCATCACATGGGTCCAGGGATCAAACTCCGGTCTTAAGTATTGGCAGCAGGTACCTTATGAGCATCTAACTAGCTCTAAATGGCCTCCTTTAAAACTTGTATTTTATGTGTATGGATGTTTTGCCTTCATGTATGTCTGTATACCACTTGTGTATCTGGTACCCATAGAGGCCAGAAAAAAGTTTCCGATTCCTTTGGACTAGAAATACAGATGATGGTGAGATACCATGTGGGGGCTGGCAACTAAACCTGGTCCTCTTCGAAAGCAGCCAGTGTTCTTTACTGCTGAGCCATCTCACACAAACCACCACTCTTGCTCTGTGATAGAAAAGTCTAACACAAAATTCTGCAGAGTGTAATCTTTTCATTTGCTTTGCCAGTTCTGTTAGCAGACAATCTTCTGTGGGTCTCGCAATTTCTGATCTCTTGTATGCAGAGACACTAAAAGCCTTGGATGTGAGCATAATTTTACAGAAGTTTGTACAGTGAATAGCCCAGAAAGACACAGTCTTCCTTTGGAACAAAGGGAATATTTGATATCCAGTGTAATAAAGATAGTATCTCCTTCCATCACAAACACTGGACAGGTTTGCTTGAAGCCTTCTATAGCAGGTTGAGGTTTCCTAAGCTTGGGATTTTCTTGGCTATAAGGCAAAACCACTGTTTGTAGAACATCTATCAAAACCCACTTGCACTGCCCCAATGGACCATGGGAGACATATGGTTTGTAGGGCAGGCTACCAACACAGATATGAAGTTTACACTTCCTGCTTTGCACTGAATAAACAAATCCATTGTCTTGGCCCCAGGAGTCTCCTGTTTTCTCACAGTGTCTGTGCTACTCCTGTCCATGAGCCTACTTGCTTTAAATAGCAGAAACATCTCAGACTGGGTAATGGTTTCCCTTAAACAAAACCTCACACTCATATGATATAAAATATGCCTTTTAATTATTTCGCGATCATTTCCCATTTCTTACATGCTGAACCTCAAGAGTATTTTCCTATCTTTGTTTTTTCATTGTTGTAGAGTTATGTTTTGATGCAGAATCCAGGTGAATTTTAATACTGCTGTTATATTCATTGTTGTTGTTGTTGTTGTTTTTATTACTAGGAATTGAACCTAAGACCTCAGGGCTAGGCAACTATTTAGTTGATATTATATAAGCAGCCAAAAAAAAACAAAACAAAACAAAACAAAAAAAAACACCCAAAACTTTTTGTTGTTGTTTTTTGTTTTAAGACAAAGACTTACTAAGTTGACCAAGCTGGCCTTGAACTCACTTTCTTGGCAGTGCATCTCAGATACTTACAATGCCTGTGTTTCATTTTTTCCCAAGTAGCTTGGATTATTTAATGCTACTACCAGTTTAAGTTCAGTCTTGATATAGTGTGGAAGAATCGAGCTCTGCATTGTCTCAGTACTGTGAACCAATTGGCTTAACTTGACTTACAAGTACTCTATTGTTTCCCATTGATTTTTTTTTTTTTGAGAACTTCAGTCCCATTGATTTTTGATGCCTGCTCAAATGTTTTACTATTGTCTATATTTAAGCTGATCCTTGAGTGCTTTCCTTTGAACAATTGGTCTTTTCTTTTGTCATGCTACCACAGCAACCCTTTGTTTAATGTGACTCTGTACTAGGTCTTTGTAAAATAGACAGTGCTTCCTTTCCAAATTGTTTGGGAGCTAGCTAGTGGTGGATGTTCCTTCGCTGTGTCATTTGGAGTCAGTATTTTTATTTCCTAAATAAATTATTGTTAGAGTTTCATTGGAAAGATCAATCTGTTGACAAAATTATAAGTTCCTCTCCACAAATTGATAGCAAGCCCCCAAGTGTTGAAAACAACACCTACACAACTCATTGAACTTGAAGAAGCCAAGCTGGTGCCTGCATAGAGCCTTAACCCCTATGCTCTAGAGTCTTTGGTATAAGTAGTTACTCTAGCTAAAGAAAAATGTAAACATCAACCTAGCCATGAGACCTTTGACCTAATATACTGGCAAGATATGCTGGGGCACTGGTAGTCCAAGGTTTCTAGGAGTATCCAACCAATATCGGATTTGACTTCAGGCCTAATCCACAAGACATCCATACCTGACACTCCTTGGATGATCAAGAATGAAAGATAGGTAACTCACAGACCTACGGTATATCCAAATACTTCTGTTCACTATTCCTGATGTTTTGGTGTGCTTACAAACAGGAACCTAGCATGGCTTCCCTCCCAGAGACCCAACAAGCAGCTGAAAGAGCCAGATTCAGATACTTAATTCCAACCAATGAACCCCTGTGGTTGAATTGGGGAAAGGCTGGAAGAAGCTGAGGAGGAGGCCTACCCCATAGGAAGACAAGCAGTCTCAACTAATCTGGACATCTCTCAGACACTGAACCACCAACCAGACAGCATACACCAGCTGATATGAGCCCCCCTCCCCCAACACATATATAGCAGAGGATTGGCCTCTGGTCTGGCCTTAGTGAGAGAAGAAGCACATAACCCTCAAGAGACTTGAGTCCCCAGGAAGTGGGGGAGGCCTACTGGTGGGGGTGTGGTGAGGACAAGGAGGAATGGAATGAGGAACTGTTGGAGGGTGGACCAAGAGGGATATAAAGACTGGACTGTAAAAAAAAGATTAAAGAATAATAATTTTTTTAAAAGCAACAACAAAAACAAAACAAACAAACAAAAAACCAGAACAATAAAATTACATTCTACTGTACTCATAGATTAGTACTTTGCTTAGAGAAGTTTCCTCCTGCATCAAAGGGGATCAAATGCAGAGATCCACAGCCAGACATTCTGTAGAGAGTGAGAGAGATCTGGAGACACTCAGCCCTAAATCCCTCCCCTTCGGGGCTCAGGGAACCCCATGGAAGAGGAGGCAGAAAGAGTATAAAAAACAGAGGGGAGAGAGCCCAAGAAAAGAAGGCCTCTAAACCAACATGAGCAAAGCTCCTATGAACTTACAGAGACTGGGTGGGTCTGCTCCAGATCCTTGGCATGTAAAATGTGGCTCCTGGTTAAGTGCTTTCATGGGATCCCTTCGTGAGTGAACAAGTGGGACTCTGATTCTTGTGCCTTCCCTTGGGCTCTTTTTCTTCCGTTTGTGTGTCTTGTCTAATTCCAAATTGTTAGTTTTTGTTTTATCCTATTTAATTCTATTATTATATTTTTGTTTTATCCTATTGAATTCTATTATTATATCCCTTAGATATACATTTGGTATCTAATGGGAGACAGGAAGGCGGTGTATCCTCAGGTACAGGGGAACTAGAAGTTCCAGAGCGATAGAAAACCACAATCGGAATATATTATATGGGAAAAAGTCTAATTATCAATAAAAGGAAAACTTCTAAAAGTATATTAGGCAAGATGCGATGGTATACAAACTAGAGGTGTATAGGTGGTAATCTTAGTACTCAAGACAAAGAGGCAGGGAGATGTTTATGAGTTGAGGGCAGCCTATTCTGCATAATGAGTTCCAAGACAACCAGAGCTATGTAGAGAGATCCTGTCTCCAAAATAAATAAATAAATAAGTAAAAAGGCTATTAACAATTTTTCTGAAAGAATCGCTTCGCTGTTATTTATCAGTATTCTTTCTTTTTTTCTTCTGTTTTTACCTGGCCTAGTTGGATAAACTTTCACTTGTCCATAAGAGTATGGTGGATTGGGAAGCTCTTTTATATTACATTCGTTAACCACAAAATAATGCATCTTTTATAATAGTCACCATTTAATATATGAATAAATTTGCATTATGTTTCTACTATACTAATGTATATTTACTGTTCCATTCCATGCAGTTTGGGCCATGGAATCCTGACTAGGTAAGGACATAAAGGACAGATACACAGAAACACATATAGCAGAGCTGGAATTAGGTAGGATTTGGCTAATACTTTAACATGGAACCTTGGCGTGACTGTTGAGAATAGCACAGAGGTAGTGGTTAGCTGGTCTTGGTAGAGTGTCATTCTAGGTGAACAGTCCTGGGATATAAGCATCAGGAGAAAGCTGAAGTTGCTTAGTTTTTGCACACACTGATAAATAGTCCTCATACGCTGGAGGAAAACTTTACCATTCATGATGAGCCCAGCCCACATGGGTAATGGCTTTGCCAACTTCCCATGGTTCCAAGAGCTCAGAATCCTCAGCATGGCTGAACCCATGGCAACAATCCACACACACTCAGGACTTCAGCTGCTCAGAGCTTCCTTCACTCCCTATACACCTCTAGTTTGTAAGACAGCTCCTATGTCATTTGCTAATGGTTAGTTGAGTATGAAAACTGAAAATGAGAGAGTATTTGTTTTGCCTGCAGTGATCCTGATATTTACTTTTACTGGAATAAGTCTTATTCTGCTGGAAAATCATACATATGCTAATCCATGAAGAATGCTTTTCTACAGGGATGCCCACAGTTGTGGAAGGATTATTCTGTAGCTCCTAAATCAGCCTCGATGAGTTAAGGGATCAGGGGATGTTTTAGTTGTTTATTTTCAAGTGCTAATAACTAAAATCAGTGTGTGGGTTGGTGAGGTTATATACCTCTCTCTAAATGGCCACTGCTCAAGTGTGTCCTACCTACCTCTTTATAAACAAGGGAAATCAATATAATAGATACCTTGGGTATAGTTTTCCACACTTCCTCTGCAAAAGCCTCTTTTTTTATATTTTCTGCCTTTTAGCATCTGGCATAGTACTTAACAGAAAATACCATCTCTATAGGTAGCTGTTGGTCAGAACTGTCAAATGTTCCAAAGCAATAAATATAGTAACATTTTTTGTGCTTTTAAAATACCACATTAAATATATATGCTAATAGCAAAAAAAAACTTATTCGTGTTACTGGGTAATACAAGTAAAAATGTCACTGAACAGGACTCCAGGATAGCTCATGTACTTTATAATGTGTATTGAAAGTGGTGGATGTCACATAAATCTACAGGGTCCATTTGTGTTGAACAGGCAAATGACTAGTGTAGATGTGGGACCATAGATAAGGCCATGTATTGACATGATTCTCTGATGCGCAAGTCTGACTAATGAGAAGGCACCCTGATTACAGTATAAAAAGATAGACCATCTGGTAACAATCAGCCCTTACTGAATTCAGACACTGGAGTTCATTAGTTTCACTGATGAGAACACAGTTAGGCCCAAATCAAAGTCTCAGGCCCTGCGGAGACTGAATTACCTTCCCTCTGTAACTGTGCCCAATGCCGAAGTCCTAAAGCAGCTCTGAATGGCTCATCTCAACAGGATGAGTGTGAAGAGGATGCTATTTTAAATTGAACCTGTCATTACAGCCAGGAGACAATCTCAGCTGTGATGCTTGTCATTTTGGACCACGGAGCCTTTCCTTCCATTATAGGTAATCCAGAAGAACACAACACTACATTAAGCATTCTTTGAAATTCGGTGTTCACATGAAGCTTTCCTTCATTACAGTTCAAATGAAAACAGATCCATCCACACCAAGTTATCTCCACTGAAGTCTGATTGTAATGCTTTAGAGGCATTGTTAGGGTCATTAGAAACTATTTAAGGTTCTGGTGGCAGATACAAAGGAAAAAGCCAACTGCGTTATTTTAATATATGATAAAAGACAGACGTGCCTCTCATGGCCCCTTTCAATAATAATGCCGATCTGAGAAAGCTAAGTGCCTGGTGAGCTCTGTTCTCGTGTGTCTGCTTACAATCTAACAATAGTAGATTTGATGCTATTGGTTCTGATTTTAGCTCAAGGTTGGTAAACAGTTGTTTTCCCATCAGTCAAGGTGGAGCTTTAGGCCCAGCCTGAGACTTCAGCACTTATTATATATAGTGTGTAGTAGGGGGTTTAGGTGGTTTCAGGAGGAGGTCTCTGTAAGGGAGCAGTCTCAAGCTATAAACATCTGGAAGCTGCACTCACTGGTGGGTGGTTTGTAAACACTCTTACTTGCACATACTGTTAACATACTCACAGGAACCAGAGGACAACTTTACCAATACCAAGCCTGACCCAGATGGGAAAAAGCTTTGCCCTTCTTATGGAATGATGCAATAGCTTCTTGACATGGCTGAGCCCATGTTAAACAATACACATCCACTCTGGGCTTCTGGGCTTCCCAGACTCATCAAGTAATGTGAAAATGCAAAGCTACGAAGACTTTTACTAAGAAAAGAATTTCCTGTTGCCTTGTAAACTTAAGATATTCTAAGTTTAATGTGCCTAATCCAAGGAGGAAGAAATGTTGTGACCAATTATTTGTTATTATTGTTAGACTAGTACAATTCTACACTTAGATATTCTGAAACATTAAAAGCTATTGAAGTTTTCTAACACATATAGGATAACTGCATAGAGATTTACACTCTCTATAAATCTTGCTGAGGTGGTCATAGGTCCTTATGAGAACCTACTGCTATGGTTTTGCTAGTCTTGTTACATATGGTTGAACAGGTGTGAACTCCCATTAGACAGCTGTTGGTTGCCCTTGAGAAAAGTGCCACTTTTATGCCATTATAAACCTTGCAAAGCCAGGCAGGACTCCAGATTGTACCTGTCCCTTGGCAGCTTGTGAGAAAGCAGTTCCCAGAGAGGATGGTTCCCGTTCCAGCTCAACTCCTCCAAGTCCTGTGGATGAAATATGTAGCATCTTCAGTAAACAGGGGCTTACTAAAGACAATAGCCCATTTTGTTTTGAGAGTCTCTTATATTCTCTTCTCTGGGAGACTTTCCAAGTCTGGCATTGAGGATTTTGGTAGACAATCTGTGGCTCTTAAATGACCCATATGATGTAACACCACTAAACCTCCCAAGAGGTAGATGATAGATAGATAGATAGATAGATAGATAGATAGATAGATAGATAGATAGATAGATAGATATGGAGATAAAATGTGATGTGTGTAAAATTTTATAAAATAATACATTTCCTTATACATTTTTAAGCACCTTTGTGCTATTTATCTCTCCTTCCTCCCTCTTGTCCAGTATTTCTTTCCTCCTCCCACCAACCCTTAACCCCCACTCCTAGTTTTTGCTGTTTCTCCCTTCAGAGAACCTCTATCCTGCTATTCCCCTAAATAGAGCTCCTTTCTTCTATGGTCCCTTTTTACCTTCCTGATTCCTCTGAGTACTTAGGGTTATATATTCAGGTTCCATAAATAAGGTATAGCATGGGACTTTCATCTTTCTGGGACCGGATTATCTCCATATTCAACCATTTACCGGAGAACTTCATGAGTTATTTTTCCTTTATGGCTGACTAGCATTCCAGTGTGTAAAAGTTAGCACATTTTTATTTTCCATTTTTATTCTGAGTTGAAGGATGTTTAGAATGTTTCCATTTCCTCGCTGCCTTGAAAAGAGCAACAAAGACCAAAGCTGAGTCAGTGTATCTGTAAGAGGATAGCCTACTGAGCACATGTCAAGGACTGGTGTAGATAGGTCATATGGCAGATCTATTTTTAACTTTGTTAAAGTTCTCTACACTGAGTCCCAGAGTGGCTGCATTTGAAGTCCCACCAACAGTGAGTGAGGACGGTCTCTCTCTCTATCCTCACTAGGATTTACTGTTGGCTGTTTTCTTGATCTTAGCCCTTCTGACTGCTTAGGATAAAATCTCAAAGTAGTTTTAATTTCCATTTTCCTAATTGCTACTGATGTTAGCCATTTTAATTTCTTCTTTGAGAACTCTGTTTTCAGAGCCATCTACCCACCCACACCCCTTTTAAATGAGGTTGATTTATTCTTTGGTTTCTCTTTTAAGTTCTTTGTATAGCATGGATATTCGACTACCCATGGTTAGAGACCCTTGAGGAAAACCTAGTGATGCCATTTTTCCAAAAGTAAAAGAATTGCTAATCATATTTTACATACCTATCCTCATAACCACAGGTACGTGTAGCCCCCACTTCTCATCACAGAAGCTTCATTTTGCAACAGCTGAAGTATATATAGAGATTCACAACTGGTCAAAATTCAGTGATCTTGGGTGCTCATCTGCAAATGCAGCCTTTGCCACTGAGGCTCAGGGAACAGCAGAGAAAGGGAACAGAAAGATTCTAAGAACCAAAGGTCCAGGATTCCTGATTCTAGATAGTGTTCTCTACATAGGACAAGGAAACTGCACCAATGTAGCATGGGTGCCTGATCAGGACCTGCATGCCAATTCCGATGGGGGAAATTCTGCAAAGTTAGACCCCTAGAAGAAGAGTTACTGGGGTCATTTGCACAGGTTGTCCAATTCTGTGATAAGCAATGCTAAATAGACTCAGTAAACTGTATGCATATGTATATGCACTTAAATAAGTGCGAAAAGATAATATACACAGAGAGGAGGTCATGAAATTAAGAGGGAAGAAGAGTGGACGATTCACAGAGGAGGGAGAGGAAGGAGTGCAAGGCTTGTCCAAGATTGAGCCGAGAAACATCCATGAGGCCCCACTCCATCCCAAAGAGAGTATCAGCATTCAATGTTTGTTGGGCAAGGGCAGTATCAGTTTCTGACACAAAAATAGCCACAAGTAAGTAGCTATTGAGCCATTGAATAGCTTTCCATCCATATTTAGACAAGTAACACTAATTAAGCTCACTGGGCCACACAGAAAAAGAACACATAAATGTAGGATACAGGGTTTAAGAAAAAGGAGGCCAGAAAAAGTTAGAGGAAAATAAGTGGAAATGATTAAAATTCACTATATAAACTGTGGGACATTTAAAAAAATTAATTATCGTATTTATTTACTTTCCAAGTGTTGCCCCCCCTCTTGGTCTCCTTTCCCACAGTTCTTCATTCCATTCTCCCTCTCCTTTGCCTCTGAGAGGATGCTCCCCCACTTCATCCTCTTTCCCTGGGGCCTCAACTATCTACTAAATTAAACACATCTTTTCCTACTGAGGACAGACAAGGCTGTCCTCTGCTGTATATGTGCCTGGGCCTTGAACCAGCCTGTGTATAGTCATTGGTTGGTGGCTTAGTCTCTGGGAGCTCCCAGGGGTCTGGGTTAGTTAACATTGTTGGTCTTCCTATGGGGTCGCTCTCCCCTTCAGCTCATTCAGGCCTTCCCCTAACTCTTCCATAGTGGTCCCTGACTTCAGTCTAATGGTTGGCTATATTTGCATCTGTCTCAATCAGCTACTGGTAGGTCCTCTCATAGGACAGCCATGCTAGACTCCTGTCTGTAAGCACATCATAGTATCAGTAATAATGTGAGACTTTGGTCCCTCACTCCTACCCCCATAAGACCCATCCCAAGTTGGGCCAGTCACTGGACAGCCTTTCCTTCAGTCTTTGCCCCATTTTTGTCCCTGCATTTCTTTTAGACAGGAATAATTCTGGGTCAGAAATTTGACTGGGTTTGTAACCCTGTCCCTCCACTTGGGGGCCTGTCCATCTACTGGAGGTAATCTCTTCAGGTTCCCTCTCCCCACTGTTGGACATATTGGCTAAGGTTACCCACCCCCATTGATTCCTGGGTGTCTCTCTAGACTTCTGGGACTTTCTAGAGGGTTGCCCCCAACCCCACCTCTAGAAGCTGCATATTTCCACTCATTCTCCTGTATGTCACCCCATGATATCAGCAGCCACATAAATACAAACTTTTAAAAGATTTATTTAATTTCAATGTGTTTGTGTGTTTCTGGGTGCATGTAGGCACCCGCCTTATCAAGAAGGGAACACCACATCCTGTCAAGTTACACACAGTTGTGAACTGCTAAATGTGGATGACAGAAATCAAAACCAGGTCCTTGGAAGAATAGAAAATGCTCTAAGGTCAACTTTTAAAGAAGCCATTCAAAAGCTATTCTGGATACCAAAGGATAAGTAAATAAGTTTCTCTGTTTTATAATTTCTAGTACTTATAATTCAACCTAAAGTAATATTTGTTCTACTTCCTTTTCAAATATTATGGAATTTTTGTTTCTGTATAATTTGATAAATGCTATTTTTACTTGATAATTCCTTCCAACCAAGTCGCTGTACCATAACTAGCTTTACAACTTGGCTATTATTAAATATTCAGCCATTTCAAATGTTTCATTGTGTTTTGTTATTAAGTGAATAATATCTGTTTATAGTGCACACTTTTCTCCAACTGTTAGCTTCCACGGATCAGAAGGTTGCAGGGAAAATATTATCATAATGTAAACGAGCTTCACAACCCTCAAATCCAGTCAGTCACCTAGTGGAAGACTTCCAGCAAGCAGGTCTGGCAGGGACTGGGAAGGAATGAAGCATGCATTCATTCCAGGTCTAAGCAGCAATTTAAACAAACTGTAATTGAAGAGGCACACACATGCTTGGTATAAGTTCTTTTTAAAGAAATAATTCACATGGAAAACATATGGTATGTAAAAGCTAAGTTTTACACATGTCTTCTCCAGCTTGTGTCTGAATGTGTGTGTGTGTTTAGTATATGTACATGTTCACATGTATTTGTGCATGTGAGCATACCACAAGCATGTATTTATTTGTGATATGTGTGTGTGTGTATAGTTTAAGTGTGTGCATGTGTGTACACATGTGCACATGGTCTGGTGGAAGTCACAGATCAATAGTATCTGAATTCTTTCATTGCTTATTACCTTACTTTTTGAGTCAGAGTCTTCAAGCCTAGAACTCATAAATCTGCCTGATCTAGGTGGCCAGTGAACTCCAGAGATCCTCCTGTCTTATAGACTTCTGCGATTACAGAATGGAGCTTTCCTGAGTCCTAGCAATCCCAACTGGAGTCATTATGCTTGCAAGCATTTTTCCAAGCCTGCTTTCTCCAACTGTTGGACGACAAAAGCCAATACCTATGAGGAGTGTGTGCATAATTACCCAGATGGTACTTATGTTGACTCAAGGCAGCTCTTCTGTGGAATGATCAGAAATGCTCTCCTAATGAATGAGAAAGTACGAGTGGAGGTGGATATTTTTTATCTCTGCTAAATACTTAGCCTGTTTGGCTGAATTTCTAAAACTTGTCCAACCAGAATCCTAATAAAGAGACTATCAGAGAATCAGCTCCCAAGTGGGAAGGAGGGAGTGTGGCTTTCACTAGTTACCTCAGCCCTTAATTCGACCCTTCCCTACAGCTAGTCAGCTCCTAATTATCTGTCCTAATGGGTCTCAGAGGGAGGTGTGGGAACCTATAGCTGTGACATAGATGATGCTGAGAGCAAAGAAAGGAAAATATTTTTTGTTGGGCTTTTGCATACATCATACGACTCATATAGAACTATGTTTGTCTTTTTAATTATGCATTGCTTAGGTGGTTATTTTTCTTTAATTCCCACATCAGCAAAAAAAAGTCATTTGCATTAACAGATAGCAGGGAAACAACCTAGGGTTTAAAACATTCAAATGGATTTCTTGACATTAGTAAGCTATTCACCTAAGTGTACTCTCTTTTCTGAAGAAAAAAAATGTATATATACAAACATGTCACTCCCACTGTTGCTACTGCCTGTGTTCAGGTCTCCATCTTTGCTTACCACGATTCCCATTACTTTCCCATTCTTCCTTCTCCTCAACCCTGTGTACACAAGGAGCCTCAACCCTGTGTCACTGAGGCCTAGGATGGTTCCTGCCATGGTACCCTTAAAAAACTCAAAAACTCCACAGTCTGTATCAGAAGACATTGTGGACTTTATCAACTGAAGGAAACATTGTGTATAGGGAATGTTTAGCCCAATATCCATGTTTAGGTGGTAGCTCTTGGTCAGGGCCATATCAGCCTGTAGTGTCCATTTTAGTTGAACTCTGATAGTTCTGGGAACTCCAGTAATTTGCAATTCTAAATCTAAAGTAACTCTTTTTTTTTTTTAGATTCATCCCTTCCTCATGGGGTCCTAGTGATGTTCAACCAGCAAAGATGTTTACACATCACTTTGACTGAGCACTTCCTGTTTATTCTTAGCAACAGAGGACCATGGACCAAAGTAAACTTGAATCTGTTTCTGAAAAGGCTAGACTGATTCCATGACAAGCTTCAAACGGGCAGTTTAGGAGACTAGGCCTAAACCCAGGCTTCAGGCAGCTAGTGAGAAACTGCCCTGCTATCAGAGGCTGCCCTGCCACCTGGCCCAAGACAAGGACAATGGGTCAGGAGCAGCTTGGAGACTTCCTCAGCAATAATTTCCAGGGTGCCCCAGTAACAATTTCCTCCCCTGGTAATAGTTCTGCAATGCCTAGAGATAGAGTAAGATAAAGCCCATCTACCCTGGAATTCCAATGTGCTTTAAATGGAGCCTTCGAGATCACTTGCTTGTCTCTCTCTATCTCGGTAATGGGAAGAGCCCAGCATGCTAGACTTGTGCAGAGTAAAACACTATTTTCGTTTACATACTATCTGAGTCCATACTATCTATCATTCTTCGGCAAATCAAGGACCCTTACACATCCTGCTCCTCTTCCTGTGGGACCCCCAAATCTGCCTCATCCCTCCTCAGAGGCACTCCTATGTTGCTGTTGTCTGCCAACCTGGCTATAGCATTAATATCTTTTCTAGTAGTTCCCTTACATTAAAACAAACAAACAAACAAACAAACAAAAACCAGCCCGACTAGTGTCTCCCTTGATCCCTAAACCAAAACCTTTCAGTAGCTTTCCCAAATACCAGTGAGCAAAAATAACAGGTAAACTGTAGTATTTATTCTTTCTGGCTTCTGTATGCTTCTTTGAACCACAGTCAAGTGATGCTTAAATTTCGGCAACACCTCTACTAATCTATATATGGCCAACTACCTACCCAGCTATGCCATACCCACCGCTACAACCAGCCCATTTCTACCATCTGGTACCAACTCCTTTTATTGCCTCCCTCTGCCAAAGCCAAACCCACCTCTATTGGCTGGATTTTTGTATTAACTTGAAACAGGCTAGAATCATCAGTGAGAATGAAGCTTTGCTACTTCAGATCAAAGCCTACTTGAGATCTGGCTGTACTGCATTTTCTAAATTAGTGATCAAGGTAGGAGGGCTGGTGACCTTGGATTCTATAAGGAAGCAGGCTGAGCAAGGCAGGGGAAGTAAGCCAGTAAGCAGCACTCCACCATGGCTTCTGCATCAGCTCCTGCCTCCAGGTCCCAGCCCTACTTGAGTTCCTGTCCTGACTTTCTCCAGTGACAGAATACAATATGGAAGTATAAGCCAAATCAGCCCTTTCCTCCCCAATTTGCTTTGTGACCATGGTGTTCCACTGCAGCAATAGAAACCCTGACTAAGACACTTCCTAAATCTCCACTCTCTCGCAGTACTGGCTCTCTACAAAAACATCTCACTGTGAATTTTTTTTTTATCATTAAAGCATTGGAATGACTTTCAACAAAAATATCTTTCACAAAAGAGATTCTTTCATCTTTCAAAAGTATTGATTTGAGGAGGAATCGGAGTTTCTGAGTCCTGAGTGGGGAGACAAAAACATCAACAACTCACTTTTCTCTTCAAATTTCTGGGTTAGCATTCCAAGGCTCTCTGTGGAACATGTCCTGCCATTGGCTTTGAGGAAGTAGAAGATCGGCTATTAGAAAGCTTAGAAAAACAACAGCATAGGGACAAATATTTAACCTGCTTCTTTACAAGGAAGATTGTTCCGAAACAGATTCCCTGCTTAGAGTCCTTCAAGGGCTTGCCAGCTTCCATTGCCCTACATCTGTAGGCAGGAGAATTTCATGATGTCCAACTGCCTTTCACAGCTTCGTCTGGGTCAGGCCCTTTATAGGGCCAAGCATGTCAAACTCATCTCCAGATTTCAAAGGCCTCCTGCCTTTGAGTAAAGATGCAGTTAGATGGATTTTTTTCTTGGTTTTTTTTTTTCAATTTTTATTAGATATTTTCTTCATTTACATTTCAAATGTTATCCAGAAATTTCTCTATACCCTCCCCCATCCCCGCCCTGCTCCTCTACCCACCCACTCCTACATCTTGGCCCTGGCGTTCTCCTGTACTGGGGCATATAAAGTCTGCATGACCAAGGGGCCTCTCTTCCCAATGATGGCCAACTAGGCCATCTTCTTCTATATATGCAGCTAGAGACATGAGCTCTGGGGGTACTAGTTAGTTTATGTTATTCTTCCACCTAGGAAAATGGAGCTAGAAGGCTAAATAATGAGTCTACAATTCCACTCATCAATACAGTATCTTGGTTAATATGTAAAAGAAGAGGATCACCCTCCCCTGAAATGCATACATCACAGGAGGGGGAAATAGACAAAACTTAATTTAACCTATTTATCTGTGCTTTTATAATGTTCCATGGAAGAGGAGGAGGATGAGGACGAGGGGCAAGAGGAGGAGGAGGAAGAGGAGGAGGAGGAGGAGAAAGAATAGGAGGAGAAGAGTAAAGTCTCTTCAGTTTTTCTATTAATAAAGCACTGCCCCAAACACTCTGTCTCTCTTGGCTCCTGGGTCTGTGGTCACCCTTAATGAGGTTGAAAGGATTTGTAGATTATTGCTCTCCATGCCCTTTATGATGGCCAAAAGAAGGGTGACATTTGCAACAAATTAATTGATCTTTTCCTTTTGCTTTCATTTTAATTGAACAAAATCATTAGATTACCTATAATATACACTAGGGACAAGTTTGGTCAGGGATTTTTAATTTCTCAAGTTTAATTTTACCAATAAAAATAAATTCATCGCAGTCCAAACATAGGTAGATATTAGTTACTTTACCCATGTACATGCCTATTTTTCTTATTCTATGTGATATTTTATATTCTGTATCCCTTCTGGCTTTGCTTCCTCAGTAGATTTCATGATCCATCCTGTTTTCCTCCAAATGGGCACTGATCCATGTTCTTTCTCAGTCATTTCTGGTAACAACTTTTCTGCCTACTTCTAATGTCTGATTTACCTGGCACACATCAGAGAGCCTGTTGCCAGCATTATCATGGCACAACTTAGGCAAAACTAGCTTAGACTGCTTTCTTCTGTTGCCTCTTCATGCATTACAAATCCACTTAACTTCCCTCTAAATTTTGCTGTACGTTTTTTTTTTTTAATTTAGAATTTGATTTTTTGAAAACTCCATCTAGGAGTGGCATATTTATGTTAGTTTCACCTCTCCTGCTCCATCTTCCAATTCCCCCTTAGAACTTGAATTACAAGCATGTAGTCAGTTACCATACCTAATTTTTTCTTTACTTTTTTTTTTAATTTTTTGTGGTGCTTAGGGATCAAATTCGGGTTCCCATGCTTGAAAGGCAAGTTTTGTATCAACTAAGCTCTCTCCAATCCCTTCATAGTATAATCTGTATTATACTATAATAAAGATAGTAAAATAGCACTCAACTTTACCAATCACAAAAATAAGACAAGCTACTCAAGCTTATTATATAGAACCCCAGGATCAGACAACATATTCTTTATCTAGAGGTAATTCATTTGAATATCAAACTTGTAGTATTAAGATTAGGAGAAATAAATGCACTGTTAGTCAATAAGACTTAAGCAATATATAGTTCTCAAAAACATTTCCTTCTTGGTAAGCGATGAAGTCTAATTTCTATGCTTCAAGCTCCACCATGATCCAGATAAATTTTTAATGGGAGTTCAGTGCATGCTGTATAGAAAAAGGAATCTTTAGGTGTCTGTTTAGACACAATTTAGAAATTCTCTTCCGTACCACTAAAATCCAATGCCGTTAAAGACTTGAAGAAATGAATGACATTTTAGTTAACAGGGCCACAGTAAGGGCCCATTTTCTACACGGGAATTTTTTTTCAAACACTCTTGAGGCTCTATGCTTTGGTGTTGCTCAGTCAAAACAGTCTGGTGAGCCCATTGGAGACTGCCCAGGCCCCAGTTCTTAACTATTAAGCTGTAGATCATGTCCTGGTTAAACTGGAGACCTTAAAGGTACAGGGGATTCTTGAACAGCAGTTCCCTACTCTCTCGGCAACTGTCTTCCCACTACTGCAACAATCAACCATGTCATCAGCTAGAATTCAGTTCAGTTTAGAATTAATCTCCAGTCTGTTCTGAACATGTCTCCTGGGGAACAATGCTCAGGATTGGCCAAAACTGAATCGAAGTGGTCCAGAGCAGCAGAGAGCAAGGAGACAGTTAGAAAGGACTGCCAAAACAAAGGCTGGCTCGGCAGAGGTACGGCTGCTTTCTCCTCTCACATCTATAAAGTTCTGCAAGACTGGTTTATTTGGGAAAATTAATCTTTCCTTCAACACACATTACATTAAAAAAAAAAAAACAGTTTACATGAAAACATCTATAAAAAAAAATGTTGGCATGATGTCCTTTATAAATACGTATGTGTTATATAAGACATGGGGAGAGAAATAAAATATGGTTAGTGCTTCTTCCCTTGGGCAAGTTCCAACATTCAGCCCATCAAGCAATAAGCCATTTGACTTCGGCCTTGTTTCACTCCTCTGGTAGCAGAGAAGTTGGTGTGGGTAAGCTTTGTAGATGTCCTCGGTTGGTCATGGGGAGAGTACTCTAAGGGTCACTATTTTCTGTCACCCGCTCTTAAGACTGTTTATTAGAGTAAGACACCAACTTTAACACAAAGAGGGGCAGAGGCTCACAATGACATCCTTCCTGGGTGCACACTTCTATAAAAAAGCAGGAGCCCTGGGTCAGAGTCTGGGTACTGATTCCTTCTCCAGTTACTAAGGAGACAAGTCGGGGCGGGTCACATCAGTCCATGCCCTTAGATTTCCCTTCCAAGGATAACAGCATTGCACCTGTGAAGATATTTCAGGAATCAATCCAAATAATGCTGTACTAATCTGATTAGGTTTCCATTGCAGACTATCACCCCTATTGGCCTGAACAATGGAAACGCCTTTTTTCTTGATGACACACACCAGTCTGATCTCACTTCATCTTGATTATCTCCTCATAAACCCAAAGTTCACTCAGATGCCTGCCACCACACTCTGTGGGACTTAATACTTAATGGCCAGAGAGCTTCAGTTTTCCAAGATAAAAAAGGTTTCTGAAAATGAGTGGTAGTGATGAGTACTTGATAATGAAAATGTTTTTAAGATCACTGAAGTGCACACTTTAAAAAAAATGGTCCAAATGATACATGTAGATCCTTTACAGTTCATTACTCCAGAAATGAAGAACATGCTTAAAGAATAGAAAAACCATCCCAGTGGTGGTGTACCTGGCACTCAGGAAGCAGGGTCAAGCAGATCTCAGAGTTCCAGGCCAGCAGCCTGTCTATGGAATGAGTTCCAGGAGAGCCAAGGCTACATGGAGTATACCTGTCTTGAAAAAAACAAAAACAAAAACAAAACAAAACAACAACAACAAACAGAAAAGAAACCTACAGTTCAAATGTAGTCATAGTGGAGTTTAGAGTTTAACACAAACATTTCACACATAATTATATGTAACATGTTGTGTGTGTGTAGTGGCTATCACAGTAACTCGTGGCTTTTATTGTGTGATATATGTTTCTAGTTATCGGACATGAATGTGAGGTTATTGACAATATTTACCACTTTGACTGGCTAAAATACTAGTTTGTAAGAGGTAAATCTAAAGGAATAAATCCCAAGAAGAACGTTCATAAAAGGACAGTGCGGTTTCAATTCTAGCATAATGATATACATGCCTTGCCAGGTTAGTGCATACAAGAACTTTTAAAAAGAGACTTCATTCTGTTATGTGGCCTTCCATAGTTCAATGTTGCCAAAATAAGACCTGTGAGCCAAATGTAGTCTGTGACTTGCCTCAGCACAACATAAGAATTAAGGATGTTGTTTCTATGCCTACCCCATGACGGGTCTCTAATCTTTGCTACCCAGAGGCTGAGGCAGGAGGATTTCAAATTGAAGGATACTCTGAACCACAGAGTGAGTAGAAAACCTGCCTGGCAAACCGTGAAACCATATCTCAAAATAAAAGATAAATACAGAGATGGTTAGTGATGACGTTCAGCAGCAGAAGACTTGCCTAGGATGTGGAACGTTCTAGGTTCAATCCCTAGGACTCAAAAAAAAAAAAAAATCTTCAAGACTGCTTTGGAAATTATAAAGTATGGTTCCTGTCTCCACAACCGTTTGAGAAATACAGCAAGTGCAGTCTATTTGTGCCCATGTCCACAGTTATTGGGACCAGAGAGTTATTGGGACCAGAGATGGCCTCCAAAGCTCCAAATAATCCTGATGCTTTGAGTTATTTTGACCATTTTGACCTCTGCTGCTCAGCTGGAGCTGATATCTCTGTATTATTGCTCAATCCATCTTGGAAACCTCTTCCTCTCCCCTACTACTGATCTGCACCAAGCTGGGAATAAAGGTAAACTACCATTGAAGAACCACCCCAGGCTAGAAGGAAAACATAAACTACTATCGAAGAAAACCTGTGTTATCTTTATCTTTACCTGTATTAGATTTTGTAGCTCTCATAATACAATCACATGGTAAAAATGTGATCTCTCTCTCTCTCTCTCTCTCTCTCTCTCTCTCTCTCTCTTTCTCTCCTCCGATTAAGAAAAATAGATCTGGAAGGGTTCATTAGCTTGAATTTAAAACCAAGTCTGTCTGGGTTTCTAATTGCAAGGTGTCTCCTCACAAGAGAAAACACACTAGGAAAAAAAAAACTTGGCTGACTGGAACTCATGTACATAAAGGGAAACAGTCTAATGTGATGTTTTCACAAACAAAACAGCCAGTGTTGAATGTCGAAGTGTGGAGACATCTGATCTGAAGTACCTGGGCTCTTAGCTCTATTCCAAATAGTCAAGTCATCTGACAAACAGCTTCCAAATTAGTGTAGAATTGTAACGACACTTTCTCTATTCAAGTACAGCCTTGGATGCCATTCATTGGACAGATCCTCCCTAAAGTAAATACTGAGCAACTATGTGTATTTATAGTCCTAGCAAGTGTTCAAAAAGGAGCATAGTTACAGGATTACGACTGCTGTGTGTCTGCTGTTTATGAATCTCTAACACACATGCAGTTGATTGGAGCTGTACCTTGGAATCTGCAACACATCATTTCTACTGGCTTCTGTTTTACAACACCAGTCATTCCCTGAAGCAGGTTTCAATTTAAGTTCTTAAGATGTAAGTGACTTTCATTCTTCCTTTACCTTCCTGAAACAGCGAAAATTGAATTATTGTTCAGACACATGTTTATAATTAAAGAGGAACTCGAAGAGTAATACTTAATAAACAACATCAAAAAACATTTTAGAGGTTTTAAAACAATTACCCAATACAAACTACCAAACTGAAAAGTCTTGATATCAGTATAGTTGGAACAGTTGTTCTGCACAATATCAGATACCTGAGTGATAACAATACAGTAATGTGACCACATTCCCATATTAAAATGAGATTCAGTTTAAGGAAGTGTCACAGAACAGCACAAAATTCTACTTGCATACAGAAATAGGAGGTATGCTATGGTTTGGATATAATTCTTCCCAACGGTCTTATGATGGAAACTTGGTCTTCAGTGTGGAGGTTTGAGATGCTGTGGAATTCTAAGGTGAGATTACTGAAAGTATTTCCTGCATTGAGACCTGTACTGGCTAGTTTTCTGTCAACTCGACACAGCTGGTGTTATCACAGAGAAAGGAGCTTCAGTTGAGGAAATGCCTCCATGAGATCCAACTGTAAGGCATTTTCTCAATTAGTGATCAAGGGGGAAAGGCCCCTTGTGGGTGGGACCATCTCTGGGCTGGTAGTCTTGGGTTCTATAAGAGAGCAGGCTGAGCAAGCCAGGGGAGGCAAGCCAGTAAAAAACATCCCTCCATGGCTTCTGTATCAGCTCCTGCTTGAGTTCTAGTCCTGACTTCCTTAGTGATGAACAGCAGTATGGAAGTGTAAGCCAAATAAATGCTTTCCTCCCCAACTTGCTTCTTGGTCATGATGTTTGTCCAGGAATAGAAACCCTGACTAAGACAGATTGGTACCAGGAGTGGGGTATTCCTGTGACAATCTGACCATATTTTGGGGAGGACTGTGGAAGGACTTTGGAACTTTGGGCTAGAAGATTCATTCTGTGTTAAGAGCTTTGCCAGATGTTGTGTAGGAGCTTAGAAGATGAGAACAGTGCAGAAGTTAGAGGCCTGGCTTGTGAAATTTCAGAGGGAAAATTAAAGACTCTTTTCAGGGACATTGCTATTTTGGAGTTTGATTATTCTGTGGTTCTGGCTAGCTGGGGCTGAAGAATCAGCTGTGATTAACAAGATACCAGAACTACTAAAGCAAAACCTTTGCATTACTGGGACTATTGATGCTGGTTGGCTGGAGCTAAGAAATTAGAAGTGATTAAGAAGAGACCAGCATCTTTGAGGTGACATCTTCTGGGAAGTGTTTTATAAAAGCACCAGGAGGCTGTGTTCCAAAGTTAGCCATGGTTGTACCTTGTGCTGTGGCTGGACTTGATAATGTGTAAGAGTTACCTAGGTGGTACTGGTTTTGAAGGCATAAAGGGGTCACACAGAGCAGCTGAGGCTTGGCACTGTGATAGGCCATAGAAGGACATTGGTGAAGGTGCAGCCTCAGTTTCAATTGATGGCCCAGGACTGAAGGGGTCATTCAAAGGAGTTGAGGCTTGGCACCATGAAGAGAGCTTATGAGAGGCTGTTGGTGAAGCCTAATTACAATGGAAGACAGCAGCGTTTTGGAGATGCCAGTACCAGGAGATGACCACCAAGAAAAGCAGCAGCAGTGGAGTACAGGCAGCTGGAGCATAGAAGACAAGGTGTGTGCTACAAAGGGCATGGCTGGAGAAGTGACCCAAGCCCTTGGAGGAGCCCAGAAGATTGTGAGTTGGATCCCAGACATTGGACTGTTGGAGATTGATTTTTGCTTTTGATTGTGACTGTGCCCTGATATTTTTCCCTCTTGAAGGAAGTTTTCTAGTGAAGCACACAGTTAAGAGACTTTGAATTTTAAACTACTTTGTATTTCAAAAGATACTGGATATTTTAAAGGGATTGAACTTTTAATATGTAAAGACTGTGGGACTTTTAAAGTTATTTAAGACCTTGGGGTTGAATAAGAACTAAGGATTGAGGATTACTAGTAATGTATTTGGTTGTCAAGTTGACAAGGGGGCAATTGTACTGGCTATTTATGTATCAATTTGACACAGCTGGAGTTATCACAGAGAAAGGAGCTTCAGTTGAGGAAATGCCTCCATGAGATCCAACTGTAAAGAATTTTCTCAATTAGTGATCAAGGGGAAGAGGCCCCTTGTGGGTGGGACCATCTCTGGGCTGGTAGTCTTGGGTTCTATAAGAGAGCAGGCTGAGCAAGCCAGGGGAGGCAAGCCAGTAAAAAACATCCCTCCATGGCTTCTGTATCAGCTCCTGCTTGAGTTCTAGTCCTGACTTCCTTAGTGATGAACAGCAGTATGGAAGTATAAGCCAAATAAATGCTTTCCTCCCCAACTTGCTTCTTGGTCATAATGTTTGTCCAGGAATAGAAACCCTGACTAAGACAAGCCCCCACAACAGAATGCAGCAGTTCCCATGGGGCCTTGATTTACTTTTCCCAAGAACAAATTGTTCTAAATGCGCAAGCCAGATGCTATGGTCTCTCTCCAGGATTGTGTGATCTGTCTCACTGAAAGTAGGAGACACTTCAAGAGGAATGGGGAGACCGAGGGGGAATGGCTACACAAAGGAGGATGAGCTCAGAGTATAATGTCCCCTAGCACCAAGAAAACAAGTCTCAGTGTGAAAGGGAGGGGAGAGGGGGGGAAGAAGTGGGGCAGGAAGGAAGAGAAGAAGAATGGAGCAGAAGGAATGGAGAAGGGAGGGAGAGGGGATGGGAAGAAGGGAAGGAAGGCCAGAAGAGAAGGAAGGCAAGAAGGGAGGGAGAGAAGGAAGGATAGAGGGATGAGGAATGGAGGGAAGGAGAAAATTTTAACATAGAAGACTGCTCACCTGCACACAGAATGGCACCAAAGTGTAATAAACAGCCAATTTTACAAACTTAAAAAAAGCATATATTATATGATACTCTAAATATGAAAGTCCTCTCATTGTTTAAAACCTAGAGCTAGTAGCATACTTATCTTGGAGTTAGACAGGAGGATGTACCAGTAATGAATGAGATGTCATTTCAAAGTCAGATCATTCAAAAGCAGTAATGGAGTATCTTCTCTGCTGAGAGCATAGTTCACAGGGTCACCTTTGGTCACCTGTGCCAATCAAAGGGCTTCTCTGACCTCTGATGCAGCCACAGGTTCTGGGTCAGGTTGTTGGCATTGCTGTGGACAGAGAAGGCAATTGTCATGCTGCTAGGTAAAGCTGAAGGACTCCCTGAAACCCTCTGTTTGCTCTTGCCTCTTCGTCCTAGAATAACGAAACCAAGCTTTCTCTTTTATGTCTCATCTTTCCCTGTCACAAGGTTGACGTGATTGCAAAGGGCACTGTTATCAGTTTTTAATGCTCAACTTACAAAGTAGTTTTCTTTCTTGCTCCCGCTAGTCATGTAAATGATGATCTGTCTCCAGCTCCCTCACATGTTACTGTAAAGGTATTTCTGGCATTACTTGCTAAGAGCTTTTCATCTTTCGGGAAAACATGTTCATGATGGCGCCTTACGGCATCAGGAAATTTCACGTTCTCAATTTCATGTTCACCCTGTCTAACACGATTAAAAGAGGCCAAATATAATTATTTTCCCTGTTGGTCATAATTTGTGGGTCTAGAAATGGACTCATGAAAGCAGCCAAGCCAAACAGAGTCCCTCCTGAAGTCATTTGTGTTATATGTGCGTGTCTACTTTTAGTCTGGGTACTTCTGCAACTTGTGCATGTCTATGGCACCCCACCACCCCCCACCCCCACACACAGAGTGCAGCATGCAGCCGCTAAGAAGCAGAGCCTTAAGAAAAGGAGAATCAAGACAGGAAACAGTGCCTGTTTCAGCTCTTGGCCTCAACCACTGCGGTAAAGTGAATAAGTAGTTTTCTTCACTCCCAGTTATTTAGTAGATCAAGAATGGCTAGGGTTTTTGCTATGAACTAGAGTTAAAGTCTCATAATAATATGAAAGTGGTCTTTTTGATCGAAATAAAGTTGTAACCAGGCACTCAGAAAGTAGCACTTCCTTGAGACAGGCAGAGTATATGATTGTATAGAGAGAACATTTTGAGCACCCTTGAACTATAGCAAATTGCATCTCTCAGGCAAACAACTGGATTCTCTGACCTGGTGACAACAGTACTGACCCTGGCTCCCAGCAGCACTGGCCATGCCAGATATCTGAAGAGCCATTGTATTTGAGCCTGTGTAAAGCTAGCTGTGTGTTCCTAGGAGACCTTGGTCTGTGATCTAAAGGTAGAAGCTACTTCATAGGTCTTTACAGAGTTCAAATTAAAATGAACTGACTTAAAAGTTCATCTCAGCTTTATCACTAAGAGCCTTCCAGTCTCTCTGGATCCTATATAAAAATGTGGTATCTGAGCAATAAAGATGTGTCTCTTTACATTTAGACTGTTATGGCAATATACAATATTATTTTAGTCCCAATGGAAAGGAAGCTTTGTCTAGTACCCAGGACCTCTCTGCTGCTTAGAAATCCCAAGACAGAAGCCAGGTCTGTGAAAAAATATATTAACATTTAAGGACTAAAATTAATCACAGACACAAAATCATTTCTCAAACTATTATTGATCTTTATTCCTATTTATGATCTATATTCCATCAGAGCAGGTGAGCAGGAAATCAAAAAAACATATCAAATAAACATTAATCCTTGTTTCAGGTGCCCTTTCAGAAACTCCTCTTTGTGTGTGTGTGTGTGTGTGTGTGTGTGTGTGTGTGTTGTATATGGATATATATATATATATATATATATATATATATATATATATATATGGACATATATGGATCTCACCATAAACATATACAATGCTTAGGTAGCTTGTTGAAGAAAAGCTTCAAGAACAAGTATCCCCTGCACTTACCCACCAGCCCAGACCTCTGTTAGGTTTTACTTTGTCATTTCTTCAACTTGACATCATCCAGAGTTGCCAGACTGTGACATTAAATAAAGGAGGAGCTCTCTGTGGAGTGGCTATTTACCAATGAGTATAGGCGCCATGCTATGTTATAGTTCCTAAAATAACCACAAAACATTTGCAGATGGGGTTATATGGCCAGAGTAAGCTGTGTAGCTTCCTTATCAGTTTCTTCTGACAGACTATATTTCTGACCATAACAATTTCTCGAAAATTGATGAAAGGCATGTCACAATATTGATCCCTTTAGCTCTTGCTGTGGCTAGGCAGTCCCATGCCTCCACCTTCTAGACCAGTTAGTTGCCTCTGGCCAGTTTGACTGCTTATAAATACTATGTGATAAGGCAAGGAGAAACTCACTCTGGTTCTCTTTGGGGGCTGTAGTATGAAAAGTGTTAACCATTACTTATGCAATGGTTTCTATGGGAACGTATGGCCATGTTGTATGTCTGTGTTGTGGCCAACTTAACCAACTCTCTGATTTGTAGACTTTCAACTTGTTTCCCAGTTTTTGTCAATATGCTGTTATTTTTGTCTTCTATATCTTCCTTAAACATTTCTCAAGACAAGTTCCTGGTGAAGATTTGCTAACTAGGATCTGCGTTAGGACTATAGATTACAAATATCCATGTCCTTTCTAACCTGTACTAGGGACTGTCTCGGACCCAGAATGCTTATAACTGGATTGTATCTTATTCTCATAGGTCAGTCACAGACATCACTTCAGGGTGGTAACTCAGTCCTTCCCCTGCTGAGGCTCCTTGCTGAGAATACAATAAACACAATGGTTACCTTATTTGGTTGTTATGAGGAGCCAGTGAGGGCACAAGTAGAACACTCAGAAAAGTCCTGAGTCATTGCTACCACATGTTAATAGTGGTTCATAAAAATACATTTCCCTCAATTCTGAAAGCACTGAGAACCAACTCCTCTGATGTACTGGTTCTTTAAACCAGTAATCCTCAACATGAGGGTCGCAATCCCGTTGGCCAATCTCTATCTCCAAAAATAATTACATTATGATTCATAACAGTAGCAAAATTACAGTTATGAAGGAGCAATGAAAGTAATTTTATGGTTGGGGGGTCACCACAGGAGGAACTATATTAAAGGGTCGTGGCATTAGAAAGGTTGAGAACCACTGCTTTAAACCATGAATAGAATTTCACTTTAGAAAGACATGTTTCAATTGCTTAAGAGGTAGAATTCATGAACTTAGACATATTTAATAGTCTACACATTTTATATTTTGTTTTCTAATTGACTGTCAAAAGTGGCCATTTTTCTTTCTGTTTTCTTCCTTTTTTTTTTTTTTAAACAGAAATTTCTAGGTCTCTGACCTCACTCTGGCTGACCTGAATAAAGGAAATGCCCAGGTAATTGGAACCTCCTGGATGTGGTCTAGATAAGGAGCGGTGCGTTTACAACCGGCACTGCCCAGGATAATCACCTGGGAGACTTTAAAAGCTGCCGATAGCTAGGCCTCACCCAGAGGGACTTTCATTTAATTGGTCTGATTTAATTACCTGGCATCAGCACTGTTAAAGGCTCTCCAGGTGACTCTAACATGAAGCCAAGTCTGAGAACAGTGGTGTAGGTGGGTACTGATTAATTCTGGGTCAGCTGGGTGTGTCTTACGACTTACAGGGCTGCTGAGAATTACTTTCGGAATCAGCCAGCCCTCTCAGGCACCTGAGTCAGTTGCCGTAGGATAACACAGTCTACAAAATTTTCTGATTGCAAAACCAAAGCAAGATGCTTAGCTAGGCTTTGTGAAATCTTAAGAATTAATATTCTGAACGGTTAATTTCTTTTTCTTCAAGAGTTTCTTTTAATTGAACACTAACCCCAAAGTTATACCTTAAGTTTGGCGGTAGAAAAGAATATTCTATAGCCAATTCATGGTCCTTACTATGTTTCCTCCATTTTTTGCGGCAACTGATGAATATGTTACCACAAAACATTAAACACATGCAAACGAAATCACAGATATGCTGTGTGTGTATTTAACAGCTTTGATCTTCCGTCTACTCTGAGTACAAGTGTCTTGAGTACGTGGGAAATTGTCCTTGAGCTAGGAATATTCAATCGTAATGCATTTTCAAGTAGGAGATGTAAAGGCAACTTCAAAGAACACAGAAATCAGGAAGATGCTGACTTGCTAGGAAGCCCACGAAGGAAGATAGTTGCTTCTGTGGCTTTAAAGATGTAAATAGAAACAACTATGGCAAAGGGTTTCTATAATTAGCCTTCATCCCGATTCTAAAAGTTGCTTATGGCAGAGAATTTAATAGTATATGAAAGCCGCTGTTTAAAAACTTAAGTTGAGCTCTCTGAAACTTTAATGAAAAAATTAGTATGTTCAGACCCTTGTGGTTTCTCTAAAGTCATGTGCTAATTCAGCAGCAGACCCTGTCACTGAAACATTTTGGGAGCAGGGAGGGTGGTAAATGTTCTGGTAATTTTCTTGTCTCCAGACATAGTTTACTGAAAGCAATAATGTGAGTTTAAATTAGAAATTAAATGAATTAGTGTTCCAAACTGGGAGTGTGGTTATGGAACAAACACTGGTAGTTAGACCCAACAAATGTGTCTTTTTAAAAAAACATAGTAACTTTACCCAGTTGTTCTTCCAAAGCCACAACAGAGGACAATCAGCTAACATACCTCCCTGAAGAAGCCACAAGCTCCAAGGGTGTCTTTGCGGAACGCACTCAGCAGTAGGACCGGGAAACCACATTCTAACCTCAAGAAACAGCCTCATCAGATTGGTGCCACTTCTAAGCTGCCAATCATCTGTAGGTACTTCTGGGCTGGTCAACCATACTGCCCCATGACTTGTTCCTCCCTCTTGATAATTCTCTGTAGATACACATCCTATGGGTGTGAGTTAAGTCTTGGAAAAGAATTAGACTGAGCCTCTCCCACCCCACCTACATTTTATCTGTGTGTCAAGTAAACCAGAAACAGAGAACTGACCTCATTTCTGCAGTTGAAAGAATTAATGGACTACTTGCATCTCCCTTTACTGTGTGAATGAAAAGTCTTACCCATGTTAATAACAATGGTGATTGGGCTCCACAGTTATGGACACTTGCTGCTCTTGTAGAGGATCTGAATTTAACTCCTAGCATCCTATTGTTCAGCTCAGTCACATATAATTCCATCTCCAGGGGAGCTGATGCTCTATTCTAACCCCTATTGGCCCTGCACACATCCTTGCTGAAATATATTCAGACATACACATATCTGCCTAGAGAAAAATAAACCACATATTAAAAAATAACAATGGTCATTGATAGTCATACAAATGAGTGATTATCTCAAACAAGGATGTTATTATTGACATTCTAAAGAAAAGTGCTCTTTCTACATCATGGTCATGTGTTCCAAAGGAGAATACTCCTGACCCTTGAACTCACAAAGTAGGCGTGGATATATATATATATATATATATATATATATATATATATATATAATAGGAACTCCTAAATCTAGTCCTGGGCTCCTGCAATAATTTGGGGTGCTTTTTAAAAAGCTGTATTGGATCATGCTCAGCTTACTGAGATATCCAGTGGGAGCTCAGGAAGCTGCCAGCACTGAATCTCAAACTTTTGGTGTCCCCCCAAATTATCTACACATAGATTTGAAATTATCCATAGCTAAGCCTCACCTTATATCATATGAACAAACATATGAACAAAATCTTCAGAGGTATATATGTATATGTATGTGTATACATATATGTATATATGTATAGATAAGGTAGATAGATAGATAGATAGATAGATAGATAAGATAGATAAATAGATGCATTTCTCATACATGGTGGTACATATATATAACTATTTCCATACATGGTGGTACATATGTATAAGAATTTCTTATACATAACAAACTTGAGCACCTCTATGTTTAGAAGGACATATGCAAGAAGCAAAATAACAAGATTTCTCCAAGAAGGCTTCCTTTGCTAAGAGCTGCTTAACAAGAGAACCAGTATTCTATTGTTTGCTCTTGGCCAGTCGTTCTCAACCTTCCTAATGCTGTGACCCTTTAATACAGTTCCTTATGTTATGGTGAACTCTCCAACCAAATAAAAAATCTTTTTATTGCTGTTTCATAAATGTAATTTTGCTATTGTTATGAATCACAATGTAAACGTCTGTGTTTTCTAGTGGTCTTAGGCAACTCCAATGCAAGTGTTCCTTCCTCAGCCTCAGCCTAGGTTTCTATATTAGATTTGGAAAACTTGATCGGCTATTTGTTCAGTCAAAACAATCCAAACTGTACAGAATCACTGGAGTGGGGTAGCCTCATGTCCCAGATAATGTCACTTGAACTAGAGATGAAACCGCAGAATCAAAATCACCTCCTGACTTGGCAGAACTGTTAAGTGGGGGTTCAATGCTATGACTGCCTGCCTGAAAGGGCCTCTCAGTAACTGATGTCCTACTGTGGACTTTATTCTCACGTTGCTAATTTTCTACTTTAAACATTCTAACTCCTGGGACACTTCTCGGTGTCTATGATTAGAGTTTAAGAGGCTAGGAGAGTTGTTGTTTTAATTTGGTATGACTCTACAAAAGTAGAAGAAATTTGTGTTGCTATTATTGTACCTACACTGAAAAAACAAACAGAAGTATGATATAAATAATATTCTTACACAGCACTTAGCTACCTCAATTTAGGTATACCTTTGCAAAAGAGATGCAGAGGCCCTTTTCTCCTGGTTTCTTTTTTCCCAGACTAGCAATTTTATTTGGCTTTGACTCACACTACCTTCATTTTACATGTGTCTGCTGCGTCCAGAGTCTGGTTACATGGTACCCCCTAGGTTGGGCTACAGTATGGGCTCAGGTTACATAGTCAGTACAGTCGTGTTTATTTACTTTACCTTAGTATAAAAATTGAGATGCCCCTTTCTGTTTATTACATTACAAAATGTTTAAGTGCACTTACCAAATCAAAAAGTCTTTGTATTCCTCTTGGCGGCAAGTTGACTTCAGTCTCCAGAGACGGTCATGTCTGGTCTCTGAGGTTCTCCACTCACTCTGAGTGTATAAACCAAATCTGCGTCTCCTCTCAACACACTTGGACGTCTCTCTTCTCTTTGTTCCCACTTGATTTAAAAACCTTCCCAGTTGCTCTGCATCAGAAGAAAACAGTATTCCTCCAGCCAAAGAGTTTCTCACTGACCATGCCTGATCAGATAGTTTAATTCATCTTCCAAAATTGGAAATCTCTCCTCATTTCTTTCCACTAATATGACATCAACAGCTTATTCTCCCAGAGAAAAGCATGTGAATAAACACCTCGCTGTTTAAAAATAGCTCCTTGGAAAACAAAGTATCAAAGGCAGCATATTGCAGCATATGCCAATACAATGGGAACCATGGCTCCCCAAAGGAAGAAGCCCAGCGCTAGCCCATCATTTTGAAGAAAATGAACTTCATTCACACGCAAAGAAAGCTACATGAGGACCTTTGATGCTAGAAGCAGGGGAAATTCTATAACCCATTCTTCTCCAGAGTATATTCAATTAACATAACATCTACTGAGAAAGGTAGGGCAAAAGGATGCTTCTTTGGAAATGGACAGACTTTCTTATTACATTGTTTTTCTGGTTTCTTTTGTGGCTCCAACTGTAGTAGGCCCACAAGGAAAGGCTTAGTCCGGTACTCTCAGGCTGTCAGAAGCACATGAAGTTGGCTGGAATCATCGTATTTTCATCAAGTTGAATGAACTCTGGCTAATGTCGGCCTATGACTGAGTAGAATTACGTGTTTGTGTTTATATGTGCTTACAAGTCTGTGGGAGTGCATGTCCACACCATGGGTATTTGTATACATGAGAAAGCTAGACATCAACATAATATGTGTTCTATCACTGTCTGTCAGTCTCTCATTCAACCAGGAGCTCACCAACTGTCCAGAGTAGACAGTCAGCCACTCCAGCGATCTGCAAGTCTGTTCCCCACATCCTCCAGTGCTAGATATAGGAAGCCATGGGTGGATTTTTACGTGGGTACTGGGTACCCCACAGCAGACACTTCACCATCTCAGCCATCTCTCCCCATAGTTAGGGTTATATTTTTAAAGTTCAGATGTTGATTCACCACACCCTTATTTCTACATTAAATAAACCCAGCCTCATAACCTGTGCTGGCAATTTGAAATACATTTTCTTAGTCCCTCTATAACTTCAACCTCGCCATTTTGGGCTGGGTATTTCCATACACTCCAGCCAAGAAAAGTAATGGAATTTCTCAGAGACTATTAGAGAGCCAAAAGGTGTGCTAGATGTATTAGGCTTGTGTCCGATCAAGAATGGAAGGCAAATGACACTGGGGAAAGCTGATATCCATATCCATACTAGGAGAATGCAGAAGTTGGATTGGTGCCTTAATGGACAACAAGAATGATGTAGGAAGGATTATACATCTCTCGTCCCCCAATTAGGTCTCATTTTCCCAGATGGCAAAATAAAAACATGTCCCCACACAGCAGGAAATTCATATTCCATCCATCAGTCAGGCTCTTTATTGCTGATTAGTTTTCCTAATAAAGAATGCCCAGTAGTAGCCATAATGAAAAACACTCAAACTTGATGGATGGAGAGAACTGGAACCTCTTTAATAGGAGAGTTTTAGTTTAGGTCTTTAAGAGTGGTGCCAATTTAAATTCTCAGCAGAGTTTCAATATACCAGCCTCTCCACTTCCACAGCAACCAAACTTATAGCCTGGAAGCTCTACTACCACAGTAGCCTTATGCAGAAGGTCACACAGAGAAGGGTGGGTGGGAACATTATGTAGATCTAGTTATATATCTGGCCATATGTTCTTAGCAACTTGTTAATTCCACTAGTTTGATTTTATTTTTCTGGAGAGTGTGATGCTGAGCTAAAGACCAAGTACAATGATGTCATAAGAGCTACTACAGAAACGGAGCAAACCAAATTGTTTGCACCCTGACTTCCCTCATGAGGACAGGTCAGCCAAAACCCACAGTAAAAATAGTGGCATAACAGATATGAACGTGGGGCTGGAGAGATGGCTTAGAGGTTAAGAGCACTGACTGTTCTCCCAGAGGTCCTGAGTTCAATTCCCAGCAGCTACACACACAACCATCTGTAATGAGATCTGATGCCCTCTTCTGGTGTGTCTGAAGATAGCTACAGTGTACTCACATACATAAAATAAATAAATAAATAAATCTTTAAAAAGAAAAAAAAGAATCAGAAATGAATGTAGGGGTGCCACCTCTTATCTAGCAGTGCCCCTTTCCTACAACTAAGAATTTCCTGGGATTTTCTATTTCCACCATCCAGATGTCAAAGAAGCTTTGGAGAAGACAAAGACACAGGTAGGTAGAGTTTAAAACCAGTTACCTGCATCTAAGACCAGCAGTCCTCATGATCCCTACACAGGTCACATATTAGATATTTACACTACAATTCATAACAGTAGTAAAATTACAGTTATGAAGTAGCAATGGAAATAATTTTATGGTTGGGGGTCACCACAGCATGAGGAACTGTATTAAAAGGTAGCAGTGTTAGGAAGGTTGAGACTGTGGTAGAATTCTCTTGACAATGACATTAGCAAAAGACGTGCTTGAAGATGATAAAGGTAAAACTGCCACCAGGACATCATGTTGGATTTCCTTCATTGTTCCTCTGTCTGTTGTCATGAGGAAAAGCTGTGCTTCTGCAAATAGTCAGCATTTAATTTTTCCTGAAGAAGCAAACGTATTTGCAACTGATATCCTAAGTCCAGTAACTTGTTCATAAATTGCTTGTTATGCATGCAGAAGAACTAAACCTTAGTTATCCTCATCTTTCTTTGTAGTGAGGTAGAGTGCTGGATACTTCTCTCTGAGTGACTGGCAAGTAGCAGAGGTCCTGGTCAGTTCTACTCACTGCTATTTCCCCACCATTTTGGTCAGCACCAAGTAGGGCTTTGCATTATTTCCTAAAATGCACTCATATGTTGAAAATAAACATGCTATTCTGAAATTTCTCAGTCATTGATCACAAGATGAAGTGAATGGGGAAATTACTAGGATGTTTTAAAATCCTACATAGTCCATTACTTTTAAATGACAAATGACAGCGAATGAAATAACACATGTGGGATTGTTGTTGCAATTTGGATGAAATCAACTTTAAAATGATGTTTACTGCCTATATCCCATTAGCAATATTTTTTTCTTCTGATAAATGTTGTTTAAGTTTTTAGCAATGATTTTATATCGAATTATTGAAAAAGATCCATGTAGTGAGAAGGCTAGGCTGATTCCATGAAAGACTTCAAATTGGCAGTTAAGGATACTAGGCCTAAAAATTGACCAAGTCCAGGCAAGCCCAGGCAAGTCAATTACTAATAGAAAAAAAAAAAAACAAAAACAAAAACCCAGGCGCCAACCTTCATGCCCAGGTAATGGAATGTCCCAGCCACCTGGCCTGAAGCAAGGACAATGGGTCAGCAGCAGTTTCCAGACTTCCTCAGCTACACCCTCAGTAACAGTTCCCAGATCCCCCCAGAAAATTTCTAGCCCCCACACCCCAGTAATGGAACATCCATAGAGATGGACCCAACAGATTCACATAGAAGTCACCTACCTACCCCAGAATTCTCTAATGTGCTTTAAATCAGGCCTGCATGCTCACTTGATTGTCTCTCTATTTTTGTGATGGGAGACCCCAGCATGCTGGGCTTCCACAGAATAAAACACTCTTTGCATTTACATACTATCTGAGTCCAGGGTGTCATTCTTCCGTGAATCATCGACCCTTACAATAGAAGCTGACACAGCCCACATAAAGACCAGTGGGCCATGAGCAGCTCCTAAGTCAACTTCTAGAAAATTATCTACTATTATTTTCTACAACATAGGACCACAGAGGGATGTGAAAACTATCCTTGCTTGCCAGAAGATGATGCTACGCGGCTCACAGGTTCTTGGGGTTGCAGCTGGGCATGGAACTGAGCAGCACAGGGAACTGTTTGACCCGAGGCCCTAGGTCAGAAGGACACGAATTTTCTGTTTGTGCCCTTCACACTTTGTGTGAAGTACTATGTCTGTTCATGCTTCCTTGATTCTTCTTTTCACTTCTACCATGTAGTTCAAGAAAGGATAAAACGAGCAGACGCTTGTTGGAAGTGGTAACTGTGGACAGCAAGCTCTAGAACCAGGAACACAAATTCTGCACCATGAACACAAATCAAAGCAGAAATCAAACCACAACTTTGCTTCATTACATTTCTCCACATCCCACCTAGCTGCTCTTCAGAGACATGAACTAAGAGCAGTGTCATCCAAATGAAATGTCAGTCCTCTCCTTCAAGAAAGCCTCTCTGTTCTTCCCTTCATTAGCAACACAAAGCTTTACAGATGTCAGTCCCCACAATGTCACCTTCCTCCAGCACCAGGGACCAAGGCTCCCAACTGTACTTCTCTCCTTTTTTGTTATAAAAAATTCCACTCAGACATCTTCTGTCACTTATAGGTGCTTGTGATTACAATAATTTGCCCATGAGGATATGACAATCAGCAGATGTTTGTATCTTAAAGGACATCTGGTGTTTGACTCAGGAGACATTGTCATTCCTAATATACATAGATGAGGGAGATCAATTTTGAAGACACCACTGTCTGATTCATCCAAATTCTCTAGCAGGAGATGAAACACAAGATCATAAATCAGCCTAATTTTCTCATTTGATTTAAAATTCTCAACGGTTAGGTAGTCTTTATCATTCTATTATTTTTAATGAACTAAAATCCAGCAAAATTAAAATTACTGAGTGCTGCTCCACATTGTGCAATGGCTGGCAAAAAGTGAGACTCCACAATATTTCCTGTAATTAATTAATATATTTAAATACTACATTATTTGGAAGTTTCATAATAATTGATTGCATGATAAAAAGAATGGTGAAGTTAGTATGATGCTTTAAAGTGCTATATTTTCCATTACTTTTAAGTGATAAATAATCAATGAAAGAAATTACAACACATATAGAATTGTAGTTGCATTTTGGATAAAATCAGCTTTTAAAATGATGCTTATAGCCTATACTCCATTAGTCTCTAAACATCATAACTGCATATTTATTTCCAATAGTATATATTATTTCACCACATTGAAAATTTCACGATGACTATTCACAAGCATTCATTTTTCTTTTCTTTTCTTTTCTTTTCTTTTCTTTT